>OY744604.1:16386130-16486130 GCA_963556255.1 Allolobophora icterica
GAGAGATTTTAACCCGCAGAACAGGAGACAGAGCAGACATAAAGTCCAATGAAAACTAACAAACTACACCCTCACCAGTACCAGAAAAATAAGCCGATACTAACAACTATTCATGTATCTAGTTAATCTAGAAACTGGTATGTATATAATTTGTATAATTGTGTGTGTTCCGAAGACTAGGTAACTCGAAATGTGAAATCCATGTCCATCAATCCATCTACTCAACCGCATTTACAGCGCGTTTGGTTCATGAAACTTATGAGACCCGAAATCTCGACCAATCTTTCTACATTGGTCGAGTTTTTATCCCGACCTCTCGGTAGATAATCGTAATCGCAATCTCCAAACTCCTAAATCGCCACTTGAAAGTCAAGCGCAGGGTACCAGCTTATTCACCATCACTATGTCAAGTCAGAAGGGGTCTCCAAAGGAGGCCCGTGTCCGGTTTCCAGGGGTCCAGATCAAGAGAGGAGGTAGAGCAGCTGCTATAAGGCGGGTGTGTTTAGGTAGAGAAAAATTGTGAGGCTGAGGATCAGATGAGTCAGGGTAGGAATATTTGTAAGGATATAATATAGTTTTGAGTGGAAAGCCTGGGGCGAAAGAGAGAGGAGCCTGAAACAGATAATGGAGTGCGGTTAGCAGTGATGATGAAGGAACCCAAGAATCTGCGGAATTCAGAGGGGAGATCGTCCCTGAGCTGTGGCACAATGTGGAATATGGCTCGGTTGGAAAATTTGAGATGAGTAGTGATCGAGGCCAGTTTTCAGTCAGAGTTAACTTATCAGGACTATGGAAATATACTGCGCCAGGTCACATTTCAACATTTTCTGTTGAAAGTATAATGTAATGCAATGTATTCTGATCTGCTGACCTATATTTATCAGGTATGATTTAATCTGATTCGATTCGACCTCACTTACACCAGTCTAGGCAATAGGCCTAATAATTCAGCCAGTAGAATTGAATCCAGTGTGAAATTTGCATCGAGATTCTTAGGTTAGATAGAAAACGCTTAAAATCTTCCACTCTGTCATCGAAACCAATTGTGGTAGTTTTGCATAACATATTAATTAGTCCAATAGCATACCAAACTAGCACCAATGTTACCGTCATAACCTATTATAGCAAACACTTGGCCTTTTAAGACGACCTTAAGAGTTAAACTTTGTTCATTGTTACAGATGCTGATTGTTTAGCCCAGACGGTCGAAGTTCACACGCTTACATAAATTATTACGAAACCACGTGATATGTCATCCAGCCTATGTTGTGAAGGCTGGCACAAGTAAGTAAGTAGCACATGTAAGTAGCGTTTTATTGATGCAAGACAAACGCTCTTCCTTACTGAATAGGCGTTGTTTAAATATCGGCATAGACAAGATAATTATAGTTTTAAAGCTCTTCTCGTTCGCTCTGACTTTACCTCGCCTATAGTAGAAGGAAAAGAGATCTCAGTAGAAATTACTGATACTGACTTCACCTCTTACCCTAAGTGCCGTTAAGTCGTCGGCTGTCACGATACGTTAACATCAGCTGAGCAGCTGCATCCGTTGTTGTCTAAGAACTTCTATGGAATCTGATTATTCCTTCAAGGCTAGTTATAGGTTACTAAAAACGACATTTACCCACGAAAATGCATTTCAAACAAAAGTGAAAGCTTATGTAATGCGCTCAGACTTAGCTTTAAGTAATCAACCGCGATTTGATAATTCTCACTTAAATCTAACTGGGTAATTACGTCTGTGGGTATATGAGTAATTTGAAATGACTACAGTAACTGTCTCAAACCCATTATACTAAATGCCGTATCCAACTATCCATGTCAACGCGTCAACGGATACAGGTTGGGAATTCCCCGTGGAGTTTCACGGATCGTGGAATTCACTCCAGAAATTTTCGAAGACAAAGAGCATTCCCTGAAGCTAGCTAGCGCTGAGAGGCGACCAATGTATGAACGGATGACGGCTTCATTTTCCTTAACTTCCGTCCGCATAAAATGACTGGTATACCCACATTACCCAGCCCTCTCCCTGCACGTCTGTTCTTGCAAATGACACTACATGGTTAATGTACTCATTAATGATGTGTTGACTAGAGATTGCAAAATGAAGCCGAAATTTCGACTCATATTTCTGTACAGACTGACCAAATAATGAGGTCGTTGGACCCATGCACACAGGCAGAAGCGGTTTTAAGGAATGTCACCTCAAATGTCGTTGCAAATGCAGGAGGATAGATGCTATGCAGTCGCTATAGAAAACTTAGACAGACACGCATTCCTACATGCATGCATAGACCTAGATACAAAACGTAGACCTTATCTAATCTGATCTAATGACTTCTGGTGATCAATCCAGTTTTCTTGCATTTATGAAATTTCTTAATGACCTTAGCATCATATTATAATGTACGCCGAGAGCACCTCTGGTTAGTTTTCTCTTGAAGTGGTGCTGAATCAATTTCTTTTTACAGTTATTACAAATTACAATTGCCTTGCCCAATGCCCATCCCCTTTGTGGATGTGGGAACTCCAACGAAACACCATACCCTAGATTAGGTCAGGATGTTGACTTTTATGATGGGCAATTGAATACCGGTGGAGTGAAGGGTGTATAAATTATTGTATTGTTTGCTTTCCTGCGCCAGTTGGCTAAGTAGGCCTACTGAATTGAAATAAATGTGTCTACCAATTCAGATGCGGTCGTCCCCATTTTTGGCATACATCACACTCTTTGTCCTCGCTTGGTTAAGTAATTAGGTAGGCATAATTAGTAACTTCTATCGCGCCGGTGTCTCACGCAGCAAAATAAAGACGTAGGATCAGATCGATATAAAAGATCAGTCCGCTAAGACTGAGAGGCAGCCTATTGAAAAAAGTAGTTCTAAAGTTTAAGTTAAGAACGAAATGAAATATTAAATGACTGAGCAGAATGGACAAATACAGAGAGAAATAGACAGAAATAGGGAGACAGAGACAGAGAGTGGGTTAGAGAGACAGAGGAGGGGAGAGAGAGATTCAAAATCTCAACTGACAAAGCTCGTTCACCAAGTTTGGGTGAACCTCGTTTCTTCTTTGTGGCCATCTTTGGACGCGCCTTGGTGCGACTGACAATGTGTTATGTAAACCACACGCATTGGACTCTCTTGAAGAACACTTCACTACCTAGGCTAGCTTTCGCAGCATTGAAGATGATGATGATGATGATGATGATGATGATGATGATGATGATGATGATGATGATGATGATGATGATGATGATGATGATGATAATGGTGATGATAATAGTAATAATAATTACAGTGATAGCACGTAGCACGTAAGATGCCAAAGAAAAGGGCGGCGTAAATGTCGTGGTGCCCGCTCAGAAAGGCAACGGTGGTAAAGAATTTCAGGAGATAAATTTATGGTTACAGAAAACCGTGTACACGTACATTCACCTTCAGGTCTACAGCAGGATAAATGTACCAACGACTGTTACTAACAAACAGCTAAATTAAACTTTTAAATAACACGATATGAAAGTGAAAGAAAGACCATTGATAAAAGAGGATCAACGAACTGACAGAGAGGTCTGTGGAGGTCGTTACGGGATATATGTAATTGTAAACTTTTAATTTCTAAAGCGCTATTCTAAAGCTAAATTTATGGTAACAGCTATTCACTAACGCTGCGTCATGTCAGAGGGCCAGAGATCGATGTGCAGTGCAGGTCCAGGATCGTTTGCCAAAGAGACCAGAGAGAGGAAGCTGAGCAGCTGCTTAGTCGGTGTTTCGTTGAGGACGGGAAAGCATGGCAGCAGAAGGATCGTATGGATTATGGTAGGAAGTTTTGAAGAGGTGGGAATTTGGAGTGGAGAGCCTGTGAGGCTGTGAGTGATAAATAGAGCATCTGATGTGCTTTCCGGGATACTGGATATTCGCGAACATCGGTGCCAGTGACTGCAGTGAGTAATGCCTTTGTCAGCATGCTGTTAGGTTTTTAGAAAGAGGAAGGTGCATAGGTTGTCACGGGAAAATCAGGTGTTGATGGAACCATTGGGAAAGTTCCAACCAATATTTATCCAAGCCTTAATTCCACTAATTGTCTGTGTGTCTATCTCCTCTTCTCTGCATCAGACCCCAATTTACACGACATAACAGAACAATTAGGCTTATCTGATACTTTAGACCGACATATACGGCGCGTTTTAATAGTATATTTGCTCACTAGGGAAATCTAAAAACTGCTGATTTTAGAAATACTTTACACACTCGGATTGCTTTTAGACGATCGGTAAATGTAAATGCACACGGTTTTCTGAAGCGGCCGTTTGGTTCGACCTTGCTCAGTTTTCGATTGATTAATCGATGTCTAGTTCGAAACAAGTAGTCCCACGACGATGACGACGACGAAGAAGGTGATAATGTTGATGATGACAGTAATAATTGTTTCCAGTGTCCAACGACACCTCGCTGCTGCCAGGCGGTTGACGTTTCCCTTCTTTTTCCAGGCTTGGAACTGGCACTGCCAGTGTAGGGCAGTGGCGGAGCTTATGAGGAACGATGATGATGAAGATGATGATGATGATGACGACGACGATGACGAAGATGATTATGATGACGACGACAAGGTTATGATTATGATAGCGACTAGTGATGATGATCACAACAATAATGATGATGACGACGACGATTAATTTTCATAGCCTTGAACAGAACTTTTGAATTATCTGTTTTTGTCCTAGATTGAATCTGAACATCCACCTTTTGAGCTGACTGTGAAACATAGTTACTAATAACCACTCTAATATCACGCAGTCTTCCTCGCGGACAGACACATACTAATAACCACGCATTAATTCATTGAATAATTAACAGGGTCGAAGTTATATGGTCGCTATATTAAAACGCATACATTTACATTTATGCATTCTTAAACATTCATTAATTACCGTGAACATTCCCTCGCAAACAGATACAGGATATGACTCAGACTTGTTTGGCTGATGATAAAACCTATCAAGTCCTTCGAACATGTAGGCCTATAGGCCAACATATTTAATTCCTTCTGCTAGGCAGTAACGGTAGCCAACTGTTGGCTGAAAAAGGATGATTATAGATTAATGTATATTAGCTATGCACATTATAATAATTTATACAAGCCACTTCTTCGGTTATGGTTATGAGCATAGTGCGACCGTACCGTTACTTGCCGGAATAACGTACGCGTACCGTAGGCTACGTACGTTATCGAAAAAAATAATGTACGCGTACGGAACGCGTACGTTATTTTTTTAGAATTGCCACAAGTTTATGTGATCATTCAAAAGAACCTCTATAATATAAATATAAATGATCTTTAGCTCTACAGTATTAATCTCTCCGTACACAGGCCATTACGAACGGTACCGAAATTTAGTATTAGTACTGTAATACCAATAAAAATGACCACTGTGCACTGACAATCCTATAAAGTGCGCCGTCAATAATTGGCGTAAAATCTTAATTATCTTCATATCAGTGATATTTCACTTCTAAAAATAATTTCTAATTCAGTTCTAATTCAGTTCTGAGCTCTTGAATTTTACTTCTAATTCTAATTTTACTTCACAAATAATTTTACTTCTAATTCCTATTTTAGTTATCAAATAATTTTACTTCTTATTTTAGTTTTCCAAATAATCATTAATTTCCGTGCTGTAAAAGTACATATGCAACGCTTGCAGAGAGAAGCACATCAAACCTGTTTCGAGAAAGAAAAAACTGTTTGAAGTAAAACAAGGGGTGAAGCTTTAGTCTAACAATGCTGGTAATTTGAATTTTGAGTCGTGTGGTTATCACTAATAAGAAACGAAGAATTATCTAGTATTAGCGAAACCGGGTAGGCCCTGCGGTGTGGACAACCATATCCAAAACGCTATGCAGTCGCTGATGGAATTCATTCGAGTCAGTCGGCAAGATCTAATGCTCTTAGGCTATGCCAGCGTGTTATCATTCATCTATCCCCCTTCCAAGACTTATATTGCTTGCTTTTTTCCAGCTAGTGCTGTTCCACAAATTCCATCATTTTCCCCGTTTAGTAGGCTACTTGGCATTTAGAAGGCTGCACATGTAGTTTCATCGAAATGATAAACCCAAAATTGGGCTATCTCGCTTCCTTCCGGTCAACATTCACGATAGACTCGTAATTTTACAATTTAACGATCAAACCCGAAATAAAACTGCGTATGAAACTGAGGTCTTTGGTACGCAATTAAGTGGGGACAATTATTAGACAACGAAGATAAAAGATAATAGAAATGGTATGCGCAGCGTCTTCATCCCAACTGAAGTTTTCCAATGGATTGTGTTTGGAGCGAGTGCAATTTTACCGGTACTCGCCTTCGTCTCAACTTAAGCGCCACAAGAAGTAAAACGATTTTACTTCTGAAAATAATTCCTAATTTCGTTCATAATTTTAGTTCGGCAAATAATTCCTAATTCAATTCTTAATTTCGTTCTTTCTGCTGAAATAATTATCACTGGAAAGGAAGCACTGCAGTGGGAGAGGTTCTTTGAATTAGCACCGAACAAGGCAACTCGGGGACACAGGTATAAATTATTTAAGAGGCCGAAGGGGATTTAGGGCAGAAACTCTTTAGTGCAAGAGTTGTAGACCTGTGGAATGGTTTGGACGATAGTACTGTCTCAGTGGACACTATAACAGCTTTTAAGAAGAAGCTAGGAAAATTGGGCTATTAAGAGTTCGAGGTAAATTTGCAGTGGTTCTAACACAGACTACACGTCTTCTGAACCACTTAACCCTTATAGGGTCACCGGGGGGTAAAAAAATACCCCCACATCGGTTTTTCACGGAAATTTTAATCCCTGAAAATAGTTGAAGAAATCGCTTCTATGACTTTTCCTAAACATGTTTCATCCACAGAATGCATCCAGTTTCATTAGTTAGTCATGCACCCAAATATGCTATAAAGTACGAAAATGCACCACGTCGTAGCTATTTTACTCAGGAATTTATAAACATAACATTATGCATGCTTTACACAGGTTCCGGTCCGCTATTCCGGGGATCCGCCGGAATATACATAGATACAACATACATACATACCTACATACATATATACAAACATACACACATACATAAAAACACACGTACATACATACATACATGCACACGTACATACACACATACATATATACAAACATACATACATACACACGTATGTACGTACGTACATACATACATACATGTAAATACATACATACATACACACGTACATATATACATACATACATACACACGTACATACATACATACATACATACATGTATGTACACACATATGTACACACGTGCATATATACATACATAGATACATGTACGTAAATACACATTTACATACATACATACATAAAAATATACATGTATGTACATACACATATATGTACATATATGCATGCATCCATCCATACATACATACATGCATGTATGCACATACATACATACATACATACACACGTACATATATACATACATAGATACATGTACGTACATAAACATATACATACACACATACATACATACATGTACGTACATACATACATACATACATACATACATACATACATACATACATACATACACAAATGTATACATACAAACCTGTATGCACACGTAGATACATACAACATACATACATAAAACATACATGCGTTTTGATAAAAATTATTGTTGACGTCAATTTGTCTTGAACCCCCATGCATTCATGCATATATGCATGCATGCATGTATGCATGAATGTATGTATGTATGTAAGCGTATACATACATGACATTGTGTGTATACATACATAAGCACGTACACACAAACAACATATCAAAGACAAAGTGTGTATATATATAAATACATGTACCTATTTGTATGTATGTGCGTGTGTATGTATGTATGCACATACATGTATGTATGTAGTTGTGTAGGTATGCATGTACATACATGTATGTATATATATGCATGTATTTATGCATTATTATTTATACTGTGGTTTTATACTTGAAAATCGGAGTTTATCATAGGAATCATGCGAATCACAGTTGGGGTATTTTTTTACCCCCCGGTGACCAAAATCGGTTGAGAAATATCGTGACCCTATGAGGGTTAAAACCCTTGTTATGTTATGTTATGTTATGTTAATTCCTACTTTTACTTCTAGTTTTCGTTAACGAAATCATTTATTTTTACTTCTAATTTTAGTTTTCGTTAACGAAAATATCACTGCTTCATTATTATACATTAGACAGAATATTAGCAATTTGGAATTTAAAAGTTTGAAAGTAGAGATCATTGAATAGCTGATATAATGTTTAAAATTGTTTACGACCGTCAATCACCAACTATTACTGACTTTTCTTGTGCATAATGTTATGTATTTTATTTTCGTCATGAACCGATCTGAACGTACGGTAACGTACGCATAATAACGTATGCGTACCGTACGTACAATATAGAAGAAAATACCGTACGTATCGTACGTACGGTCGCACTTTGGTTATGAGCAACCTACACTGCGTGGCTTGCTGGTAGAAGTGTTCTGGGCTCAGTAGCCGACTGGTGGAGCGTTCGGTTTGTAAGAATAAATTCGAGTGCGGGTTCGAAGCTCCACTGAGGCAAGTCCTTTACTCACAGTTGCTATGAAATATCAAAATGACGTAGTCTTTGCTCGTAGGCATCATCGATTAGGCCTGCCTAGCACAAAGCTAGTCGAGCACCATTTGGTTATAGCAGAGCACCGGCTTGTAGATTAGGATTAAAGAACGGTTGCACGAAGCTACTAGTGCCGATCGTAATAGCAGGAGGATTTGGATCTAAACAATCGCTAGATGGCCGCAGTGTCGTTCTCGGTCCAGCGGGCAAAGCATATCGAAAATATTTCGGCAATTTACCTGATTTTGCCCATGCTGCATGTCCTCAATGTCGTTTGTTTGTCTCCCATAAATTAGGGCCTAGTCGAAAAGAAAGAATTCCCTACCTTGAGTTTCTTCGAGTTCTTCTTCGGCATTGTTATCTGCGCAAAAGTCCCACATTTACTCATGTAGGCCTACTATGATCTTTTATCTTTTTCACTCTGGGGATTCCCTTCAACATTCGAAAACGAAAACAACTCTTGTGCGTAATAAACATCTGTATAAACATCTGTATCAACACATCACGCTTATGCAGCGTACGCAAGCTATGTATATTGCGGAGGCTGGTATTGGTAGGAAATGAACTTCCACCAATGAGGAGTCAGTGACCTAGATACAAGAGAAGAGCTTTTGTCTAATTTCGACTGTTGGCTTAGAGTTTGTCTCTGTGTGTTGATGATGACTACTTGAAACTATGAAGTTAAATGTAAGGCTGTTTGATTCAGAAAATCGAAAACGGGTGCTGAGTTGTGTCACTACTTTCTGATTCATAATAACTGTGTTCGCAGTTTTAGACATAAGTTTACTGTAAAACAATCGCCTGGCAATATGTAAGTCAGTTTACTTTCACCTATAGGGCATTTGTAAAATCCGATATCATGTGCCTCTAACTGTTTAGTTTCACTAGTAGATGACCTGGCTTCTATCTGATTTTCATCTAGGGCCTACTACAATAGACTTATCATTCGTTCCTGTCAGAGTGGAATGCTCTTCCTTCCCCACTACGTACAACCATACTTCCTGGATCTCTTCCTACATCCCTCTCTGTACTTAAAACCTTTTCTTTTCTCGGGGCCTTCGCACTGGGAGCGCTACTGAATGGCCACAGCTGTGACCGGCGCTATACAAATCTCCAAATATGATAGAATATGTAGATGTGCAAACATTAAATTTAGAACATGCCTAAAATAAAGTTGGCACAGGCTTATATTTGGCATAGCTGTATATAATTATTATGATTTATATATAATAGCAGTCTTGTTGTCAAGACCTTAAACCTCAAGACCAAGACCAAGACCAAGACCTTGAGCCTCAAGACCAAGACCAAGACCAAGACCTTGAACCTCAAGACCAAGACCAAGACCAAGACCTTGAACCTCGAGACCAAGACCAAGACCAAGACCTTGAACCTCAAGACCAAGACCAAGACCAAGACCCAAAAAATCGAAATCAGGTCAAGACTTCTAAAATTGTCAAGTCGGAATATTCGCTATTTTAATGAAAACATGAGTCTTTTATTTTATTCAAGCAAATTAACTTTAAATGCAAACTGCAGAGAAATCCGAATTTGTATTCAAAAGTCTTTCATGCAAACTATTATTCCAAATGCCTTTTTTATTTTATAAAAACCAATTCGCTCAGAATTTTCTGACCAAGACGTGCCTGGTGGGCCTCATAAAAATTCCGCCATGTGAAAAAATACGTTCTACAGGCTGGTGCTGAAGTCGCTGACACACGCACACAGAAGCTTTTCAAGCACTGGATGTAAATGTACAGATAGTGAGTCCTTTTGAAATCTTCCCATGGTTTATCATCCGTCTGATACAGAATAACAGTTACTGTTGCTGCTGCCAATGGGTTTTCCAGACCAACAAGACTTGTATCCATCCATAGATATTGGTCGTATGATGCAAGCAGGCTTGATACAGAATTCTTGAGTTCTGTTATAATTGACTGTTCATATTGACAGCCGGTCTTGGTCTTGGTCTTGCAAGACCAAGACCAAGACTTTGAACCTCAAGACCAAGACCAAGACCAAGACCTTGAACCTCAAGACCAAGACCAAGACCAAGACCTTGAACCTCAAGACCAAGACCAAGACCAAGACTTTTAAAAACGAACTCGAGCGCACTCGAGACCAAGACCTTGGTCTCGAGGACAACAAGACTGTATAATAGACCTACTAGATGCACGATTGTGTTACTATTTAAAATGGCTCTCGTGACGCAGCTTATTTACGACAGTGCTGTAGGCTAGGCCCTATTAAACGATGTAGTTTTAATCAGCGTGATTCTCGTTAACAATAACGATAAAGAAAGTTTCCGTTAACGAAAACAAATTTCGTTAATGATGACTAATTGCAACTAAAAATATCATTAACTATAACTATAACGAAAATAGCACTTACGAAAATTCATTGTAATTTTCGTTAGCAAAATAAAATGGTGCAATATCGACAAACATGAGAACGTGAAAGTGCACTACAACGAATAGTCTATATTCGCCCCGGATTTTGGATTTGTGAAAGAGTGGTAGTGGCGCATTTGATTAAATTTAATTGTTTTGTAAACGTTTCTATAGCGAATGCGACCCAAGTTGACTAGCGCAAGTTCACAAAATTAGTAGTCCTAGCAATCTTGTAGTCAAGTACAATCAGTCACAACTAAAAGTTCTTGTGTCAGCAGTGGTGTTGGTGTTGATGAGGGAAAGTGATGTGGCCGGCTAACAGCCCGTAATAACCTAATACCTAAAACACGACTAAATCTACTCAGTCATCTCAAGTACCATATCACCATCCACCTACACAAAAGAAGTCTGCGCTGCAGAGTGATAGAAGGATGTCTAATGTAAAAGGCGTCAACTGATGGCTCAGGAAATCAAGCCGTAGTCAGGTCGATACCTCACAGTCAAAGAGGGTTTATAGCAATGCAGCAGTAGACGTAACTGGATAATTTTAAAATTCTAGGCTAATTGCAAACAGCACATATGAACACCTAAATCAACGGCCAGTATGCACAGAAAATTATGCTTTCATCAAGACTTAAATCTTTCAATATGCACCAAGACAAATATATATTTTTTACCAGAGCAGCTGTCCGTCATATTATTACGGCAGTGAGAGAGGCAGGCAGGCAGGCCGAGAGGGGAGGATGTAGGGAAATAGTGAGGGAAGGAGGGAAGCAGGTAGGGAGGCAGGGAGGGAGGCAGGGAGGGAGGCAGGGAGGGGAGGAGGATGGCAGGGAGGGAAGGGTCTGCTGAGTGGCGAGTATTCTTTGGCCGGGCCAATCTGGGGCGCCCGTGTCATATTGCCGGTGTCGCGTGACAGACTATCCGTCCTAAAACTATCCGGGGGGATGAATAAATTTATCCTCCCGAATAGAATCTACCGGTATAGAGTATCCGGGGGATAAACCATTTCTATCCCCCATCGTGCAAAATCATCCCCCGGGGGATAAAAATTCACAGGCATAATTGGTAGGGCCTATTACTGAAAATCCCTATTATTGATAAATCTATTATTATTTTTTTTATTAGTATTATTATTATTGTTATTGTTATTATTATTATTATTATTATTATTATTGTCATTGTTATAATTATTATTAAGGAGCTTTTAAACAGCGTCCCTTCAAGGTGATTTACTCAGGAGCGCTCCCAGTTCAACCACAGCCATTTAAGATGTATTATGATTAGTCTACTTTTTGTTACGCGCTTTCGTGCAAGATTGTCATTTTGTTTAGGCGCGATATAAATGACAGATTATTATTATTTATTATTATTAGGAGCGCTCCCAGTCCAGCCACAGCTAAAGAGAGTAATCTTTAAGTTAGTAAGGAACGAGGTAAAGTGAGTCGTAAGGACCAGGCGAAGTGCAACAGGCGAAGTGCAAGAGGGAGACAAATCTATGCTGTAATCAAAATCGAAAACGAGAAATGGGTAAAGCAAGTGACTCACGTGTTCTAAGTCTTCTAAGCAATGTGTAGAGCAAATGAAACAGAAGTTACAGTAGAAATGATTACCACACGCGGAAGTGGCTTTCTTCCTATTCTCCTAAGAGGTATTTTGGAGGAAAGACAGCGTATACCTTGTCGTTGAAACATTTCTCAAGGTATTTTCGCATTTCTGAAGACTCATCGAAGTCGACATCCAGCATGGCAGAACCAGAAGTAGTCTCAAAGGGATAGGCAGCTGCGTACAGTCCACACGAAGAGAAGTCCATTTGCTGCTGGGGGAAAGGACTTTAACATGTAGGTTTACCGATGTGGTTAGATGTAGCCTATTGTGTGGAGCTGAGTGAGCTGACGCAATTGTCGGCTGAGATTTGCCGAGATCTTCTATATGAATGGACCGATATCAAGCGCGAGCTATTAACTCACCTAATTAGCACCTTCGTCCCTTTTCATGACGCCGTCGTTTGTGATTGCTGATATGTGTGATCCTGATTTTAGACTCATCCATCGCAACAAGCCCTTCACGCAACTAATAATGCGAATAGACAATGCTTACTTTGCGTGAGATTACAACACCACAAAGAACACAAGAGTCAATGAAGTTGGTTCAATCTGGGACTAAGATTGCAATCTTAGTCCCAGGTTCAATGTCTCAAATGGCTTCACTGGCTTTGCTGGTGCACTTATTGATACCAATCGAGCGATATCAAGCGCGAGCTAACAATTCACCTAATTAGCGCCTTTAGTCCCTTTTCATGACAATATTGTTTGTGACTGCTCATATTTTGTCTTTTTAGAACAGAACAGAACAGAACAGAACGTTTTTTTTATTGGTCCACACATTTGATTTACATACATTCCTTTAACATCAGGTTGTTTAGTCAGTTACAGACTCATTTATCGTTTGACAGATACTATTTTAATAAACCATTGTTTGTATTTAACAACGATACACCGAACTAATTTAACTTATCTTATTAACATGTTTATTTTAATGTTTATCTTCCTCATTTTGCTGGTGTACCGATTGATACGAATCGACCGATATCAATGTCACAACTTGCTTAAGAGTAAATAGAGTACAGAGCAGAGAAAGAGAGTAATGCGAGGCTCATTGACTTCACTGGATTCTTTTCCCACGCATGCGAAACAATAAGTAGCATATGGCTTTGACTGATGAGTTCTAAAGTGACTTTTCGCACAATTTGCAATTATGCTGCACGGGGATACTTTTTGAAGGGGGGATAATTTTGTACGACTCATGGGGATACCTTTGCACGAGGGGGGATAGTCCCGCCCGTTCACATTCATCCGGCCGGATACTCCATTCTGCTAAGGGGATATACTTGTATGGGGATACTCTATTTCGTGACACCGGCGTCTCTCTGACCGCCCGTCCATCTGTCTGGCTGTACGTCTATCTGCGGAGTGCCGAGTGTTCCTCTGCCGGGCCAATTTTCACATTCAGTTCCTGGAACAATAGGCCTATATGACTACGATAGTATTGACACTAACATTATGGTTGTCTTTGGTGACTCTAGATCTCAATGGGTCAGGGTTAGATTTGGCGTACCCCAGGGCTCAGAACTTAGACTTATCCTCTATACCCTCTATACGGCTGAGATTTCCCTGATCTTTACCAAACATGCTGCGACGGGCCACCTCTATGCTGATAACGTTCAAGCTTTTGTTCATGGTCCACCAGTTGATCAACTTTACATTGTTTTCTCCGTTGATGCACTGCCCAAGACTTGTACCTTTGGATGTCATCAAATCGACTTAGCTTAAATTCCACCAAGACTCAATTGATTTGGTTTGGTACTAAGCAACAACTAAATATGCTTGACTATGCGCTGCTGGCACTCAAGTTTCCTTCTTATACCTACTCCTCCAGTCAGTCCAGTGTACGCGGTCTGGGTGTCACTCTTGACTCCTCTCTCACCTTTACTGAACATATCTCGACTCTGACTCGCTCGTGCTTCTTCCAACTGAGACGAGTGAGAGCTATCAGGCAATCCACTATACCTACTGTCTTTACCTCCATTGTGCATGCATTCATTTGCTCTCGGGTTGACTACAGTAACTCGCTCCTCCTCGGTCTCCCCATGCTACGCCTTTCCCCCTCCAATCAGTCTTAAATGCTGCTGCTAGGCACATAGCACGTCTTCCTGACTTTGCTCATATCTCCACATATATGATTGAAGTCTTACACTGGCTCCCGATTACTTCGCGTATCCAGTATAAGATCCTCCTTCTGGTTTCCAAATCCCAGCTCTGGCTTGCCCCTAAATACCTCTCTGACCTTATGCGGCAACCTCTCTCTGCAACTTCAGCTCGTCCTTTGCACTCTACTGGCCGTCTTGATCTCTTTGTCCCTCGTACTAGGACCACTCTGGCCCAGCGTCGAGCTTTTGCTCTCACAGGTCCCTCTGCCTGGAATGGTCTTCCCTCTCGACTACGAACTAAACTCATGATGGGAATCTCCCTAGCATCTATACTCGCTTGCTCAAGACGTTTTTGTATCCACGGGGCTCATGCACTGAGGGCGACTCTGAATAGTTTATACTGCGAGAGGCGCCTTATAAATTACTAGATACGATATGATACGATTACTGTGATGTGTTTAATTTTTGCAGTGGGCATGGGAAAGTAAATAAACTGAAGTGATATGATAACCAAAAGCAACAGTGTCCATGGGAAAATAACCTAAAGTTGTGTGAGCATGCCTCTGCCTCAGCGCCACAGAGCCAAAGCTTGGGTGAGCAACTGAGCATAGGCGCCTTTGGCGCTATGGCTTCCGGGCCCCTGCATTCATACATTATGCATAAATACACACATAAAGGGAAACTTCAAATCCAGTTTCTAATTCAGTCACTACCAGATTTCAGTCCAACGGTTGTAAGAAATGCCAAGACCTGAACAATAGCATGTCAACACTCAATTGTTCAATTCTTGAGATTCAGTTACCTCAACTTACCTGGCATTACTTTGTCATTAGGCCTATATGGCTGAATACTTCATTAAATTATGGTTTATAGGCATGCATAGGCCTACAATCCTACATATTAATTCATGCATCGGCAAATGTCATATTTTATGTTTAGCTGTTTCAACAGACCCTTTCCGCTTTCATACGAGTAATAACATCTTCCAGCACTCCTCGTTGTCTCGAAAACTGTCCCTGTCATTTCTTCCTCTGAAATTCGAAACAACACGTGGCTGTAACACCAAGTAATAGGTTCACTAATCTCATGCAGTGATAACGAACTGAATTTTGCACAGACGTTGAATTATAGCACCAAATAGACATATCAGTAATCAATGAATGGAATACACTACTGGATTTGATTTCACTTCTAGTGAGGAGGATAAGGTCCAAAGAGGCAGTGCATTGTTCGTGTTGTGTATAAAGGCATCAAACTTCTAAAGTCTCTAGATAAACGTAGTTTAAGCCTTTTCAACTATAGAGGTATCACTTATTTCAAGCGGAAATTAGGGTTTGGGATGAGTTGTAAACGATTAAGTTGGGTGAATTCGAAGTTCATTATGATTATGGCACAACACAAAAGTGGTAAAATTAAAAATTTAAAATTTTCCATAAAATACATACATTTTACTTTAAAGTCGTTATAACGACTTTATTTTTTTATTACCAGATGGCCGGAACGGGCCACCGTAAAAAGGTACTCTTATTTAGTAAAACTGGTATGAATATGTAACATGATTACGATTTACGAAACTGGCACACATGAAAGAAGTCGCAATGGGATGGGAACATTACTATTTATAGCAAATTTTAAACAGAAATACATTTTTTCGTTTCAATTTATAGAATAATTTGATTTCTGAAAAATGTGTTGTTTATTTTGTTTATTATTTTTAGCACCGAAGAGTCGTCATTTCGACTTTAAAGTCGTTTTAATGACTTTATTTTTTTCATCACCAGATGGCCTGAACGGATCACCATAATAAAGCATCGACTGACTTTAAGATGTGACTCAATGTCAGCTGGCGGTGTAGCCCTAACTTTAGTAGGGCGGGTGAAGATGAGAGGGCGCAGGGTGGGCGACGGTGACTAGGTGCAAGGGTGAGGCGGTAAGAATGCGATAACAGGCTACGAGGTGAAATATGATCGGAGTTGGCGATGAGGCGACATAGCAACCCACTAGATAAACCAATGCAGAATGATCATCATAGTTCCCAGCTCGAATGCCGCAAAACCCAAGTTTATGTAGACTTTTCCCGCGTGGGTGTGGTGACCCATAGAGGCTCCCAAACAAGGGAACAAAAGTTGGTACAGCAATTTGGCAGAATCGACAGAAAGGTACCCCTACCCCGGATCCATGAGCCAGGTACCTGTCCGGAAGACAGATTGCTTCAACCGGAAACCACGACGAGTTCAATTGCATGATTGGACGCAACTCTATCGGGTATAAAACACATTATAGCTCTCATACCAATGGAGAAGGTCACTCACTTTAATTACCGATTCCATTTACATAGCGCCAGGTGTGTCCTGTGTAGCACTATAATTATAGTTCTGTCAGCTTTTTAATATATAATTCAGGTTCAGGCTTAAGATTCGTGTGTTTCACTTCGCGTAGCCAGTCTGACATCTTCTTTCCATGACCCATGAAATTCAACGGGACTTATTCATCGGATTACGATTGTTGAGACCGTTTCACTTGAAGCGAAAAACGACTCATGTTTTGTGCAGTAGGATGACGGAGTTACAGAAGTCACTAGATTGGATTAGATTAGATTAGATTAGATGTGATTAGGTCAGAAAACGTTTCAGCTCAAGCTGCGCCACTCAATGTTCAAAACCATGCGTCACCTAATGAGAACAAACCTCACAGACCCAGTGCCGAATTTACGCATAAGATAAAACAACTACAGCTAAGGTCTTACACACACACACACACACACACACACACACACACACACACACACACACACACACACACACACACACACACACACACACACACACACACACACACACACACACACACACACACACACACACACACACACACACACACACACACACACACACACACACACACACACACACACACACACACACACACACACACACACACACACACACACACACACATACATACACACACACACACACGCACGCACACACGCACACACGCACGCACACACATGTATATATATATATATATATATATTATGTAGAACCCTTTGAAACGGCCTGTGTAGCAAATTCCATCTCGTCTGAGTTGGCGTCAACTGCGCAGAGCGGACAAAAACTGTGGGTGGTAAAATTCTTTACGACACTGAACTGTCTTGCGACAGATGTTTACGTTGTATCTTAAACTTTCCCGTTTACCCTCTTCCCAGTTGGAATATTGGATCGGACACACCCTGAGAGGAGATTCACTCCTAAGAACGGTCATTGAGGGAAGAATGGAGGAGAAGAAGACATGGGGAAGACCAATGCAGATGATGCTGGATTGGATGATGAAAGAGGGATAGCAGACTTAAAGAAGAAGCTCAACATCGAGAGGAGTGGCAACTTTGGACATTTGAACCTGCCTGAGGCAGAGAACCAGATGACACAGACTAATTTAAATAATAGCTTAGGGCTAAATCCGGCACTGCAGAGATCTATATATTCGGTACAAACTTTGAACGTTTTAATGAATCACTGCATTTTAATTTTTGGCAAAGATTTAGTAGCAGATATTTAAACTTCAGTGACTTTTTATATTGGCACAAAAGATAAAGTAAACACGCCGTTCAAGCTAACGATGAGAGTGAAGCCTACAAAAGTGACTAATGCAGCTCGTCGTTAAAAGGTTACAGGTTTTCAAAACATGAGAACATCGGCATAAGGACTCATTTCAGCTGAGTTTAACTATAAGGCTATTATTATTCAACGATGTTGAGCGTTCACTGCAGATGCGATGTTCGCTAAGGCAGACTTATATGAAGTATTTGTGTGTTTGATCTGTCTTGGTCTTGGTATGTATCTGACAATACAGTCAAACTGATAATTCTTACTAATAATAAAGCAATTAATATAGCGTATCGACTTAGGAGAGGTCAAAGAAATGGAGGCAGTTACATGAAAATTGCTATTCGACCAAAATAGATGTTGCCGCTGCAAACGTTTATGCTGCTTAGTCGATTCTTAAATAAGTCTGATTCCTTTCAGTTTAAATCAGTTTTAATTTAATGCATTTGTATTCCATAACACTCCTGTTACTCTAATCGATTTTCTTCCATTCTGTTCGAATCTGTTAAATTCTATTCGAATCTTTTCGATTCTGTCGATTATATTTGATTCTTCTGTATTCTATATCATTCTATTCAATTCGATTTGATTCTATTCATTTCTATTTGATTTTACTCGATTCAGTTCAATTCTATTATATTCTATTCGATTCTTTTCGATTCTATTTGATTCTATTCAGTTCTATCTGATTCTATTAATTCTATTTTATTATGTTTTATTCTGTTCGATTCCATTCGGTCCGATGACATTTGAGTCCATTTTATTCCATTCTATTTAGACGCAAGCCAATGGTTTGCGCTGGAGGTCGGATTAAATTAATTGATACGATGTTGTTGGTTAATTGCTGTTTAACGACATTGTGTCATAACGAAGATGATTAGAGTCACCCTCCTCCTTTCCCCAGGGTTGGGACTGGCACTGCCAGAGTACGAGGAGTTGCGGAGTTATACGATATTGTATTCATATGGCTTGCAATTATACTTTTCCTTGTAGTAGCTGTGTTCACAGTTTTACTCTAATTTTTGACAACACGTTCAATATTTGTTATTCAGAGTGGTTATTTTATGTAGCAAATAAGATCTTATAGATCTCAGAGTGTTAGTGTATCTGCTAATGTTTCAGCTAATGGAACCGTGACTGTGACACCCAGTAACACCGCCGTTGTTGCTGGGAACTGGATGTCTATGGAATGTCGCGCAACCAACGGATCAACTGTCTACAGATGGACATTTATGCGTCCAAGGAGCTCCGAGAAAGAGTTCATTTTCATAAACGACAGCAGAGGACAAAGGCTGAATCCAAAGTATTCATACGGCGTTGATGTGGACGAAAATGGGTCAGGTCTACTCTACTTGAATGCAACTCAGTTAGACGATGCTGGTCTCTACACGTGCTATTCCTTTGTGAATGGAACACAGTCTCAACAAAGTGCACAGCTAATCGTCTTTGGTAAGGGCAATTAAGTTTTATGGTTGTTTGTACGGTTGGTGCATGATAGACTAGTGGTTAACTTGCTGGATTGTCAATCGATGGTTTAAATCCTACCAGGGCAGAAAGTTGCTTTGAGCTTTCGACTCCACTTGCGCCCTATAGCCAACTCAGCTGAATTGAGTACACTGAACTACACTGCAAATGGGAAGATCAAACGTCAAGATATCAGCCTGGCCGCCTGCCCTCATTTGCGAGGACGAGAAAAATGAAATCGCTAACGCTTCCTGTTGCTGGCTCCTGTATTTTACTTGAGGACTGCTATTCTTTCTGTGTCATATACATGCGAGATGTTATTTATTTCTGTTATTGATTTCGATTGTTTATTTCGATTATTTATTTCCAGTATTTGTTTCTTTAAGAAACTTATTACATGCGCAAAGTAAGTAAATCTGAATCTGAGTCGCCAATCAATAACGTTAATTCACGAATTTACCCCGAAAGCGGTGGAAGACTCCAGATATTTTCGAATTTGTGCAGGAAAAAGAAAAAAATCCCTCGAAGCTGATTGTAGTGATTTCTTTATATAGATGTTGGACAAATATTTAAAAAAAATTTAATAGCAACTGAACATTTTTATAACGCTTTTCAAAGGACCCTACTCAGAGAGGTTCGCGAATGGAATGTTTTCAGTCGTCGGCGAAATAGCAGCAATGACAGAATCTCGTTGTAGACTGTTCCAGATTGACGGGTTATCCACAACGTTTCTTTCGTGTTGGTTTGTGGACATAACAGTTAGAGCAAAGATAAGATGGAGTCCAACCGGTCCGGCCATTTAGTTTAAGGACCTTAACCCATTGCGTTTTCGCCTGTGCAGCCAATGCATCTCGTCCAGTAAGTAACCCCATATTAGTAAATCACTGAACTTCGGAATTCCACTGATCAACCGAGCTGCAGCGTTGTTAAACAGATTTTAGTTGGTTAATGAAAAATTGAGAGAGCTTCGGGCAGATAGCATTGCGGTAGTCGGCCCAGATCATGTGAATGTTTGCATCAGAGTAAAGCAGCTTCAGCAAAGGTTATTCGAGCACTGTGCAGATCAGACGCAGTTAGCAGAAGTAGGCCTACATGTATGTTCGGCTTATTGTCGTGACATGCATATAGAAGGTCAATTCCAAGGTCCAAGGTCACATCCAAGTCACGCACAGCAGTAGAAAAGGAAGTATTCCAAAGTGGAGTCGCAGAGGGATTGCGATCTACTGCAGAAGCCTCCTCGCCCCTGTACCGTTTCAACCCAGAGTGAACTATCCGCCTGAAATCGAACTTCTGTGGATCTCTGTCAAAATGCATAATCAGCTTTATTACATCGGAGGATTATACCATCCGCCAAAGCCATGTTACAATGTCGATCTACTTTTTTCGACCATTGACGAAACATTAGAAGAAATTAACGCACTCTCACCCCCAGCTATCATTGTATTAGCAGGGGACTTCAATCAAATTCCCACGTCCGACATTTCTGCGTTCGGTCTACTGGCTGCGTTTACTGAGCCAACCCACCTGGGTCACCCTCTCGACAGAATATACTGTTCTGAACTAATATTCGAGTCTTGCTATGCCATTACTTCACTGATAAAGACAAAGCATTCCGCCGTGATAGCCGTTCCCGAGAGAGACCAGCCAGTGGAGTCTAAAAAGAACATGGAAAGAACGGTCTCCACTTTCCGGCTGCGCACACCACGACTCATCGCCCTCTTCCAGGCCTACTTGGCTGAGCGTCCCTGGATTGCGGCCATCGAGGGCCTGGAAGCAAAAGAGGCCTTTGAGGAATTCTATTACCTATTCAAGACCAGCTACGATGCTTACTTCCCTCTTAGATCGATCACGATAAAGAAAAGAGAACCTTCTTACTTGACGCCTATTGTCAAGTATCTTCTACGAACAAGAAATAAGCTAAATAGACAAAACCGAACTGAAGCAGCATCGGCCATAGCTGGCAGAATTAACAAAATAATTGCCGATCACAATGCAAAAACATTTGGCAAGCTCAGGCGTGGTTCCAGGGAGTTGTGGGCTGAAATGAACAGGCTGCGAAGGTCTGGTCGCGGCCTGGCCGCCACCCCCGATAACATTACAGCTGACTCCCTGAACTTACATTACGGGTCTATATCCGATGATCAACATTACGTCCGACCTCGGCCTAAGGCTACAGCCATCGGAAGTGACGACCTGTTCATCGAAGAATACTCTGTCTTCCGCATGCTGGAGGCTGCCGGAAGGACCTCAGCTGGACCTGACGGAGTGCCACCTTGGCTATTAAGTAGAACCGCTGCGGCTATGGCACAGCCAATCGCGGCTCTCTTCAACCTTTCCATTGGAGCAGCGTATATTCCTCCTCAGTGGAAGATTAGTTGCATCACTCCTGTCCCAAAGGTTTCCCGCCCGAAGACGGAGGCCGATTACAGGCCAATCTCAATCACTTCAGTCCTCTGTCGTATACTTGAGCGGATCGTGGTGCGCAAGTATTTCTATCCGATGTTGACGTACGAACAGAACAACCGCGACTTTCAAGATCAATATGCGTTTCGGCCCACCGGGTCTACTACTGCCGCACTTAGTTCATTAACGCACCAACTCACTGAAATGCTGACGTCCAGCCCCTATGTACATCTGATAGCGCTAAATTTTTCAAAAGCATTTGATACGGTGAGGCACGACTATCTGGCTGAACAGATGGCGGACTTACCCATTCCCGACGTTGCTTACAATTGGATCATTGCGGCCCTCCACCAACGACAACATTGCACTAAGTTTAAAGGAATTACCTCTGCGGCGATTGAAATCAACTGCAGTATTGTCCAGGGATCAGGAACTGGTCCGATACTGTTCCTAACAGCAATATCCAAACTTAAACCTAAACATCCAACTAACCGGATACTCAAGTACGCTGACGATACCTATCTCCTGGTTCCTGCTGCCAATAGCAACCTGATAAACTCGGAAATCAGGCACATCGAGATCTGGGCTGCGAGATGTAATCTGAAGCTTAACCAAGCAAAGACCCAGGAAATGGTTGTCCGTAAGCCGAGAAGAAAACTGAATGAAAACCAGCCGATGGAGATTCCTGGTCTTTCCAGAGTCAGAATCATGAAGATCTTGGGTGTCACGCTCTCCGATGACTTCTGCTTTGACGTGCATGTTGACAATCTATGCACTGGTGCAAGACAATCAATGTATGCATTACGGATCCTAACTACTCATGGACTACTTGGCCCCTCAATGTACGATGTGGTGACAGCTACCACAGTGGCGAGGATGACGTACGCTGCGTCCGCTTGGTGGGGTTATGTGGGGCAGAGGGGACGTGAGAGACTACAGGAAATATTTAGGAGACTTATTAAAGCTGGTTATCTTCCTGTGGACTACCCTAGATTCGAAAAATTGATCCGTACTGCTGATTCTAAACTTTTCACGACCGTCCTTACATGTCCTACACATGTGCTTCATGTGCTATTACCTCCTGTTAAGCATACGGGTTATACTTTGCGACCCCGTGTCCATAATCGGGTTCTCCCGACTGCTGACAGTCTAGCTCGTAAATCTTTCATAATTAGGATGATTTTCACCGGAATATAGGCCTTAGTACTTTAATCTGGACGTGATATACATGTGTAAACCAAAATGCGGTTAGCAGTTGGATTAATAAAGGATATACTTACTTACTTACTTACTTAGATAATATTAGTCTATCTTTTGAAGCCGCGAATCCAAACACCGAAATTCCCATCTCAAGTTTACGTATACTGCTGACTTTCAGAAAGTGAACCAATTTGCGAGACCAATTACACAGCAGAAGACAACGCGACTCTGACAGAAGGTGACACGATCTGGATGCAGTGTACAGTCAACTTCCGAGGGATGTGGGCTCCAACGGTCGAATGGAAACAACACACAGAGGATGATCAGGAAGAGAGAGACGTCCACCAGATAGTTGTTCAAGGGGTATCAACGGTAACAGGCAACGACAGTAGAGTCACTTCAACGCTCATTTTTGTCGCTGATTTTAGTAAAACTACTTCTTTGTCGTGTAGAATGTTTTTCAGTTGGCATAATGGCAGCCTCCAAGTCACAGCGACGAATCTACCAAATTTCACTTACACCTGGAAGTCTCCAAGACTAGTGCCATACCGGAAGGAGTTGAAGACTACAGAAGAGGTATATGTCGTACCACTTCCAGTTGAGGTTCGACCTATCAGCACAGCTACACCGAAGCCAAGTGGTAACAATGATTGGTGTAAGTGATAGTAAATTGTTGTTCGAATTTCATTAACAAATTTAGATAATTTGTGTAAATCTGTGAGCGCGTGTCATGATTTCAATAGCGAATATTTAAGACGGCGTTTTAGCATTATAAATGGTATAGTGTCAAAGGCCACAGATAGGCTATATCTAGAAATACACGAGGTTAAAAGTTAAGGCAGAGATTTGTTGAGGACGAGAAAACTTAGAAGGCGGAAGATAGGATGGAGTAGGGTAGGAATTCTTAAAAAGACGAGTCTTCAATTTGGAGTGGAAATCCTGTGGGGTGATAAGTAGAGGAGCCTGAGGCAGTGCCCTATTGTTGCTTCAATGGCTGCTGTGTATTTTACCATTCGGCCGTTGGAGCCGACATCCCTCGGTTGTGCATTCACATTGCGTCTTTTGAGGAACTATACTAGAGGCTGAAACCACGATGTAGAATGCTTCACGACAAAGGAACACATACATGTATCTGCACATCATTATCACATGCAATGATATATTACGCGTGTATGTGGGCATACACATGTATGTGGGCATGTACGATGTGTATGTATGTGTCTATGTATGTAGAATATGTATGTAGAACATGTGTGTAATATGTATGTATATATGTATGTGGATTAGGGTGGTCCTTATTTTTGAAAGTCTGATTTCACAATGAGGCACCCTGTGCTTTTGTTTCTACTGATGAAGAAAAAATTCAGAAAAAATTTGAAGAGGATCTGACAATATTTAGAGGTTGCTACCAGATGCTAAAGTTTAAGCCTATGTCACGAGGAATTCATTTAGACTAGCCATTGCAATTTTCTTAATTGAACTGATGTTAGCAGGTGAGAAAATTGCAAAGTGACATATAGTTGTGTGTGTAATTCATTATTGAACACTATAAATGACTTCTAGCAATTAGTATACCCTAATAGTACTCATGTTTATTTATTTATTTATTTATTTGATAAACAAACGTAGAAATAAATAATTTATTTTTTCAAACTCAGTGGTCTTTTAGTGTTTTTCTTTGACTAACAAGTAAGCAGTATACTTTTTAAGAAACCCAATATGAAACAAAATGGTTGTCAAATGCATTATGGAAAAGATGTCAATAAGTAAGCAAGCAGTAAGTAGTTATTAATCAAATTATAGTTATATCATTGTGTTGGAGCATAGGCTGCACAGGATATGTTGTGGCGTGCATGTCGCCATCACATACTAAAAATAATGTTGGAGGCAGTGGTCATGCTTTCTCTTGGTCCATCCCAAGGTCCAGACATAATGATTATCAGAGATTCCAGAGAAACTGGCGACTTATAGACCGATCAAAATAGAACACAATGACATCCGATGAGTTTTTACAAGAAGCAATTTCCTGTCACAAACTTTTGGAGCTGACCATCACTTTCTTCGGCGGCGTTTATTCCAGGGGCATATCATTCAGAGCACCAGCTGGGCTGCATAGAACAAAGTGGATGGCCAAGAGTATTTATAGTCTTAAGATTTGGATGTTCAAGAGACAGTTCAAGTTGACAAGAAGAGAAGAAAAGGGGATAGCTGACATCTGGTTGTTCACAGTAATGCCGTATGTCAAAGTCTGGTTTCAAGCATCATATGCACCATTGGCTCCTCGAATAGACCTGGAGCTCTTGAAGACATTGACAGATTGATAAACAAGGAGAAAAATTGTGCAGATGCAGAGGTTGCAATGAAGACATTTCCGGGTCACTTCTGGTATCTGTCGGAGGAATTGGAGACTTTTGCGTTCTTTGATGATGGGGTCTCCATTGATTTATCAAGCGCCATAATTATGGCTGCTCCTCTGGACAAAACTGGCATCGAACATCCACTAAACTTAAAGAGAATACCAGGTAACCTCTGATCAGCTGGAAGCAACTGGAAAATTTGTTCACGGAAAACACTAGAAGATTCTTCAGCATTACATGCATTCCAGCAAGTTTCATCCAACAAGATGTTGGTACTTGGCCGAACGATGAGAACTACAAGTTAGCCAAGGCCACTACCACCTCAGTAAGAGATGTGAAATACATAGCAGAGCGTGGAGTGGCACTCATGGACGAGTATAACAAGCTTCAAACAAATAATGAGGATCATAAGCAGTTTCTGGAATATCGTCACAGATATCCAGACAGGAACAAAGACACTGATTCATTAATACATTAAGTAGTAACTGGAACTAAACATTTTAATGTTCACTTGTGTGTCTTGACCCAAATAGTAAATACTACCGTCCACCACTGCCCACCAGAATTTGTTTTGAATTTGTGCATAAGAATAGTAGGCCTATACAATATTCTATGTATTGTGTGCGTTTTTACAATATATTTGATATAATTATGTTATGTCCGGTAGCAACCTCTAAAACTCATAAAATCTCCACAAACTTTTCAGTATTATTATTTTTGTACCTAAAACTATAAGTTTGGAGGGTGCCTCGTTTAAAATTCCCCCAACAAATTTTTTACATGGAGCTAAGGACCACCCTAATGTGGATGTATGTTTGTATAATGTATATATGCATCTATGTCTATGAGTGTTTGTATACATGTACGCGTAAGTGCATGCAATGCTTTTTTTCTAGAAAAAATGTTCCGGAACTGAACAATTATAAAATGGCAAAAATCACGTGAAAAACGGGATTGGAGGTTGGGAGTGGGTCTCAATAAACACTGAAAACAGTCCACAACGCCGAAATTACATTAAAATATCTAAGTTATTGCTTTTATTATTAAAATAAATAAATAATTTTTTAGTAGCTGAAAAAAGTGCCGGATCGCCGTTCCTGCGCGTTCCGGCGCGTTCCGGCGCAAAAAGCACTGTCAAGGTTAAGGTGACCTCGTATGGCGAAAACAATATCAGAAATGAATTCTACATACCAAAATCAGTAACATTAGAGGTATTACACGTGCATATACTCTAAAAAACAAAAAAAGTGAATTTTCCAATCTGCCCAAATGACCTTGACCATGGCCTTTCAAGGGTAAGATTACCCCGAATGGCAAAAACAATATCAGAAATGAATTATACATATTAAATCAGTAACAATAGAGGTATTACACGTGTATATACTCTAAGAAACAAAAAAGTGAATTTTCCAATATGGTCGACGGTGGCCATATTGGATTTGGGCATTTTGGGGTGTTTCTGTGGTCCGATTAGAGGATTTTGGATATGTTTTTCAGGAGCAGGAACCCGTTTAAAAAGCTTCCGCAGCACTTTCACCCATGGCTAACTGCAAGTTATTGGTAGGCCCCTATTATTATTGGTATTTCTTAGGAAACCGCCAATCCGCAATTTTGAAATCCATTATTGGGGGTGTTCCCGTGGAAGGATTTTGTCGGATTTTTCTCAGGTCTAACTGTAAATTGACTGGACTACTCCGCAATCAACATCCAAACACCGCTGGGGTAATTATTTAGCTGCTCCGTCCTAGGAAGGTTGAATTTGATCAACCAATTGTCATCTTACACTCACCCGTAGCACATGGGTGACCCTTATTAAGCGGGAGTTCAGTCTCGTCTGGGTCTCCTCTTGTGTACCTTCACATGAGCATATTGTGTTACAGTCTGTTTTTCGTCTTGGCTGATTTGGGAACAATAAACCGAATTGATTCGAATGTATGTATGCATGTCGTCACGCATGTATGCATATATTTATAACTAAGTAAGTAAGTAGTATTTTAATAATGCAAGTCAAACGCTCACATTTTACAAAATAGAGAGTTGATGTTAAGTGCTTCTGTCGTTGGATCAGGAAGGGCCGAAAATGGCCTGTCAGCTATATTAGCAGCTACTATGGGGCTCGTTTCAAGATGGTAAACTGTTCGAAGTATGGTGAGGCCATTGGAAGCCGATGCTGCAAAGTTCACATATTCGAAGTATGGTGCCCGTTAAGACTGAATCCGCGATATTCTTGGCAACAGATGGAATCTTTAAGCTTATAGTCCAGTTCTGAAGGCTGAAGGCTGAGAGAAGCACGATGAAAATTTCGGACTTTCGTTTTTAGTTGTTACCAACCACGTGGCGGCTGCCATGTGGTGATGATTGTTACGTGTTATTAAAATCATCCAAAACGACAAAATTCCACGCGGCTGTGTTACGATGTGTGTTTCTTTGTATGTATGTGTGTATGTATGTATATATCGTCGCCTGAGAATTTTATTGCTCTATCTTATATTTTGGCGAAACCGAGCAAACCGACTTCAAAGTTTGGTCACTATTATAGGCCAAGAATTCTAAACTGGATTGTTTAACAGGATAATACTATCATTGATAGTATTTGTATGTACCCGCTAGTGACCTGTTTTGAAAAAGAATATCTTTTTTCGACAAAGAAAGGTATAAAATACAGAAAATAACAAAAAATGATGCAAAAATGCATGAAACAGCAATATAATTCCAACTGAAAGGTAAACGTAATTGTAATAATGCTCTAAGTTAAAGATAAGGCAGTTTCCGAAATAGCGTTCTGAGTATTATAATGCTCTATCATCCAGTTTGGTATAATATTGCTGTAACATGACAGAATTTATAATGACAGCGTTTCAACGACGACATGAGATTATGTTTATCACACCTTATGACTGTAAACTGAACTGCAGTGAAAGAGGTCATATTCACTGTAATGAATATATATAGAGCAGAAGAAAACCAGATGGCCTTTGCTGATCAGCACCAAATCGAGTATAATAGACGGGTTAACCGTATATGTGTCATTATCATAATTAAGCATAATTGTAATGAGCCACGTCTATGATAGCTGAGGACTTATGTTAGGTTAAATTCACTTTAATTGTTTAATTTAAATCAGCGACAATTTGCAAGAATCCATATGACTTTGTTGATAAGCTAAAGGCCAATGCGAAATTATCACAGGCGGTTCTTATATATGGATTATACAACTCAGTATAATTAAGAGTCCCGGGACTATGATTAAGCTTTAATAATGGAAAGGAGAAACTTGCTGTACACAGTACGAAACAGATGCAGAATAAACAAGGTCAGGCCATTAAACGAATCGGGCTACCAAATTTCTAATTTCCCAATCCGGGATACCCACCCTATCCAATTTACCCTGTCAACATCACTGTATGCCATGATAAAAATGTTTTGCACTTGTTATATCTCTGCTAGTCTAAGTGCTGCCAACTTTTAATTTTACCAATCCGGGATTTCGCATAAGTTACTCGATATGCCATTACCACTTTACCCTGTCAACATCACTATATGCCATGATAAAAAATGTTTTTGCACTTGTTATATCTCTGCCAGTCTTAGTGCTGCCAACTTTTAATTTTACCAATCCGGGATTTCGCATAAGTTACTCGATATGTCATTACCAATTTACCATGTCAACATAGCTATATGTAACGAATGTTGCGTCAGCCTAATGTAGAATCTGCATTCTAATTAAAATAGCTGCTAAAAATTACAGTCAAATCATCAAAAGACAAGTGGCCTTTAAATGAATGTCAGAAGCGCCGGGAGAGGATAGATTACCAACCTAACTACCCTGTCCTCTATGGCCACTCTATAAAACTTGTTTAAGGTCGGCTGTTCGAGTTTTTCGTGCGAAAACAAGAACATATCAAATCAAATCAAATCATTTATTGAATCAAATACAAACAGAAATCAAATACAAACAGATTACAAACAGAAATATTTTTCAGTCGACTAGCTATTTATAACATCATGTATTATAAGAGTAAGTAACGTAATGATATACAAAGTATAAGGTAGATTGTTTTTTATTCTCAGGACTGATTATATCGATGTAGCTTTAAGTCACTAGGACTGCAAGAAATGTTATGACACATTAGAAGACGATTCCCGAGAAGAAGAAGCTGTAATAGTGTGGCGAAATTGCAACCGGAAGTACCCCACTGCTGGGGCCAGTGTGGCGGAAATGCACCTCTCTCTCGCCGGGGTATATCTCTATACCGTATACTTCCAAGGCCAGTTAAGAAGGCCCCGGACGTGTACGCGTAGATAAGGCCTCCGATGTCGTCGAAGGACTTACGAGTTTCTTACAACGATCGACTCAACAAATGACAAGACCGAATGACGATTGAAGACTTGTATTATCCAATCCAAATTAATCCGAGACTACTATAACTCCGTAATTCCGTATAAAACATAAACCCAAACACTTCACGTGTTGAACACAAATAGCCTTCTATTTCGTACTACTACGATACATCACAAGAAAACATTTAATTCCATTTAACTGCCGAACTTATAGTCTTTTTCTCTCCAGATGCCTCACCGTCGGACAAGAGCTCCGCTCTTACAATTTCTATCGCATCTCCTTTTCATGAAAGCATGGGGCCCCTTTTATACTGGTTGGGAGGCCTCACAGAGGCACGAGGCCTCACAGGGGCACAGGGCCCCACTGAGGCACGAGGCCTCACAGAGGCACAGGCCTCACAGGGGCATCGGACCTCAGGCACAAGGCCTCACTGAGGCACGAGGCCTCACAGAGGCACAGGCCTCACAGGGGCATCGGACCTCAGGCACAAGGCCCCACTGAGGCACGAGGCCTCACAGAGGCACAGGCCTCACAGGGGCATCGGACCTCAGGCACAAGGCCTCACAGAGGCATCAAACCTCTAGCACTCGTTGACCCTCTCCAAAACCCCTGCACTCAATCACCTCTCGCTTCTATAGCGCCCCACATATATTCTATCCATCCAGGTCCGCTACATTCTCCGACGGCCACGGTGAGAGGATGTCCACATCCTCGGGAACCTAACCAAAAAGTTACAATATATAAACAGTAGTTCCAGCAATTAAACTTAGAAGACATTTCCGGCCGTTAATATGCTCTAACAGTTCACAACGAAAGTTCACTCCTATCGTTTTTCACCTGTCCATTAATGAAATTACCGATGTAACTAAGAAGACATTGCCTGTCACCAATATGCAATAACGGTTTACAACGAAAATTCGCTCTTATAGTCTATCACTGATCCATTAATAAAAGTTCTCATCAATGAAATCATCTCTGTAACTAAGAAGACCCCAGGAGCAAAAGGCCCTGGAGAGGCACAAGGCCTCACAGAGGCACAAGACCTCACTGAGGCCCGAGGCCTCACAGGGGCATCAGGCCTCACAGAGGCACGAGGCCTCACAGGGGCACAGGGCCTCACAGAGGCACAAGCCTCACTGAGGCACGAGGCCTCACAGAGGCACAGGGCCCTGTGGAGGCATAAGGCCTCCATCGTTCACAGACTTAATTAACAGCTAACATGCATCATCTAAAAGAAATAATAATCAACCGGCACCAACAAATTGCATATTAAATTATTACAACCTGCTTTTTTAACCAAAAACTTACTCTGTCAATTCTTAATTATCTTTAAAACTAGTAATCAGCTTCACTCTGTAATTAAATTAACGGCGCTTGTCTTCTTACGTCATAACAGCCGTTGCATTTTTATAGCGCCTACCATTTCTCATTTGCAAAAACATAACTGCCAAAATTCTTCAGACACAATAAAGAAAAACTCTCTTTAACATGACTAACCCCAATTGTGTGGGCACCAAAGGGCCTTAAGACAACAGTTCAAAAATGAACAAACTTCAAAGGCATCAGGACACGACATGTCTAACCCACAGAGATCAACCCCGTCCACACCATAAAAGAATAAGGACGACAATTCTAGCTCAGCCAAATCTGACGATAAAGGTGGTTCCATAATATCGTCGTTACACTCCAAAATGATTCTAATGCACTCGTATCGATCTCTTCCTCCATTAAAGCCATCAAATCGATTTCGTCGAGGTCAAAATCTATGACATTGTCTTCGAAATAGTGCAATTCTTCCACCACCTCAGTGCAATCAACCTCATCAGTCATTGTAAATCACTACATAAACAGAAAATTACAAAATTAGGCATTATTTCTACACAACTAAATTACACACATTCTATCAGCAATAATATTTCTGAATACAGAGCTTGTTAAGAATTGTACTCTGTTCCAGCTTTCCATGCTAATTCGCTTGGAGGCAACAGAATCCCAGCTGACGACATTTTGCACACAGCTGCTGTCGATGGGCTCTCTTCTCTTTCAATGCAGAGATGTTTCCACGTTTCGACGGAGGACATTGCTTATGAGGGTAGACGGTTGCCCCACAATTGACGCAGTCTTGTCCAGCATTAGCCCAGCTGTTGCCAGACGCCCACTTGTGTTGGCATCGGAGACACCTGTACTCTCCAAAACATCTCCGCACTCCCTGGTATGGAGTAAGTGCTTCCTCTTGAGGTCGTGCCAGAACGCAGTCCTGGATATGATGTCCGCCTTGATAGCAAAGGTCACAACGATAAGAACTCGGTAAATTACTCCGAGACCTCCGAGCAATTATCAACTGGTTTAGCCGATCCCTCACTTCCGTCGCTATGTCATTCTTCGAATTCGGAGGCGGCATCGTATTTCCTTGACTCTCAGAGTCCAGCGATACAGGACTGTTTGCCGGAACCGGCGGGACCAGAGGCGATCGGTTGCCCGCCTCGCTCCTGTACTTCGTATTCTCCACCAACAGGCTCCGTCCGGTTGCATAATCCATTGGTCCCCGCATCTCACAACTGTTCGGCAGTACCGGCACAGCAGTTGACACTCCGTAAGTACTCGCCCGACCGTCCCAAAAGAAAGCTGCGGTCGCATTGTTCCCAACGGGCAGCCTGACGCTCTGACCACGAATTGGCTGCCGGTACGTGAAAACCGGATACATGGAGAGGCATTTATTTCATTCAACTAGGACTCCTTCCTTGTTCAGCTGCCTGTAACACAGAAACAGTATCTGATCAGCATCGTCACAGCAGTTGCCAACCAGCTGCACCACAGAACATTACTTCGGATGTCCGGGCATTACCACATGGCCCGAGCCATCCAACGTCATTCTTTACTGACAATAACGTGCCGACCGGCGGATCTCTCGCCGAGGTCGGCCTCTATCCGTCTCTTCGCTCGTTGGTTGATCCAGCGGCGCCTCTTCTTCCCTTGATATCCCTTCGTCGAAACATAACTTTAATTTGTCGACGTGCACTGTAAACGATCTGGAATTGGCTGTCTTCCGGATTACGTAGTTTACAACTCCACGCTGCTCCACCACAGTAAATGGCCCCGTGAACATTCGGGTCCATTTCGGAGTGCGGCCTCGATGACGACGCGGTGGGAAGTAGAAGACGCGGTCCCCAGGTTTGAACCGCGCAGGGCGAACTCGTAGGTCGTAAGTATGGCGACGTCGTTCCGCCATGACTTTCAACTGTTCGCGAACAAGTCGATATGCATTCTCCATTCGTTCAGCGAAGTCCCGAACATAGCTCACGTAGGTACCATCAGTGCGATCGGCATCCGGAGGTCGACCGTAGACAAGATCCACTGGCGCTCTTGTCTCGCGACCGAACATGAGAAAGTTCGGACTGAAGCCCGTCGTTTCATGCAGCGACGCCCGGTAGGCGGCCAGGACATGGGGCAAGACGTCGTCCCAATCCCTTTGATGGCTGCATATAACTTTCCCCAACATCGCGTTTAAGGTTTTGTGAAACCTTTCGATCATCCCATTTCCGCTTGGGTGGTAGCTAGAGGTTCTGACCTTATCGATACCCAATATTTTGCAGAGCTCCCGGAAAAGTTTCCCATCAAAATTCGTTCCGTGGTCGGTAAGTATTTGCAACGGGGCCCCGTACCTCACAATTACATTTTCGACTAACGCTCTAGCCACCGATATCGCTTCCTGATTAGCCATGGGAATGGCCTCGACAAATTTAGTGAAATTGTCCATGACCGTTAAAATATAAACATGACCCCGTCGGCTCCTTGGGTGAGGACCGGTAATGTATAGGCTTAGTCGCTCAAAGGGTTCCCCACAAGGCAGTGGTTGCAGCGGGCCCTGCCGAGGAGGTTGTCCGCGGTGGTACTGGGCGCATTGTGAACAACGCTGACAAAAGCGTTTGGTCTCTTTAGACCAACCTACCCAGTATGCTCTGCGTCGCACTTGCCATCTTGTGCGTCGGATTCCCAAGTGACCTCCCGTAATTCCCGTGTGGGCCAGCCTAAGGAACTCTTCGCGTCGGACCTTAGGCATTACAAACTGTTCCACATCGTCAGGCGTTCGGCGATATAACACGCCTCCGAGCAAATACAATTGTTCTCGTTGATGCCAATACGTCTTGATAGCGGCATTCTCATACAGGATTTGTACAAGATCGGGAACCTGCCCACCTTCCTTCAGCCACGATCTCACTATACCAAGGTCCGGGTCTTCCTCCTGTGCCTTATCTAATGACTCCGGGGGCCCAGGCTCATTATCTGCTACACCAGGCCCCGCCACTTCAGTCACCGCGGCTACCTCACTCCAAGTTTCATATCCGCATTGACGACATGGCTTTCTGGACAGCGCATCCGCGTTCCCATGTTGTCGACCCGGTCGGTGTATTATCTGAAATTCAAACTCAGCCAACCTTTCCAACTAACGCCCCTGTTGACCAATAGGCTCCGGAGTACGCTGAAGCCATTGCAAGGCGGCGTGGTCCGTCCTTAACACGAACGGGCGACCCAACAGATATTGTCTATACAACTTCGTAAAGTGTACTATTGCGAGCAACTCCCTACGAGTAACACAGTAATTCCTTTCCGCATTGGACAGAAGACGACTGCCATAAGCTATAACCCTTTCCTCGCCTTCAATGCGTTGAGACAAAACCGCTCCATCACAGTCCAGCACGTAAACTCCTTCATCCCCAGGCAAAGCTAGAATTGGTGCGGTTGTCAAGGCGGTTTTCAACCGTTCGAATGCTTCTTGGCAGGTCAAATCCCATTCGAAGGCCCTACCCTTCTTCGTCAATGCAAACAGCGGGGCCGCTATCATTGAAAAATCACGAATGAAACGTCGGTAATACGAGCACAACCTAACGAATGCTCGTACATCCCTCAACCATTGAGGGGTAGGCCACTCAACAACATCCTGTATCTTAGACGGGTCCATCGACACTCCTTCTGGTGTAATGATGTGTCCTAGGAAACTAACTGCTCTGCGCATCAGACGGCATTTGCTCGGCTTAAGCTTTAGATTAGCCTCTCTCAGTCGCTGAAACACCTGCTTTAATCGGTCTAGATGCTGTTCTATAGTGCTTCCGAAAATTATCACATCGTCCAGATAAACTAGGCAAATCTCAAAGTTTAAACCGGAAAGGACGATATCCATCAGCCTCTGAAAAGTACTTGGCGCATTACAGAGCCCGAACGGCATCACATTCCATCGAAAGATACCCCGTCGCGTAACGAAGGCTGTCTTGTCCGCATCTTTCCGGTCCAAGGCCACCTGGTGATAGCCGCTCCTTAAATCCAGGGTGCTGAACCACCCACCACCAGCAAGTGCGTCTAAACATTCATCAATCCTTGGAAGCGGATACGAGTCCTTCTTAGTCCTATCGTTCAACTGTCTGTAGTCAATACAGAATCTCAAAGTGCCATCTTTCTTACGTGCCAACACTACATTGGACGCCCATTCACTAACAGCAGGTTTAATGGTCCCAGCAGCCAACATACTATCCAGATGCTCATCTACTGCAGTCCTATACGGCAATGGCTGTCGCCTTAAAGGCTGTCTTACCGGTCGTGCATCACCTGTGTCTATTTTATGTGTAGTCACAGTCGTCCTACCAAGATCTCTTTCCGATGCAGAAAATATATCCTTGTATTCTGCCAACAAGTTTCGCAGCTGTATACGATCATCCGGCCTCACCTCTTCCGGAAGTTCTTCTAGCAAAAAGTCAAGTGAAAAATCACCCTTAACCTGCCCTCTGCCTTCCTTACTAACACTGTTATGTTCAACCTCTACTGGGTGCAAGCCTCCTAGCACTTGGTCCCTACTTAGCTTAACCGGATCTTCGCTAAGGTTTACCACCCTTACCTGGGTCGTATGCGCACGATCTCCTAACACTACTCGGGCTAGGTGAACACCAGGCTGGACCTCTGCGGCCTCAGTCATCCATGCAGGCGCTTTAGTAGCTAAGTCCCCATACTGCGTCCTAACGGACACGTCCTGTTGGCACTTAGGCGATACCACAACCTCCTCAGCGACGATCACGCGCCGGCACCACATGGACCCATTGCCCCTTACAAGAGGGACCCGCCGACGGCCAACAAACAAGGCCCCCGTACCAAAACCCAAGCGACATCGGTGCTCCCTTAGCCAATCCATACCTAACATAGGCTCAGCAATCTGATCGGATACCAGAAAACCCGTGTGAATTTCAAAACCCGTCCGAATTTTAATCGGGATGTTTGCTTCTCCAAGGACCCGTATATTAGACCCATTAGCAGCCATCAAAAAGCGATTACAAGGACGTAAGTCTAACCCTTCAACAGTAGAAAGCGGTACCAGGCTTACTTCCGATCCAGTGTCGATCAGGCAGGTCTGCGGTCGTCCGTTGACTATACCTCGTATGTAGATGGCGTTGTTGGTTGCGCGGTTCGGAAGCCTTGACCGCGCCGTGTGGTTAGTGACGACCTCCTCCGTTGCATCGGTCGGTTCCATACCGACCGTTGCCGTTGCTGGCTGTCGATTGAAGGGCCGGCGGCCTTGCCGGCAGTTGCGAGCGTAGTGACCGGGTCGGCCACAGTTGAAGCAGGCCGCCGTCCGCCGTGAAACTCCTTGGTTGCCTTCCGAAGGCCGAGCATCTCGCCCGGTTGCATCTGTCGTCGCAGCTGGGCCTCGCAGTTCACGGAGTTGTCGGTCGATGTTACTCTCCAGCTCTCGTTGCCATCTTCGTTGCTCTTCGCGCTGCTCAGCAAGAAAGCGGTCTATCCGTGACTGAATCTGAGCATCGAGGTCGGTCTCTTGCGTTGCTCTCACTCTGTTCGGCTGCCTCCTCCGATCGTCTGTATCCGTCGTTCGCTGGTAGGCCTCGAGACGAAGCGCTGTCCGGTAGGCCTCGTCCAAACTCTTTGGCTCTCGCTCGCGAACCTTGAGTGAAAGTTCGCGGTCCCGCATGGCTTCCAAGAAAGAGTCCCTGGCGATGATCTGCGTAGTCTCATTGGATGGAACCGGGTACGCGAGGACCACAAGTCGCCGAATGTCATGAAGAAGATCGCTAAGGTTCTCACCAGCTCGCTGACGTCGATAGTAGAGCTGCGCACGGAACATCTCGGCCTGGCCCTCCATGCCATACCGTTGTCGCAGACGTCCGGCTAGTTCTTCATATGTTACATCCTGTCGAGCGCCGAAGTCCCATAACAACTGAGTCGCAGTTTTCTCCAATGCACATCGAAGGAAGTCGATTTTATCCGAGGCCGTCCATCGGTTATGTGTTGCACATACCTCGAATTGAGCCAGGAACGACTCCAACGATTCGGTTCCGTCGAACTTCCCTGGTTTCATCTGCATCGGTCTCGTTTTCAGTAGGCCCCCGATGCCTTCCAGTAATTTCTGTGGCGACATTGGTTCTTCTGGTCTCTCTCGTCCGCTCAGTTCATCGGGCCTCAGGTCACCATCGCCAATGTCCTCCAAAATACTCCGTTCTGGCGAGGCCTCCGTCGTTTGCCGTCTTCTCACAGGAGTCGAAGTGCCCGAGGACGGATCCTCGATGCCCCGCGGTCTTCGTGTTATGATCACCTCCTCGTCTTCCATCGCTGTCGATCGAAACTCGTCCTTTCAATACCCAACTTCTGGTGCCAGTGTGGCGGAAACGCAACCGGAAGTACCCCACTACTGGGGCCAGTGTGGCGGAAATGCACCTCTCTCTCTCGCCGGGGTATATCTCTCTATACCGTATACTTCCAAGGCCAGCCGAGTGGTTAAGAAGACCCCGGACGTGTACGCGTAGATAAGGCCTCGGATGTCGTCGAAGGACTTACGAGTTTCTTACAACGATCGACTCAACAAATGACAAGACCGAATGACGATTGAAGACTTGTATTATCCAATCCAAATTAATCCGAGACTACTATAACTCCGTAATTCCGTATAAAACATAAACCCAAACACTTCACGTGTTGAACACAAATAGCCTTCTATTTCGTACTACTACGATACATCACAAGAAAACATTTAATTCCATTTAACTGCCGAACTTATAGTCTTTTTCTCTCCAGATGCCTCACCGTCGGACAAGAGCTCCGCTCTTACAATTTCTATCGCATCTCCTTTTCATGAAAGCATGGGGCCCCTTTTATACTGGTTGGGAGGCCTCACAGAGGCACGAGGCCTCACAGGGGCACAGGGCCCCACTGAGGCACGAGGCCTCACAGAGGCACAGGCCTCACAGGGGCATCGGACCTCAGGCACAAGGCCTCACTGAGGCACGAGGCCTCACAGAGGCACAGGCCTCACAGGGGCATCGGACCTCAGGCACAAGGCCCCACTGAGGCACGAGGCCTCACAGAGGCACAGGCCTCACAGGGGCATCGGACCTCAGGCTCAAGGCCTCACAGAGGCATCAAACCTCTAGCACTCGTTAACCCTCTCCAAAACCCCTGCACTCAATCACCTCTCGCTTCTATAGCGCCCCACATATATTCTATCCATCCAGGTCCGCTACAATAGCTTATCGAGTCATCCCCGGTCATTAGTATTCCCATATAAAAAGCGATCAGCTGGGAGTGACACTCAGATGAAATCTATTATTATTAACATACAATCAGCTATAGTAAAAGTGAGGTTAGTCAGATCTTATAAAGCTAGTATTGATCAGTCAAAATTTTCTGTAAGTATTCTTAAAAACACTTATTGAGCACAGTGCACGTAGGTTAGAATCGATTGAATTCCAGAGTTGCGGGCAGTGTTGTTTTAGTTCCAGAGAATAGAATAGGAATAATAATTATTTAAAATTAGTTCCACGGAACGAAAACTGGAACGAAATATAAATGTGGAACGAGAATAGAATAGGAATAAAAATTTCAATGTTTTTCTAGAACGAGAATGGAATAGAATAAAAATTAATTTTCAAGCTGCCTTGGAACCGATAATTCTAACGTTAACTAATAACTATGCGGAATGACGACGGCTCTTGATTGACGTCACGGGGTGCGGCGCTGTATTAGACTAAAGCTTCTCCGTATATTCTATATTCTATAAATAGTTTACGCTCTTTGATTCAAACTTCTGGCAACAAGAGTGAGGCACTCAGACTCCTCCATCAAACATGCTCCTGACAGTATTGCAGCAGAAATTAATAAATACATTCAGGAAATTGAAAAACAAGTCGCTATTCCAAGTCCCTTTGACTTCTGGCAGAGTAGACATTCAGTTTACCCACTAAGGATTTAGTTTCAGCTCCCGCATCAGAGGCGTTCGTAGAAAGAATCTTTTCTGTTGCAGGATGGATGTCTACAGGTCGCAGAAATCGATTGAGCAAATCCCTTGAGATGCGGGTGTTTTTGAAACTCAACAGTAAAATAATTGACCGGTAACTTTTTAGTGTGTCTGCCTATGAACTGTTTTACTAACAGTCGCATTCACATTGTCCGACAGATATTAACCGTTCATGTTAAAAATGTGAGAACTGTAAGTGGATTTGGAAGTGGAACTACAAATAATTTTTTGTGGAACTAGAACTGGAACTAAAATTAATTATAAAGAGGAAGTGGAACTAGAATAAGAATAAAATTTATTTCTTAAGAGGAACTAGAACTAGAATAACAATAAAATTTATTTCTTAAGAGGAACTAGAACTAGAACTAAAATGATAGCAGTGGAACAGAATAAGAACAGGAATAAAAATTAATGCTGGAACTAAAATAACACTGGTTGCGGGCATTTTACTCGAATGAAGAAGCTGCGCACATTAGTATTGCATACCTCGGATCTATAGTTTTCTTTATTACGAGTGTATGACTATGGATATTTGCATTAATAGTGAAGTAGGAACTACTGTAAAAGTTACAGGCAGACTGCCTCGATAATGTTTGTACATTAATAGTGCTAATTGGAGACGTAGATATATAAGGATTTTTGAGTTTTAAACAAGTTAGAGTAGGCTATGCATCGACGTATACAGAGTATTTCCAGTAGGGGAGAGTATGCGCCCTTGATCTTAATGCACCCTTGATCCTAATGAGTTTACCCCGTACTTTCTTGCTTAATATCACCGAGGAGAGAACCAGACTTATACGGAGGTATGTATTTATTCATGTATTGAACTACAGAATATTTAAGAAGGACAGTGTCGGTTAAGTAATTGCGCCATATTGCGAAATGGAAGAAGGAAATAGCAGTTGGAAACGTTTTCTGTTTTGACGAACCTCACAGTTTCGCTACTTGTGTTAGGTGAGTAATTTCGTTGATATTGCTTTGAACATGTTTTGTTTTAGTATAGTGCAAACAACTCTGCATTGTTGCTGGTGATGTTTATAAAAAGTTTTGATGCATTTGATGAAAATAGTAGGGTGTTGAATCTGCAGCCATGATCAATGCAACGCTGATCATAATCAGCGGTGCATTGAACATGGGTGCATATTCATATGGCCAAGATAAATTTATAGTTCATTTCAGTTTAATGTTAAAAAGTTAAGCTAGCTAAAAGCTACAGTTACAATAGAACAAAATATAGTTACTAACATATTTATGCTTATTTTCGCAGCATCTGATAAAATGGTATATCACAATCATCGAAAGACAAACAGGCCGCCAAGAGGTCAAACACCTGAACTAGATGCAAGCACTTGTGGCAGTAGTTCTCGAAGACCAAACAGTATATGGTGTAGCAAAACAAACGGGTATTAATCTAATGGCATTGTAGAGATATGTGCGAAATCCAGAGCTAACCTCAGCACAATCTGCAAACTAAATTTTGTTAAAAAAAACAATTTTCACTAACGAGAAAGATAAATCGTTCTCAGAATATTTGTTACTTGCAGCAAAGCTACGCTATGGATTGTCAACGGAAAAATCCCGAAAGCTAGCCTTTGAGTTTGCTGTTTTCCTTTCCAAAGATAATTATAGGCTACCTGAATCGTGTCATAGTTCAAAGCGTGCAGGCTTTCATGTCCCGCATTAGCGAATTGTCTATACGCAACCCCCAGGCAAGAAGTTTGGCAAGAGCGACGGCTTTCAATCGCCACACTGTAAACGAGTTCTTCACCAATCTTCTAGGAATTCGCCTTAGACACAACTTCACACCACAGAATATCTATAATGTGGATGAAACGGGCCTCACAGCAGCCCAAAAGCCAGTAACAGGTTATTGCTGGTCACAGACAAGCAAGTGGGGAGAATCATGCCGAACGGGATACACTTATGACAGCTTGCTGCGCGGTAAATGCGATACAGAGTGCGATTCCTCCCTTCAATTTTCTGCGAGTCCATGATCAATGGCGGTCCTGCTGTCTCTGTTGGGTTTGCGAACCCATTTGGATGAATGAAATGTGCAATGGATGAAACATTTCATTCAATGTGTAAAATGCTCATCGGAGGATCTAGTAAGCTTACTCTTGTTAATGGATAATCGTGAAAGCCACGTGTCGGTCGAGTGTTTGACAATACTAAGCTCATTGCAGTGACACTGCGTGTTTCAGTGTCTGTGGTCCACTGAAACGATGATATATAATGCTGCTTCAGACTATTTAGTCATTTGAAATCCAAGACCGATGATATTTTCGACAAAGTTGTTACTCCATCAAACATCACCGCAGGCTTCACCGTAACTGGAATTGAACCATTTCATCCTAATGTGTTTGATTATGATGAATGTTTTGTTTCTTTTGTCACCGATCGGCCAGAACCAGTTGTTAACATAGTCAGTCATTGAGTTCTGTCGATCCGATTGCATCTAGTCAGTCATCGATTAATAGCATCGAACCAACGACAACAAACATTGTTTCTGCCACTCCCGGCCAGGAAACAATTTCGGGCTTTTCCCATTTGGGGGTCTATTGGATGTGGTCACAGAGTTCGGACTCAACTTTGAAAAGTTGTTACTTTTTTGCATTTTGCAATTTATTTGTGGATTTGAACCCGTAAAACCCAACCCCGTCAATACGCCCAGGCATCTGTTGATATTGTTCCTATTGTTTTTGCTTCATACGTAACCAAGCATCTGTTGAACCTCGAAAAGCTCGATCCTTTCCCAAAAGCGGGCGCGAGAAAAGGTTCGTGTGCGTCAGCAGCAGCGTTCAACAATACTAACTGACGCGCCAGTTAGAAACGAGTTGCGTGTACTGAAGTGTAGAAAAAGCCAGACACTGCAGAGAAAAAGAAAACCAATAACACAGAATGCTGAGGGCAAACTTCTCCCCAAAAACAGGCCTTACACCGCAAACCACTGGAAATCAATCAATCTCCTGCTGGTCAGTCACCGAGTTGACATGGTGGAAGGTGACAGTGATGAAGCTGGAAATAATCAAACTGAATCATAGCGGACGCAATTATCTCCTCTCATGTTTTGAAAACAAAACTGGTGAACTTTACCACAGCAATTAGTGCCTTGTATTGTCAATATTTATGTTTCCTTATCGTTCATGATTCACAGTACAATTAGTGATTGGCTTTAGTATGAAAGGAAAAGCTAAAACTGCAGTAATTACGATAATTTGTGACGAATATGGAACCAACTGACAGTACTTATCAAATTGTTGTGATGAGTTTCGCCAGCAAATTACCGTTTCAGTTTCGCCCTTAGTTCTATCTTTGTTTACGAATGGACCGATACATTAAACTAATCAGACTTGGCCACATTGTCTATGCCTACTTTTATAAACATGCGCAACAGTATCGGGATTCCCAGATTATAACGGAGGAAGCTGTCTATGTTTCCTGTTTTCAGCACCACTATATCCTGATATGATCGAATCTGAGCTGAGAACTTCTATGGCGACGGGCATTAAACCAATTACGGCTTAGTCTGGTGCGCTATCGGTCGATGTGCTCTGCATTAGACATTTTCGCGATAGAACTTATGAATAACTAATGATTAATAATTAATTATTAATAACTAATCATTAATGATTAATGATTATTCATTAACAATTAACAATTTTGTTGTATATCAGTACAGAAATTGAATATTTCATGGTTGCCAGGACCGTTGACATCGACCTTATTATGCAAGTCTATGGACTGGCAATATAGTAATGACTGAGTGAAAATGAACCGTTCGTCCTTTCTTCCATTCTGCTTTAAGGTCTTCCTCGGATGCTTCACACAATAACCGCCTCAGAGGAGACCAGAACCCTTCTACCGTCTTTAGTTGTCACACAAACACACACACACACACACACACACACACACACACACACACACACACACACACACACACACACACACACACACACACACACACACACACACACACACACACACACACACACACACACACACACACACACACACACACACACACACACACACACACACACACACCTACACACACACACACACACACACAGAAATACACGTGCACACATACACACACAATGTGTGATATCATACCTGATGTTGTGTGACATGATACAATGGTTTCAGATATCATCTCGTTGATTCTCTTTTTTGCCGTTCTGGTTTTCGTCTCACTTCTGGTTGGTTTGGGAATTCGACGCTACGTGCGACTCAGAAGAGCCAGAGGTAGGACTACTACAATAACATTATTATTATTTTTAACCCAAATGATGAAATCCAGAGGGTGTGAAAACTACTTTAGGGGTCATCCATATATTACGTATGTAAAAATTCTAGAAAATTTGACCTCTCCCTGTTCGCAAGCGTACTTTTTTCCACCTCCCTCCCCACCTGCGTACGTACGCTTGACGCACACACCCCCGCCCCAGACCAGCTGCAGAATGTGTCGGTTCGGCAGGGACTGTCTGCACTTTAGGCCAGATTGAAGGATGAGTAATCCATGGACTCACAGCTCAGCTGTGTGATAGTTTAATAATAGCGTTCAGAGGTAAGGACGTAAGATCATAAAGTGACACCTCTCCCACAGCCCTATTTCCCCTGACAGTACCTGATAGCTGAAAGACTGAACTCTGCCTCACTTGAAGGCAATCTTTTTGAGGGCCAATATAGACAAATTATGGGTTTTACCCCCGCCGCTTCGGTTTGCAAGCTTACGCAAACACGTGCATTTGTGTTACCCCTTCCCCCTCCATGCCTACGTAATATATGGATGGCCCCTTAAACAAGGGAGACTGCATATCTGGGATGGCTAGTCTTCGCAAATTTCTGGCTCCTCAAATATACCTGGGAAATTGAGGTGTTGATAGACCTATTGTTTCGCTGTTTTTGTTGTTGTTGTTACATGTATTATTATTATTATTTCACTAGATGTATTAAAGATCCCTCAGGATTTGTAAAAAGATTTAGGAGCAGAGTAGGCCTAAGTGTCTGGAGGGTGAAGCCTCGTCTTCATGGTTAGGAGAAGTACCCTTTAAAACGACCAGATTGTAGCGTTGAATGGCAACGGACAAACGCTGGAAAAAAAGGGTGACTTGCGTCTGTCACCATTGATGGATGAAATGCGCCTGCCTATTTCAGTAATGAAATCTGAGGCCGAAGGGTTGAGCAGGCCCAGGGTCTCGACGGCCACTAGTTGGAACATGAAGCGGGAAGCCCCGGTGTTTCTTTATTTTTCGGTTGGCCGCTTCCACTAATGCTGGCCTGACCGAACCGGCTGAGTGTGCAATGTAAGAGGCCGCAAAAGTATGGACAATCGTGGCATTCCAAGCCAAGTATTTCCCTCCTGACCAGAGTATTAGGGAGGTTCCGTTGGATCTTTAACCGTCAGTTCTAAACTCCCAATACTAAGAATGTCAGCTCTGAGCGCGCGCGTCAAATTATGTCATTTATAGCATGTAGAGAACGTCCAAGGACCTTCATGCACACGAAGTTGTGGAGACCCTCCAGACTAACAAGGCTTCCAGAGTGGCACCTGTGGGGAAGGCATATGTCCAAGCCCAATCTGAGGCCCACGGCGACCCAAACCGCTCGTTGTCCAGGACAAGGCCGCACATTGCAATCGGGAGCGCGGTTAGCCAGTCGGCCGAATGGGGCTGCTGGCCACGACCAGCCTGGCCCGGTCGACCGGGCTAGCGGTGCCCAGGCGGATGTTCACCCGTCCCTCTCGATTAATGTTTCGGTCCCAAATGCTCTGTCTGACAAGCATGATGCAAATATCTGTTGGCAAGGTGTCCAGACGCGCCACCAACAAGTCCGTCAAATGCTGGTCCCGCGTTGCTGTGCCCTCCGCGAGAATGGCGGTCTGAAGCTCGAGATGCCAAGTAAGCTGAAGAAGCCAGCGAAGCGACTCTACGAATGCCAAGCCCCTCCCCCATCTGCAAAAAGAAGCGCCGCCTGTAGCCACTGGGTGTCGTTAAGAGAGCAGTTGACGATTGTCTCAAGGTCCGACCGCATCAGTCCGTCCATTGTCCTCAGGGTCGGATGGTCGAAACAAGGGGAGCATCGGAGAAGAATAATTATGGCTCAGCCTTGAAGCGCCGAACGATGAGCGAAGCAAGGTCAAGGCGTTATGTGATGGAAACAGGCGGAGTCTTTCCAAGGCTTGCCGGAACACATCGCAATGGCCCGACACAGACTTATCCAGCGCCCTCCCAACAAAAAGGTGGGGCTTAAATGATCTGGAAGGCTCCTACAAAATTCTGGCCATCTTTAATTTGAAATATTCACCTTTAAGCTGAGAATATTGACTGTGCACTGTCGGTAGGAAGATTAGACGACAAGGGTTTGGAGCCATCTTCCCACGTGTGCCGAGGTTAGGTAATTGAAGTCGCTAGCACATCATGCCCATGGGTGCTTCTCAGGGTTAGCTTTAAGCAATACTGTTCTTTTCGTTTTATTTCAACATCATCACAATCATCAACATCATCATCTTCTTCTTCTTCTTCATCATCATCATCTTCATTATCATCATATTTTTTTTCTTTATTAACTAGATTGATTATTTGTCTGTGTGATGTTGAACAATACTAGAAAATATGCATACAGCATTTCACGCGATATATTTTAGTCTGTGTATAGTGAGATACTTGGCTTTGAACTTAGTATACTTGCTGTACACTGTCGGTGAGAAGAGCTGGCGGTGAGAGAACGGACTTGCCATCGGTTGTCATGTGATGAGGCTAAGAAAATTTAGACACTAACACTTCATACCCATGACTGCTAGTTTAAAGAGCCCTAAATGTATAGTAAAAGTCACGAAGACCCTAATGCGAAGAAGAAGCGCAGTACCTTGTATAACCCCCAGAGGTAGCCGTGGACATCGATGAAGTGTTAGAGACGTCATTTCAAAGACTCGGCACATGAGGGCAGGCAACCAATAATCGCCATCTGATCTTGATCTTCGTATCAACAGCGCACGCTGAGTATATTCGTTTAGCTGAATTGGCTAGTGGAAACAAGTGCAGCAGAAATCTTACAAAGAAGTTCTGCCCTGGTAGAGATAATTGTAACCCCGGCCTCTAAATAGGTAGCCCAGCACACTAACCACTAGACTGTCGCTCTCAGCCCTGAGACTTGAATGAATCAGACATAATTTGTAGTCCTCGACCTCTAAGTTGACAGTCCAGCTCGCCAACCACTTAACAATCATGCACCACTGTAATCCTCTTGAATGAATCAGCCATAACGTTTTGTAGACTTAAACATGATATACAATGCTTCGACTTCAAGTACAGTACCCCTGCGAAGACTAGAACGACCACCTTCCATCGAATACGACATCATCCCAACAGCAACACCGAATATATATGAGCGAATAGATGGTGCTGATGCGGACGATGACGTTGAAGCGCAGGCGACGACGTCACAGAATCATAATCACCCTCCCTTGAAGGAGTGTTACAGCGGTTTAATGGCTGCCACGGGCAATGCCACGTGTCAATACGACACTTTGGATCAGTACGAGAAGATGGATCAATTCGACCCTGAGAGAGATCCAACTGGAAGACAGACGCCAGAAGGTCCAAACCAAGCGACTGGAGAAGAGAGGTATACTACACCAGTTCCAATGAGAGGAGTTGCAAAACCAACTCTTCCTTCTGGCTCTAAAGACTACATTGAAATGGTCGGAGATGTTAAAAAGTCAAAAATGGGTCTCATACCTTTGTACGTCGACTTACCTAACGACTCAGATGATGACAGCTATCCGGATGGTAAGCTAAGAGGGTTTGCTAAAGGCAGTGATGACTACCTTCAGCCAGGCCCCAAAGCCGTAGATAACCTAACATACATACTTACAGATCGCGTAGTTCCAGAGTGAAACAGTTATTGTTTATTGGCTTTAAAAGAATCTACGCATTATTCCTGCACGCCTCAATACAAGTTGTATGCTGATTGTTTTACATGCATATTTTATCAAGAATATTGCCATATCTGACTTTTGCTACATTTGTATGCTATCGTTTCATTAAAAACCTCCGTGACCTTCTGTGACAAAATGAGTCTTATCCTATATCTCATCATACAGTTTCTCAGAAATGGATTATAAAGGTGTCTCAGATGCATTCTGGCTGTTTAATATAATTATTTCATAACATGATCCGTTTTCCCTGGAAGGAGATAACGTGTTTCTCCACTGACCCCATTTCTTTACAGACGTAGAAAGTGGGTGGTCTTGATTTTCATGTTAAAACATCTTATGTAGGCCTACTATTTTGTTATTTTTGCATATACACATCTTTCTGCACAGCATCCACTGCACTATTTTCATTAAGTAAAATCGTAAACTGTAAAGTCTCCAACTTTCTAGAACTTAAGACTTGTTTTGTTGTGACTTCGGTCACATTTCGATAAATTAAGATATTACTTTGAGAGCCCTGTTAAATTTAAAATATGCAAAGTTAATTTCGTTTCGTGAGAGCTCAGAGCAGCCTACTAAAACTGTGAGCATTATTGAAGCATCATTCGTCCATTGTATCATTATGTGCTGGCCAAACATTGAGCAAGATTGGCATTAAGTGCATGCGATATGAACTGATCATACAAACTGGTAGTCGTTCTACACAAATACGCATGTTACAAGTCACATAATTATATCGTTTTTTTTTATTAAACTCGTAAGCGACTAAAAAAGTGCTTAACCGACACAGGATTGCAAATCTATATGCAGCTTATGTAATCGACAAAATGTTCATACTATCTGAATCTAATGCAATTATACTGAGCTGAGAAGAGGCTACACGTGTACTTCGGAAAGATATTATTTTAGAATGACAACCATTCCAGAATCATTCCAGATGTATGGAAATTACTGAGCTGCATTAAGTATAGTTAAAAAGCACTTGCCGTCTTGCTACATAGAATAAGATATAAACTGGTAAAGATCTTCCGCGTCATAAAACGAAAAAAATTCACATACCTTTTTACTTGACCGTAGACAATAAGAATATTTGTTTTTCTATGTGATCTCAGTACTGTCAACTTATGATTTTTACCTGTTTGTGAGTTATGAATATCTTTGTTTATTGCTATTATGCATAATATATAACAGACGATCACCAAGATTCACTAGTTTCACCTTGTCACCTTGTGCTGTCAACACTCGGAGCTCTAGCGATCGTCATGATAAACCTTGCTATAAACCTTGCTATATTCGCTAGTTTACAGTATATAAACATTTTAATCACATTTTATGGCAACAGTTTCTGTATTAGCTGCTACATTTGAACTAATTCTTTCACAATCGTTTTAAGTTGAATTCATGCAATTGCTGTTTAATCCAACTTTTGAAAGAACAGAAAGAACGTTGCTTGAAGTTTCTTCGTGAGTAAGCTAACTCAGATTTTGATTCCAACAGGAGCTCATTGATTGTCAATAATTATGTAGGCCTATGCATTGAATAACAGCTATATTCAAGTCATTGACTTGCAAATCCAGATTAACAGAGAAAGTTATTTATATCTTAATGAACTCGGCCTTACATGTTCAACCTGATAAGCATACTCAAAAATAAAATGACCACTCGTCAATATTTTACCGTGAAATTGCGTATTTAACTTCATATTTAGAATTTTGGATTTTAAGTGGCTACAAAATTGCGAGCATGTAAAAATTACCTTGAAATAAGGGTGTGATTATAATCGTAACATTATAAACTTCAAGAGTGAAACTCTGTGCATAGGTCTAATCTTTATGTTGGCATAATTTATGCGCCGTCAGATTCCAAAATGCAATAATTCGACTTTTTATAATTATTTAATAGAAATGCAGTGTATGTTTCCTCTGTGTTTTTGTCAATTATTCCAGCTCGCCATCGTTCATCTTGCTATATAACTTGAATATGTGAATCATGGCTATTGTCTAGGCTATAAATTATGTGAGTAAAATCATAGACTTGAATGACATTCTGCATTGATATTTAGAAACGGTTGTAACGTAGTTTTGAATGGAATTGAATTGATAATATATAATAAAGTCATTTGTAGACATATGATGTCAGTAATAAGAACACTATTAGAAATAGGCTTGTAATAGGCCGATATGATCTTGACTACAGTGTATGCTATAATTACAGCCGATAAACTTGCGATTGCTATAAGCTTAACTACACAGTGTTGCTATAGCATAAGTCGTTCTAGATTCTTCTAAGTGATGAAATGCTTTGAAGCAATCTACGCATTATTCCTACACATCTCAGTACAATTTGAATTTTGGTAGTTTTGAGGACTAAAGGTTATTAAATAAGTAGTTGTTACCAAGAATATTATCATATCTGACTCTTGGTATAGAAGCTAAATGCCGTTGTGGAAAAGCTCTATACGTCAACCACATTCATTTATTGTTGTTTCCTTAAAGTTTTTATCACCTTACACTTTTTCAGAAATGGGCTACAAATGTGTTTTGATGTTTAGCTCAATCATACCGAATTTTTAATGCATTTTGACCAGAAATATTTAAACATAGATCCGTTTTCATTCGAAGGAGATAACAATGATCCAATTTCTTTTCAGAAGTATAAATTCGACGGTCTTTGTTAAATTTTAGGCCTATGTGAATCATATATCTTTTTGCATGGAATCGAAACAAATATTTCATTAAATAAATCTGTTAATAGTAAACTTCCAACTCGAGACTTCTTTTCCTAGAATTGGTCACATTTCAGTAAATTAAAGATAGGTCTGAGAACCCTGCTAAATTTAGAGCATGCAGTCAAAGTTAATAGCTTTGCGTGATAGCAGCCTATTAACACTTTGAGCCTTGATGCAGCATAATTCGTCCATCTAGGGCTTTTCTAGGCCTTATCTAGTTTTCCAAATCTGTGTTTCCATCGTAAGATAAACGCTTGCTGATAACTATGTCTGACATGCCCTTGGCCGAGATCCATAAGGGCCTTAGACAGGTCGGCCAGATAGACAGATGGATAGACAGACGAACAGCGGTTAGTAAGTCTGTCTCTGCCTCCCCTCCCTTCCGCCCTAGCTTTGTCCCGCCGTAGCTCTGTCCCTAGCTCTGTTCCTCCCTCCCTTCTGGCATTACTCCCTCATTATGGCTCATGATCTGACGGCAGGTTGAGAGAGACGAGGCGATGACTCATTAGCCTAAACATAGATTAGTCACGTGCAATACAGGGCAAATACTGTATTGTTCGTAAATAGTCCTTGATAATTTCTTATAACAGTTCACACTGTCTTAAAACTGGAAAATGCTATACTGTTGGTAAATAGTCCTTCAAAATTTCGTTGTCCAGTGAATGAAGAAAGTCCCCAAGAACGACGATTACCTTTAAATCATGAGCGACGGCAAAGATGGATGGCCCGACAAAGCAAGAAACTCCCCATCGCCTCAGCGTCTGGTGACTCTGATCGCTATTCCAATAAACAATTTTTTCTCTTCCTATCAATCCATTCATTTTCTTTTCCAACCCATCAACCCGTCATATGACTGGAAAAATACCCTAGTTGCATAATTAAATCGACTGTATATGGGACAAACGTAATATGTCCAACTCTTAAGACCATGGACTTATTACGTTTATTACAGTCGATACACTTGTCTATACGTTTATAGGCCTACATCCTTCACGTGAAATAAGATGTTGGAACGAATTTCATACGATACAATCACGTTTCATGAAATCTTTTACAAGTTGAAGCAGTTCTTAGCACCAGAGATACTTATGCAAACATGGGCCTAAACATCATCACTTGAGATGATGATGATGAAGGAATCTGAATAGAAAAAAATAACAGAAACATAAAAAAATAAAGAAAAAAATTGGTGGATGAATGAATGGATGGGTGGATGGATGAATAGATAGATAAATAGACTGATTGATTGATTGATTGATTGATGGATGGATGGATGGATGGATGGATGGATGGATGGATGGATGGATGGATGGATGGATGGATGGATGGATGGATGGATGGATGGACACACAAACATGCAGACAGAAAGATTGATAAACGGAAAGATGGATATATGGAAAGACAAACGGACATATAGAAATAGATTGCAATAACAATAAATATAGAAAAGTAGAAACAGAACTATTGCAGGTAATGACAGTTACATTTGAATTGTAAGGCAAGTTTAGTAAACGCTAGCGTAACTTTATCACACTCTGTGAGTGCACCAAGACTCTAGTGGTTTGAGTGCCAGGCTGTAAACCATTAAGAGCGTGAGTTCAGTATAGTTATCACAGCTGAATTCTCTGGGTGGTCAAGTTGAGCCAAAATCTGTACAGAAATTGTTGCCATGGTAAGGATTTTATCCATGACCTCCCGGTTGACGGCCTTCCTCATTACTGATCTCAAATCACTGTGTTCACAATGCCTACAAATTATTATGCTCAATAAAAAGGAAGCATATTGAATAAGTGAATTGCTAAGGTAAAATCGGATGTAGTAACCATTTTATAACACCCATTGAATAATTATGGTCGACAAGGTGATAGGTCTGAATTATTCGAGCTACAGATACATACAACCAAAGAGAAAATATTTGCAAAATTGAGATCCAATATCCAATACCTGAACGCAGGAGCGCCTACAAGTTTCAACTCAAGTCGATTCTTTTAGCTGTAAAAGAATGAACCAAAGGTCCTGGATAGGAGACTACTCCATATTTTACATTCCTGCTCTCAAAAATACGAACTTCTACTGCATATTGTGGAAGATAAAATGTAGCCTACACGCGAATAAATTTTGTCAGATCATCATTTTCGAACCGGTAATCATTGGATTACCAACAGCAATACCGAAAAGACCACCCTGCTCTACAACATACTTACCATTACTCACCCACTGCACATGTAGTGATTGGGTTTGCCGTCAAGTGATAGGCTAATGCACTTACGTTATTCTTCCATTTGCCTGTAATTTTGAATGATCGTATCTTGCAGTTATATTGACGTAATCTAATCAAACCTGATCTCTATTTATTTTATTCACTTTTATAGCGCCGTTATAAAATTCCCAAGACATCAGCCAGTTGTCGCTTCTAGTGAAATCGCAATCAAAAGTGATAATCCATTTAAGAAGAAGCCAGGTCGAAATCCGATAGATCAGGGAAACCAGAAGCCTATAGCCTATAGCACGACACTGGAGAAAAACCATATAAGTGCACATTGTGTCACAAGGCGTTTGCACAGAAATGTTATCTTTTAACACATCAAAGGACCCACACTGAAGAAAACCCATACAACCATACTGCACTTGTACGACAGTCTATATGGGCTATAGAGTGGATGACCAAGTTGAAAGAGATGAGTCCTAAGATTAGACCTTTACATTTACCTACATAAGACCGTGATATTTACTGTGCATTTATATTGCTCCTTTGCTGCTCTCCTCGATGTCTGACAATCGAAATACGACCCATTCAATGCTACGTCTGGCTTCACCGTTATGTTGCATCTAGTCAGACTGTTTCTCTCTGTCGTACAATTCGATTCGAGAACTTCGATTGTTTCTCCATGCTTTCTCCATTCTAGTTCTGGGGCTTTGTTTCCACGATATCTAACGCTGCATGATAACAGAATATCATCCAGAGGTATGTTGCAATCGTTTGGGCCAATGAATTCGTCCATGTTAACGTGACACTCCGGAAGCTGTTATATTCAAAAACCACAAAACGAGCTTCAGTAGAGCCAATTGTAACTTCTGCATTTACCTGAATATTATTTTGATTGCAGACAAATGTGAATAAACTATACTAGAGTTGGCAACACTTTGTGGAGTAAAAGTCGCTCTACCAAGTGCCTTGATACCTGCATAAATACTTAAAAGTGTAATAATTTATATATCGACGCTTTGAGAGCATCTAATTTATATTGCGGCGCTTTGAAAGAAATGATTGAATGCAAAATTTAAAAAAATCCAGTCTACGTGCATAATATTCAACATTAAATTTCAACATTTTTTACAGGTGATATACGCTGATTGCGGGTATCGTATGTTTGCTGGTTGGGCACGTATAGAGCGCATTTATAGGAACCTCTAGAAGCGCTCTTCACTTGTGTGTCTAAGAGATAATAGTTATTTGGCTACTGGACACTGCAGATTCGTCGAAGAAAGAGTCCAAAGCATTTATCTGCCAGTGTGAAGTAAACAAAAGTTGAGCGCGGGTACTAATGTTGCACTTGGTCGTGATAAGCAGAAAACTCTGATGAAAGTTGTGAAGTTAATAATAATTATGTAGTATGGCGTTTGCATTCCGAAGCTCGTCTTTGCACCTGGTATGTCTATCGATTTTGAGTTTTGATATCGAAAAGGAAAGAAACTTGACAGAGCTAGGCCTAATAGTTCTTGGTAAGCTGCTAATGTCAATGCTTTATAAGTGCAGATGATTCATCTTATATTGGGTTTATTATGCCTATTGCTGTTTTTTTATATTAAACTTTATGCTTTGTTAGTGTAAATGTTAGGGCAATTGTAATTGTAGGCCTAATCATATATTTATTAAGCGCCTGTCATAGTGAAACTCGACTGAGGCGTTTCGTTTAGAATATGCACAGTAAATGTATGATGTAATGTTTGTACCTTTTATTGAAATTCAACTTCCGTCCATCTGTTTTCAGCGCCACAATTCTATTTTCTTCAGAGTCAAGTTATTTCCGGATTCGAGAAATCAGGACTTGATGTGCCACGTCCCCCAAGCTGGGACGGGGCTTGATTTTACACAGATACTTCACACATGCATGTATTCCAAACTAATTTTTTTCATTCCTGAGGGATCAGATTTAACTTCGTGTAAAATATCAATATAACCACAAATTCAAACATTAGTATTAATGAAGAAGAATAACAATCCGAGCCATATCCAACACAGCGCCTCCTCTCTTGATCTGGCCCCCTGGTAACCGGACTCGAATCTGCTTTGGACAAATCTTTGGAAAAAACCTCTGATTTGACGCAGCACTCGTGAACAGGTTGGTGCACTGCGCTTAGCCTTCGAGTGTCGCGTTAGAAGTTTGAAGATTACGATTGCGACTATGTCTACAACTGTCGTAATGCATAATTTTTCCAGAAATTTTGAACCTGGGTGTGGATATATTGGTAATGGCTGGACTGCATCCCTGTCAAGTGAACCGTTTGTTCTGATCTCGTCACATTCCGCAAGTAAAAGGTTTGTTCTGATCTCGTCACATTAACAAGTAAAAGGTTTGTTCTGATCTCGTCACATTAACAAGTAAAAGGTTTGTTCTGATCTCGTCACAATAACAAGTAAAAGGTTTGTTCTGATCTCGTCACATTAACAAGTAAAAGGTTTGTTCTGATCTCGTCACATTCGACAAGTAAAAGGTTTGTTCTGATCTCGTCACAATACGCTAGTAGTATACTGAGAATAAAGAAAAGAATAAAATTACAATGTATCATTGCTTTTTTGTTTCTTACTACGAAATGCTGATCTCGTCACACTACACAAGTAAAATGTTCGTTCTGATCTCGTCACATTAACAAGTAAAAGGTTTGTTCTGATCTCGTCACATTACACAAGTAAAAGGTTTGTTCTGATCTCGTCACAATACGCTAGTAGTATACTGAGAATGTAGAAAAGAATATAATTACAATGTATCATTGCTTTTTGTTTCTTACTACGAAATTCTGATCTAGTCACACTACACAAGTAAAATGTTTGTTCTGATCTCGTCACATTAACAAGTAAAAGGTTTGTTCTGATCTCGTCACATTACACAAGTAAAAGGTTTGTTCTGATCTCGTCACAATACGCTAGTAGTATACTGAGAATAAAGAAAAGAATAAAATTACAATGTATCATTGCTTTTTTGTTTCTTACTACGAAATTCTATATAAATGTCTGATATGAATGAATGAATGAATATTATGAAACTGAATAACAGTACTGTTTTAGCATAGAATTCTTTAACTTTAAACGTATAAAAAATTATACCTTTACAAACCTTGGCTATTTTTGGCAATTTTGCTCTAAAATACGCTGTCTAAAGTTAATTTATAATCTAGTACAAAATATTAACAATCATAAATATAGAGCTCATTTATAATCTAGTACAATTTATTAATAGTTATATTAGTCATTATCTAGAGTTGTTTAAATGAGGTTAAGATTTCATATAAGATTTCATTTTTCAATTATAAATCTGTTTTGAAAATGGTGATAAAACACAAGCAGAGTTTAATTGGAATTTTAAGTGGCATTAAATGCTTTAAAAAATAATGAGTATGTTTTTGTAGGTGTGATCTATATAGGCCTAAAATCAATAGCTGAGTCTATGCATAAACAACGATTGCAAACTAGGAAGTGAGCTACTTCAAATGACGTTTTAAGTGCGGATTATCTATTTTTCCGGCTGCACCATCAGTTTCGCGCATGGATTTGTTACATCCTCGGCTGAACGCTGAAGGTGACCTCAAGGCTGCTGTACGGTTCCTTACAGCATGGATAGTACTTGGTGCGGATGGTAGCTGTGGCTCTCTGGACGATGAATGGACAAGTAGAGTTGAGGTATTGGCCGAGGTCGACTCCAGGTTCATACGTCTCCAGCCTCAGGACGTTTGCGTCGTAAGTCCATGATCCAATGCTGCAAGAATAGCACAATGTTTGCAAAAATATGAACAGTTAAAGAACTTATATAGAGCCCATGGAAGTGTCTTCATTTCAGGAAAATAAATAGTAGGTCTACACATACCTAAATACAAACATAATGCATGCATCGACACACACATACATACACTCATAAATAAATAAATGCAAGCATACATACAAGTACACATCATCATCATCATCATCATCATCATCATCATCGTCATCATCATCTTCAACATCATCATCACCAGTTATTGACGCTAGCCATTTGGCGTCGATTGGTACGAATAAATTATCTACATTGTGCTCGGGTCACTTGTCACAACGAAACATCATATGTATGTATGTATGTATGTATTGTATGTATCTATGCATGTATGTATGTACGTACGTACGTGCGTACGTATGTATGTACGTATGTATGTACGTATGTATGCATGTATGTATGTATGTATGTATGTATGTATGTATGTATGTATGTATGTATGTATGTATGTATGTATGTATGTATGTATGTATGTATGTATGTATGTATGTATGTATGTATGTCTGTATGACATTGTATGTACTACGTTTGTATATCCCTATGTATCTATATGAGTGTGTATCTCTATGTATGTGATTTATTAAACCCCTCTGTTACAATATCAACAGTGATGGGCAATAGTTAACTAAAACGTTGCTAACTTTTAGTTAAGGATGAAGTTTAACTAAAATAAAATAGTTTAGTTAAAACCATAGTTTAACTAAAAGTTTTTAGTAGCTAAATAAAAAGTTTAACTTAAAAAAATCAGCAATATGCAACTATTTTTCCACAATGAACATTGAACACTGTCAACAAAAAACATTTTAACACTGCATGGTTTTAGCATTAACAGCCTGTGTTTTCAAATTCATACACTACTTACAGTACGCCTGTAACTGTATTCTAGAACAGTACACATTGCATTGTTTGAAGTTGAAATTGTCATTGACGCTTTGCATTATTACAGTTCACTTAACCTCTGTTATTGTGAAAATGTTTGTCCTAAAAAGTTGGAAATAAGTTGGAAAAAGTTTGACTACTTTTCTTAGTTTAGTTAACTAATTTCCAAAATCAGTTGCCAACTTTAGTCAAACTATTTTCTTAGTTCGAAAATAGTTTAAGTTTGACTAAAAAAGTAGCTTAGTGCCCATCACTGAATATCAATGCCGTAAACTTAGTGTTCTGGAATGCTAAACAAATAGGATTGGATGCCCAGAGTCAGAATGCATACAGTGGTACAGAATACGTTATAAATATCTTTTGTTTAGCTTACTTTCACGCACTACTGTGAATATTTGGAGCAAAGTGTGGAAATAATTATACTAATTTAGCAGTCGAGTCACTTACAATTGTTTCTGCAGAGCAGTGTGCACATTATCGCATTAACCAGACCATAAAATCAGGTGATGTAAACTCATTAAGAGTGAATACACTTTTGACTTGTTGTCTCACAAATTGCACATCTTGAACATCGACGAAACCTTAAGGTATTGACGTTTGAATGCATTTAAAGAATGAATGACTGAATGATTGAACATATCGGATTCAAAGTTTTCTCAAGTTACTAGCGCCTGAATGCCTTTGAAAAAGAATTGCTCAAGAATTGTAGAGACAATCGGTCTCCACTTTCAAACGAGCTCTCTGCACTGTTTCTTAGAGATTAATGAAAATCTTCATGTTCTTACATGATATGGCAGTTGAGTCCATTTCCAGTCCGTTCGTTGGTGCACAGGGTTCTGTAGAGAACGGGTGGAATCCAAAGCACCGTTCCATCGGAAGACACGACAGTGTTTGTCCGATCACGTTCTTCAATCGGATGCAATCTATCGCATACGAATCACATTACTGAGTACTTAGTCCTTCCCTTTCCGTCTGCACTATCGGGCAACGCAGATACTCCTGTCTTCTCAGTTCATCGCTAGTCTTCCGACATCGTTCCACAGTTGAATCGTAATCAAAGTTATGATATATTGGGGGAGGCTAAGTCGAAATCTGGTAGATGATTGCGAAGTAATAGCTTTGGTCATTTTGTAATGCTTTTTGAAAGAGAAATTAATTCATTAACAAATTCTAATATATGAAACCTATCAATAACGTAAGCTTCTTAATAGCTGTTAGTATCAGCAAGGCAATACGAAAAGGTTAAAGATCAGTTGAATACTGGTTTGTCCCATTTTCAACAGAAAGCGCACAGGCGGTTTTCAACTTAACGCTCATACTGATATAACAAGTATTTTGTAATGCAAACCTACTGAACATTGAAACAAACAATGATAAACGGTGTTGGAAGGCTTCAACTATCCTTCAAAGACAATCAAGTCCAAGTAATTCAGACCTGCAACATTTTAAATATTAGTCTCTATTACAGCGGTTCTCAACCCTTTGAGACTCAAGGACCAATTTTAAACTTTGTGTCTAAGTCGCGGACCACCACTCAAAATTGTACCACAAACAAATTAATACAAAAGAAATTTTTGCCATAAATCCGCGAATTATTAGTTTAATGCAGGGCTGTAGTGGTAAATTAGAGGTGTGTATACGCTACCGGTTAGTTTTCCGAAACTTATTAGAGGTGCGTATACGCTAATGGTTAGTTTTCCGAAACTACTTAGAAACAGGGGGTGATAGATAGAGGAGCATGAGGAGGAGGAGGAGGAGGATGGAGGGCGGGTTGGAATGATGATGGAGGAACCGAGAATCTGCGGAACTCGGAGGGGAGATTGTTCCGCATGTTGCTGTGTTGGATATGGCTCGGTTGGAAAACTTGAGATGAGTAGTGACCGAGGGTCGGGAAAGACTGAAATAGGAGGAGGATCGAGTTGAGCGCATGCCTGCATGGTGAAAAGACCACGGAGATTCTTTGGCTGGGGATATTGTAGGGGTTGTAGGTTAATGATAGAACTTTGAAATGAATTCGCTATGAGATTTTTAGCTAATGGAGGGATTTGAGGATGTGAGTGAGGTGATGATGGTTGGACGTTCTAGTAACAACCCTGGCTGGTGAGTTTTTGATAAGTTGCAGACGCTTGATTTTGGTAGATTCAAGGTCGAGCCGGAGGGAATGGCAGTTATCAAGCATTGAATGAACAATGGAGGAAGCAATGGTGGTGGCAGTTTTAAGGTCAAACATGGGCCAGATGCGGCGGTGGTCACAAATGTGCATGAAGCAGGAGCGCAGTAGGTTGGAGATGTGGTTATAGAATGAGACATGTGGATCAAAGGTAATACCAAGATTGCGGACGGGGGAGTCAGAGGTGAAGGAAAGAGACGACAAGTTAGTCGATAGGTGTATGGAAGGGTCAGGGTAGATATTTTTCTTTAGCATTTTATCTCCTCCCCATCCATTATTCCAGTGTTTGGAAAAATACGGGATATAAAGAGAGTCTTTTATGTGGGCGTTGTCCGCGTTCACCTGCCTATATATTATGGCAATAATTTTTACGGAGATATCTAGCAATGGAAATAGTATTTGTGCATCGTGAACCACCTAGCGATTTGTCACTGAAATCCATGTCTCTTCTTATCACTTTACATACGTCACCCTGTTGTCCACTCATTACTTCGACTTTCTATTTTCAAGTTCTCACATAAAATCTCAGTAACAACATGTTAATGTGAGTACAAAAAAATGTGCAGAAATTATTGCCAAACAAAATAGAAAAGAACGTTTGAAAGCATATACTTTTTTACTATCTAGACTGGAGTCGTAAGAGTTAAAGAAAATTTATTAGAAAATGCCTGAAGTGCAAGAAAGTTTGATCTGCGAATAAATATCTTAATAAGTTTTTGACCTACAGACTTTAGACTGACATCAAGCTTATCACTGTATCTCCTATTCTCTAACATTATCTAAAAATATTTAAGGGTATCCAAAGTTGCTCCAATCAATACAGAGTGCGTCAACTTTGGGTATCATAAAATATTCTAAGCTAACAGTTTAGAACAGCTTCAGAAACAAAATCGCTAGATTCATATATTTAGTCATCCTAATATTGTTTATTCAGTGACTGATGTGTTTGTTTCTTTGAGGTTGTTGTACAGACAACCTTTATGTTCATATCTGGTTGTTCATAAGTGTTCAAATACAGACAGGGTAGAAATTGATAGAATAGAGCAACAATCTTATTAAAACAGTACGCTCACTATATGACCTTCAACGACAGTGTTATAACTAACGAAGAATTGTTTGAGACATAAAAATATATGCTGATATCCTACTCTATTTAAAATACAGCAAAACTGGCCCAACCGGAAACAAAATGAAAAATTACACAGCACAACAGCAAAAACAACCTACATGGATAGAAATCAATGAGTCTCCCTATGAACCAAAACAGTCATCGATGTCAAAAATACTTATCAACAGACTATCACAAAGATTGACGAAGAACCAACAATCAAATCTAGTATGACAAAAATTGAAATAAGAGGCACACCATACCCATAAATGCCCTGAAACACAGGTAGTAGATGCCTCGTAGCACATATGCTAAGGTGGACTTCAAGGTAGGCTGAAAATCTTAACCCATATAATTTAAATAATGAAACAAAACCCATATAATTTAAATAATGAAACAAAACCAAGTGAATGCTTCTGCTATCAAAGCAGTTTTCTTTTAAAATACAGGCCCCTAATTGCTGTAAACAACCTTCTCGGGTAGACAAATACTAAATATGTGAATCAATTATGCAATATATAATTAACATATCTACATACATGTACATGCTCCATGCAACAGATTCAAGCCGATATATTCATATATTATGTAGCTCTCAACTGAATGGTGTATCAAAGATAAATCGGTCTCTCGAACCTGATGAGCATCCAAAGTAAATGCACTATACACCAGCGCCATAAAAGTTATTAAATAATAATAATCATTATTATTATTTAACACATATAGGCCTAACATAAACATAAATAATATCATGTACGGTGCACCAAATAAATTAAGTACAGTACGCAAGGTAACTTAAACTGCGTTTTAGAGAGGTGCTAAAATGTGCCTTTATGAGTATCTTGATTCTTACGCTCGTACCTAATTTTTGCAAGTAAACAAGACACAAAAATGTGTGTGCCACTATTCAGTATTCACCCAAAATGCCTCCTTGTGCGCTTTTGATAACTGAAGACAATGCCATTTGCAAAAATTTACACCCACAATCAGCAAGAAGATCTGAACACATTGGAAATTCACCGGAAAGCTATAGTTATAAGCGCAAATAACGGCAGTATGGCCTAGGCGCTGTTCATTTTTCAACGAATTAATCTGGTGAAGTTCTTAGGCCACGAGAGTATGAAGTATGAATTTTTACGAAATTGTTGTTCACGTTTGGCATCGTATCCAATCAGCATTTTCCTTCTGAACATCAAAAGAAAATGACCAAACAATGCTAATTATCTGGTGGCTGCATAGTGGCGTAAGGAAAATTCGTTAGCTGTAAGTTTTTTGCGTGTTTCCTTTCGACGGGTAGTATGCTAAACTGCAGTGCAATCCTCACGTAGACTGCCTGCGAAATAAACAGAAAACTACATTAAAATAATAATATTAATCTTCATTCATTCTGGAAATTTCTATAGTGCCTCTTCAAGAGACTTACTCAGAGGCACTCCCAGCCACGACTAAAGAGAGAGGACTTGAGGAGTCGGAAGAAAGCAGATGAGTTATTCCTGGGGAAGCAGCGTAAGACGATCGGAAACCAGGTAGACGGGCCAACAATCGAGAAGGCTCGACGTCTCTTGACGCTGAGTGTTCGACTGACATTCACTATAAACATAACTCACTCAAAGAAACAGACGTGTAATGGATTCTTAAAAGAAATTCTGTGTGGCTCTACGAAACTGAATATTACTTATAAACCAGAATATTCCAACTGCGGGCGGGGTAAGGGTCAGTTCGAGCTTACGCGGCATTATATAACATGTGTGACATGATATCAGATCACATCAGAGGATATAAAGTCCACATTATTTTACACAAGATCCATTCTAATGATTTGTGCATATATTTGTATATTGGAAAATATATATATATATATTTGTGTTTATGTATGAATGTATATGCCTATATATATCAGTTTGTATGTATGTGTGAATGTACGTATTTAGGCTATATAGCATTAAATGTATATGTAGAAGCGTATATAGGTCATTATCCGAAATGTTACAAATTTCGTCTCCGAAAAAAAAATTTTTCCCAAAATTGGTTGCAAGTGTTTTTTAGTCATGTACATAGTTAAATTTAACTAATTTGAAAGAAATCCAATACATTTTTAATCATAAGTTACTTTTTTTCAGAATTTATATAGTCAAAACTCCTCTTTTGTCATTACAGTCTGCCCTTTTTGTGTAATCATATATAATCACAGGGACATGAAATATTCCTCTGGTGCTTATAAAATGGCAATTTCCTAAAAGTAGATGATGCCAGCATTAAATAGGAACAGGCCTTTCCTTCACATAATATATTAGTCTGGTGTCAAGAAATTAAGACATTTTTCGAAATTATTAAAAAAAGAAATATTATTTTCAGCTGCAGAAAAAAATATGTGCAGCATCAGCTATAACTGTATGTTATATGCATTAGATGCAAGTTGAACAACATTTTAAGAGTTGCTAGTAAATTCTAATTACTTGAAATTTATTTTTATATCAAATAATTTACAAAAATACATATAATTCACTTTTAGCAATGCGTCATTACCATCCGTGGCAAGATGCGACTGTCATGAGAAAATAACAGGAATCTGATGTATACGGATGGTAATGATGAAAAACAACCGGTGGATGGTAATGACAAATTGCTGAAATTAATGACAGCCGTCAAATATTTTCGCGTGAATTACTCCATCAGATAAGTAATTTAAATCAGTTCAACAAAAGCGGTAAATAAAATAAGTTATCAATGTTATAATCTACCTAAATCAGGAAATACAACACGAGATGGTAATGAAACAGAAATTTACTTTTTTGTAATTTGGAACACACAAACTTAAATTAAAAATAGAACATTATGAATTTCAACACAAATCTGTGTGATTGAATTAATATTTGACAATCTTTTGTTCCTGGTGTTTTTCTTTAGTAAGTAAGCACGTTCTCTAAAAGTTATAGGCTTCCCAAAATTTGAGATGGCTATGATGCTTATTTCTATGGACAAGTATAAATAGGCCCAAAAAGAAATAAATGTTACGAAAATGAGTCTCAATGTTTAATTATTGCATATGCTAGCTACTAATTAATCAAAATAATATACCTTTGTTACAGGTTGTAATGGAAAAAATTTGCATAAAAATTGAATTTAATGCATTGTACACCGTCTCGGACAGAGGATGGTAGTGATATTTTGTATACATTTAGTAATTTATTTCTAAATTTCCAAAATCTAGCAGCTAAAACAATGATGGGAAATGTTAATATGCTCATTCTTTGAAGGATAGGCAAAAAAATTGAGGAAATTATTGAAAAAACTCAAAAAACCCTATTGGGACATCAATTCTGCACTTTTCGGATAATGACCCATATATGTATCTAAGTGTGTAAGTGTATCAAGGCACTTCATATGTCGCCTTTACCCAAGCTCTTACATGACCTGATTGCGTTCATTTGGCTACTAAATATGTGACTATGTAAATAAGTAGTTCGTGACTTACTTCACAGCGATTGTTCTTCCGCTGGGGTTTGGTTTTCATCCGATTGAGTCTGGTCTGTGGTCTGACTTCTTCTCCCTAGGGAAAACATTGAATAGTAAAATGTCATGGATGAAGACATACAAACTTGTCTAGTTCTCGACTGAGATCTGTGGCAAAGGCATTTGAAAGATGCGCTTATTGCATAATTGTTATAGTTATTGTGATCATAGATAATGAATAATAATTATAATCACTTATAGCTGAACTGGATACATTTAAGTGAGGCAGTCATTTAAACTCACTAATCCATTTTATAACGCTAATTGGATGAGTGATTGGAGTTGAAATAATGATGAAGTCAGTGCAGCAGGTTCAGTGTCACAACAACTTCACCAAGCTCATATGAATTATAGCGCACCTTTTCAAGAATTTCAACTCTAATCCATCAAATCCTCTGCCCTCAAGCATCCTTGTCCTGAAGGAAATTCGCCTTAGTTGCTCCTCATTCCTCTCTCTGGTCTCTCTGGCAACCCGATTCTGAATTTTTCTTGATCATCTCTGGACAACCCATTTGACTTGACTCAGCGCTGGTGAATAAGATGGTGCTCTGCTCTTAGCTACAAAGTGACGCCTTAGGAAATTGGAGTTTACGATTCTACATACACAGGCGCAATAGAAGTTGCTAATGACAATAATAATAATAATAATAATAATAATAATAATAATAATAATAATAATAATAATAATAATAATAATAATAATAATAATAATAATAATGATGATGATGATGATGATGATGATGATGATGATGATGATGATGATGATGATGATGATGATGATGATGATGATGATGATGATGACGAAGATGATGAAGATGATGATGATGATGATGATGATGATGATGATGATGATGATATGATGATGATGATGATGATGATGATGATGATGATGATGATGATGATGATGATGATGATGATGATGATGATGATGATGATGATGATGATGATGATGATGATGATGATGATGATGATGATGATGATGATGATGATGATGATAATGATGATAAGAAGCTGAGGATGTTTCTTGCGCTATGTATTGCAGGAGAGATAATTATCTATGGCTGTAGTAAAACTGGAGGTAAGACAGTGTTAATGTGAGTAGGCCTAGTTGTGTCTGTGCGTCTATGTGTGTGTGTGTAAGAGACAGAGAGATAGACATATAGACAGACAGAGACAGAGACAGAAATAGAGACACAGACACAGACACAGACCGACAGCCAGACCGATATAGACAGAGACAGAGAGACTACTAAAGGAGTTTCAAATTGTCATAAATTATACTGTTCTCAATTTGAAACAATACACAAACGTACTTCGCCGTAGCCTGAGAAATAATAGCACGGCAACAGCGACCAGACCTATCACGATCAGAATCAGGATTGCCGCTGAGATCGGCACAATTGTTTTAAACTCATAGGTCGCTTGCTTAGCTGGTTCTAAAATAAAGAAACATTTTAGATATTCTTAATATTATTATTCGATTCATATTTAGATGTCACTCTCTCATAACGTTAAGTTAGGTAAGTAGCATGGAGAGGTTTGCGATAGAAATTTGTTTCGAGATCTCTGGTCCGCTTGCGTCCTTTTTCGAGCTCAGCTACAAATTCGGTGGAAGATGAGACGGAGATGGATAGGATTGGCAGAGGCTAAGAAATGTGAAGTCGCCAGCACTATATACCGATGGCTGCCTCTCGGGCTAGCATAAGGGGCTGCTCGTCTTCTTAAAACAACAATTTACATGTCCTACAGATGGTCATTATTATGCATTATGTTGCATGTTTGTATATATATGCACACAATATTCGTCCTTAACCATACATTGCATCATACATGTATACACTGTATATTGACAGTATATAACAACACACGTTATTTATAATACATATACATGTTTATTCACTACAACGTGTGTTCAGTGTGGATAAAACAGTGTTAAAACCAGGTAGCTACTCAGGGACGACATATTATTAATATCTGTTAAAGGCGTGTAATATAATTATATCTGTAGAGAGAATCTAACATCTATAAATTTTCTTTTTTAACGGCGCTGAATATATTTTCAATTACAACTATAGTCAGATATGCAGCATGTTTATAGGTTCTTCAAAGTTGATATAGTAAGGGTCCTTTGGGAATACAATAAACATCCTAAAATGATCTCTTATTTATTGTACAGCAGTTAAGGCGAACATCAGCACAAAGAGTGCAACAGGGAAAAATGAAGCAAGTAAGTAGGTAAGTAGGCATCTAACAAGCCCATAATATGCATTATATTGTACACAACGATTACACTGCATATTTGTTTAATAGACTTTAACGGGAGCAGATTTTCTTTTCGTAAACTGTAAACGTATTTCAAGACATAACAGAACAATACAGCTCTATTTTTATACAATACAATACAACTAAATTTTGATAATACCCTTCATCCCAAGTTCAGAAGTGCATACACGACTATACGCCAGGACATCGATGGCGCTGTGCGGTTGTGAGTGAAGGTCCCTGCACAATGACCGCCTGAGCGAGGATCGAACCCGTACTCTCGTATTTGCAGGCCAAGCTCTAACCAATAGGCTACCGTGCCCAAATGCCACAATATCACATGCTACCACTTACCATCTATGATCGCTTCGGAGTTTGGGACTTGGACATGCATTGCAGTAATTTCATACAGATGCTCTCCTATTCGACACATGGCTTCACATCTGTAGGATCCCGTACGTGTGGCTACCAGTTCCTTGGTACACTCGACGTATTTATGTCCGCCCAGTCCATTCTTTTCGGACCACGTCCATTTGTAGCCATACGGATGACTGCAGTTGGCCGTGCACTCGACTTTGTCACTCAATTGTACAAACGTGACGTTCGACGGGTCACTATCGATGGCATCTGAAGAAAACATAACAACTATATATAAGCATGGAGGCCCCTTGTTAAATAATAACACTAGAAGGTCTCATAAAACTTGAAAAGATAATAAAATGTAAAAAGTGACCCAAGGTGTAGATTTTTTTAGCTTATATGTAAATCGGTCACTGGCAGAGGCAAGGCCCAACAGACAGCTCCACACTAGGACATCTATCCTATATAAAATCCACTGCTGAAGAGGAAGCCAACACACTTCATTCGAACAGACTTCATAGTAAGAGAAAAGACAAATGTTTTAACAGTGTTTTCGTACACAATTTCAAAAGCAGTAACAGGGGAAATGTTGCAAAATGTTACAAAATTTTGGGTTTGAAAACTGTTTATGCACTCCTTCCAACAGCATAATACAGGGTGGGCCAAAAAAGTAACCCCCTACGGATTTTTGCTAATATTTCTGATGAAAAGTAAACATTTTGAAATCAAGTTTTACTGGCTGAAAGGTAATTCATATTTATGTATAACAGCCAAATTTCAACAAAATATTTGAAACAGAACCATAGTTATATCACTTTTACTGAGTCCACTCACTGTTTTTGATGGTCCAAAAACATGTAACGCAACAAAAAGTAACAAAAAAGATTTCATCAAATCACATCTCAAATGATCGATATCAAACAGAGTTGATATTGCTTCACAAATTGTGTTCAATGTGTCCATCACCAGTACCGACACATGTTCTGAGTCTCTTAGTAAAGTTTTTGATGGCCTTGCTGATAGGTTAGAGTGGTAAATCTTCCCATATCAACTCCAATGCGACCTTCAATTCTCTTATTGTTTTTGGCTTTGGTCGCCGATTGTGGTATTTCTCCAGCATAGCTCCCCACACGTGATAATCTAGTGGGTTCAAATCCGGAGAGTTTGGGGGCCACTGGTCTTTCTCAATGAAACCAGGGCACTTGACAACGAGACAATCTTGCATGACACGAGCAGTATGCTCTGGTGCGCCGTCTTGCTGAAGGATGAATCCAGCTGGTAGCAGACGCTTGCAATCTGAAAATAATTCTGGAAGCAGGCGAGAAACGTAATATGCAGCATTCACCTTCGCCTTTTTATCAAAAAATGCATTTTGTCTGTCACTGACACCTTGCAATTTTTGATTTTTTAGAAATTATTATCCTGAAAAATAGTTTATTTACCAAATTGATTGTCTTCTTGCTAAATGACATCACAGTGACGTGCAGCTACGCTGGTGCCCTGTATCTTTACTAAATAATAATGATAATAATTACATTTCATGATTAAAAAATTCTTACTTTTGGCCGCAATATTACCGATTATTTGAGATATGACAATAAAATCGTTTTGTTACTTTATGTTTGCGCTACATGTTTTTGGCCCATCAAAAAACATTGGGTGGACTCAGTAAAAGTGAATAACTTTGGTTCTGTTTGAAATATGTTGTTAAAATTTGGCTATAATACGTATATATGAATTACTTTTCAGCCAGTAAAATTCGATTTAAAAATTCTTACTTTTGGCCGAAATATTAGTAAAATCCTGTAGGGGTAACTTTTTTTGGCCCACCCTGTACATGTATACTATTGGAAAGATTGCATGCATAGCGTGGTTGTTACGAAGTGAAATACTAAATCTGGGCTAGGTCTCAATATTCAGTAAAGTAAAAGTATTATCTCGATTTATTAATTTGTTGCAAGTAGACTAGAGGGAATATAACTTTATTGCTGTAGTGAGCTTTGAGTCAAAAGCACAATGTTCAGCCAAGTATGAGCTGGAAACCAAAAGAACAAACTGCATCCCTTTTAACTATGTAGGTCTACATCCAAGTGTAATTCTTACCTCTTTGAACTAAAACCTCTAAATGAGTAGCTGAAGATAAGCTGACTTACAGAGGAGCCAACAGAGCCTGAATTTTCGATATTGTCTGGCCCAAAGCTTATGAATTCGCCGCCCAGTTCAATTCGTAATGTCGACTCTCTGTCATTTAGGTCTAAACTGAAGTCTATTCTCTCAAAATTTTTACTCACCGAAGCCTAGTTTCTGGTTTCTCTGAACTACTACATTTCAACCTGGCTTCCTAAATTCAATTACTCTTCAAGCAACTATCGATTGATTTCTTGGGCTTTGTGATACTTGCGCTATACAAGTCATTAGATTATATGTTACAAGAGTCATTACACTGCAAAAAATGTAATTGGGATGTTGCACTTGCATAGTATTTTGAGTGGTTCCGTAGTGTAGTTGTACTGCGTCTTTGCCGATTGGTTTGTCTCGCAGATGAATTGCGCTCCATCCAGATCTAAAGTTGCGTTCATGGTGACATTACACGTTAGACGCTTGGAACTGGTATTCGTAGATCCATCTGTTACGTTACAGGATGTCTCAAGGACTTCGTCTTCTCTCAGATTTCTCAGTTTTAGTACTGGAGTAACGTTGCCAAAATACGTCACACTGCACGATAAAACAATCTGATCATGTGGAAGCCCGAGGGTGTTGGGACCAATGAAAGTGTTTTGTGGTAACCCGTTGGTAGTTGTTTCAAGGAAGTCATTTTGTAATGAGCTGCACGAACTCAATTCACTGCAATCATCTTGTTGTATCCTGCTGGTGTGTGGCACATTGCAGTCACCTGACACTGGAGTCAATACACAGACTGGAGCGTTCTCTGCACAAACAAGTAAGGTACCGTAATGCTCTATGAGAAATATACTAGGACTAATAGAAACGCAAATAAAACTTAATAACATTTAATGTTGCCTGTATTCCTGTAATGTGATCTAACACAGCGAAGTAAGACACAGAATATACGTAGATACGAAATAATCTGTGGTTACTCAATATTATATTCCTCTTTATTCACAAGCTCACTGAGAAACTGCAGTAAGTTACATTGAAACATGACGATACAATTATCAAGATGTCATTGAACACACGGCTTGGCAGCCTGGTAAGCGCCCGTACATTTTACTGCTAGCCCTAAGAAGTGGAAGGCTGAGTCGACATAGACGGCATCGAACCGCGTCTTTCAAGATCTTATCTTTTACAGGCAAGAATATCCCCATTCAGCTATTCACCCTCCCATATATGTTTATGTTTGGACCAGCCAATACTAATACGTTTAAAATTCTTACATTGCGGTTTAATTACACAAAACATAACAAATCACTGACGAGACCTTATTAGTATTTTCTGTAATAATCAGAGCCTCAATGTTGCATATGAGGCTCATTTGATAGATGTAGATAATGCAAAATATTACGCCGGCCTCTATAATATGAGAACGAATTCATGCGGGAGCATGACACTGACATACTATAATGTCAACACTTTCATTAATAGCGAGCAACACAAATTTTAACTATAACAGTAACACTGCTGGACGTATCACTAAAATGCTCAAAGTATTTACTACAAAAACTTACCAAGAACAATTAATTGTGCTGATTTGCCTACGTGGGGACCTTCTCTACATTGATATCTGCCTGCTATGGCATCTGTAACATTTTCTATGAAAAGGTTCACTTCGCTTAGTGTTTGGTTTCCCACAATGCGTGCATAATCCGTATGAAGTTTGCCATCGAGGTAGATATCTACGTCGTTGTGTGGATTTGATTTGTGGTCAAGCGGATAATGACGCCAGTTTATGTAAGTTCCCGAACATTTGAGGACTGTCGAATCGCCTGCTAGCACGACTGTATCTGTTGGGATTACTGTGAACTTTGACTTTCCTGAAACAAAGAACACATCTGTTGCTCCATTTTAATTAAACGTTACGCAAAGGATACGGGTTCGAACGGTATCGAACCTCCTATGAGACGGTTACTGTGTGGATAGCTTGAGTAAGTCTTTCACTCGCAGTTGCTGAGCGCCATGACTGATGCATAGTCATTAGATAGCAGCGCTTAATAAATGCAGAATTAATTAATAGCTAAGTAACTAATTAATCATTATATAGTGTGAGTATTGTGTTTGGGTCGGCGGTCATTAATAGTATCTAGTACAATCATTTGAAATTCCTATCTCTTCGTGATCTGTTACCAAACCTTCTTTTGCTCTCTAATCTGAAAACATGCATTTGCTTTTGCCTCCATTTCATTCATAACATTTCCTGTTGCCAAGATTAAAAAACACCTCAAGGCTTTTACAAGAGCCGCACTCCAACAAAATTTCAGATGTTGTATTTTGTTGGAGTGCGGCTGTTGCCGCAACATTAAGTTTTGTATTGCCTTGTGATATATTTTATTGTCCTGTATTGCATTGAAGTTTATTTCTTTGTATTGCATTGTACTTTACTGTATCATCATGTTGTACTTTATTGTAATGTAATGTACTGCATTGAAGTAGTCTATATTGTATTGAATTGCATTGTTTTGTAGGCTTACTAATCGTATTGAACTGCATTGTGTTTCTGTAGTGACATAATTATACTGGTTTTCATGTGACATGAAAGTCATACCTCGATTGGACAGAAACCACACGAGACTGAGCAACGTCAAAATGCGATTCATTTTCATCTGTCTATTGCAAGTCGATATGTCTAGACGTCCGTAAATACAGTTCCCGCAAACTACATAGTTTAAACAAAACATGACATGAATCTGTTAGTTCTACAGAGTTCAAAAACCACTTACCATCTATGATCGCTTTGAAGGTGGGGACTTCGACATTCATTACAGTAATTTCATACAGATGCTCTCCTATTCGACACATGGCTTCACATCTGACTGACAATCCCATACGTGTGGCTACCAGTTCCTTGGTACACTCGACGTATTTATGTCCGCCCAGTCCATTCTTTTCGGACCACGTCCATTTGTAGCCACACGGATGACTGCAGTTGGCCGTGCACTCGACTTTGTCACTCAATTGTACAAACGTGACGTTCGACGGGTCACTATCGATGGCATCTGAAGAAAACATAACAACTATATATAAGCATGGAGGCCCCTTGTTAAATAATAACACCAGAAGGTCTCATAAAACTTGAAAAGATAATAAAATGTAAAAAGTGACCCAAGGTGTAGATTTTTTTAGCTTATATGTAAATCGGTCACTGGCAGAGGCAAGGCCCAACAGACAGCTCCACACTAGGACATCTATCCTATATAAAATCCACTGCTGAAGAGGAAGCCAACACACTTCATTCGAACAGACTTCATAGTAAGAGAAAAGACAAATGTTTTAACAGTGTTTTCGTACACAATTTCAAAAGCAGTAACAAAATGTTACTAAAAATGTTTTTTGAAAACTGTTTATGCACTCCTTCCAAGAGCATATACAGGGTGGGCCAAAAAGTAACCCCTTACGGATTTTTGCTAATATTTCTGCCAAAAGTAAACATTTTGAAATTAAGGTGCACACTAGGACATCTATACTATATACAATCCACTGCTGAAGAGGAAGCCAACACACTTCATTCAAGTTTTACTGGATGAAAGGTAATTCATATTTACGTATAACAGCCAAATTTCAACAAAATATTTCAAACAGAACCATAGTTATATCACTTTTACTGAGTCCACTCACTGTTTTTGATGGTCCAAAAACATGTAACGCAACAAAAAGTAACAAAAAAGATTTCATCAAATCACATCTCAAATGATCGATATCAAACAGAGTTGATATTGCTTCACAAATTGTGTTCAATGTGTCCATCACCAGTACCGACACATGTTCTGAGTCTCTTAGTAAAGTTTTTGATGGCCTTGCTGATAGGTTAGAGTGGTAAATCTTCCCATATCAACTCCAATGAGACCTTCAATATTATTCTCTTATTGTTTTTGGCTTTGGTCGCCGATTGTGGTATTTCTCCAGCATAGCTCCCCACACGTGATAATCTAGTGGGTTCAAATCCGGAGAGTTTGGGGGCCACTGGTCTTTCTCAATGAAACCAGGGCAATTGACAACGAGACAATCTTGCATGAGACGAGCAGTATGCTTTGGTGCGCCGTCTTGCTGAAGGATGAATCCAGCTGGTAGCAGACGCTTGCAATCTGAAAATAATTCTGGAAGCAGGCGAGAAACGTAATATGCAGCATTCACCTTCGCCTTTTTATCAAAAAATGCATTTTGTCTGTCACTGACACCTTGCAATTTTTGATTTTTTAGAAATTATTATCCTGAAAAATTGTTTAGTTACCAAATTGATTGTCTTCTTGCTAAATGACATCACAGTGACGTGCAGCTACGCTGGTGCCCTGTATCTTTACTAAATAATAATAATAATAATAATAATAATAATAATAATAATAATAATAATAATAATAATAATAATAATAATAATAATAATAATAATAATTACATTTCATGATTAAAAAATTCTTACTTTTGGCCGCAATATTACCAATTATTTGAGATATGACAATAAAATCGTTTTGTTACTTTTTGTTGCGTTACATGTTTTTGGCCCATCAAAAAACATTGGGTGGACTCAGTAAAAGTGAATAACTTTGGTTCTGTTTGAAATATGTTGTTAAAATTTGGCTATAATACGTATATATGAATTACTTTTCAGCCAGTAAAATTCGATTTAAAAATTCTTACTTTTGGCCGAAATATTAGTAAAATCCTGTAGGGGTAACTTTTTTTGGCCCACCCTGTACATGTATACTATTGGAAAGATTGCATGCATAGCGTGGTTGTTACGAAGTGAAATACTAAATCTGGGCTAGGTCTCAATATTCAGTAAAGTAAAAGTATTATCTCGATTTATTAATTTGTTGCAAGTAGACTAGAGGGAATATAACTTTATTGCTGTAGTGAGCTTTGAGTCAAAAGCACAATGTTCAGCCAAGTATGAGCTGGAAACCAAAAGAACAAACTGCATCCCTTTTAACTATGTAGGTCTACATCCAAGTGTAATTCTTACCTCTTTGAACTAAAACCTCTAAATGAGTAGCTGAAGATAAGCTGACTTACAGAGGAGCCAACAGAGCCTGAATTTTCGATATTGTCTGGCCCAAAGCTTATGAATTCGCCGCCCAGTTCAATTCGTAATGTCGACTCTCTGTCATTTAGGTCTAAACTGAAGTCTATTCTCTCAAAATTTTTACTCACCGAAGCCTAGTTTCTGGTTTCTCTGAACTACTACATTTCAACCTGGCTTCCTAAATTCAATTACTCTTCAAGCAACTATCGATTGATTTCTTGGGCTTTGTGATACTTGCGCTATACAAGTCATTAGATTATATGTTACAAGAGTCATTACACTGCAAAAAATGTAATTGGGATGTTGCACTTGCATAGTATTTTGAGTGGTTCCGTAGTGTAGTTGTACTGCGTCTTTGCCGATTGGTTTGTCTCGCAGATGAATTGCGCTCCATCCAGATCTAAAGTTGCGTTCATGGTGACATTACACGTTAGACGCTTGGAACTGGTATTCGTAGATCCATCTGTTACGTTACAGGATGTCTCAAGGACTTCGTCTTCTCTCAGATTTCTCAGTTTTAGTACTGGAGTAACGTTGCCAAAATACGTCACACTGCACGATAAAACAATCTGATCATGTGGAAGCCCGAGGGTGTTGGGACCAATGAAAGTGTTTTGTGGTAACCCGTTGGTAGTTGTTTCAAGGAAGTCATTTTGTAATGAGCTGCACGAACTCAATTCACTGCAATCATCTTGTTGTATCCTGCTGGTGTGTGGCACATTGCAGTCACCTGACACTGGAGTCAATACACAGACTGGAGCGTTCTCTGCACAAACAAGTAAGGTACCGTAATGCTCTATGAGAAATATACTAGGACTAATAGAAACGCAAATAAAACTTAATAACATTTAATGTTGCCTGTATTCCTGTAATGTGATCTAACACAGCGAAGTAAGACACAGAATATACGTAGATACGAAATAATCTGTGGTTACTCAATATTATATTCCTCTTTATTCACAAGCTCACTGAGAAACTGCAGTAAGTTACATTGAAACATGACGATACAATTATCAAGATGTCATTGAACACACGGCTTGGCAGCCTGGTAAGCGCCCGTACATTTTACTGCTAGCCCTAAGAAGTGGAAGGCTGAGTCGACATAGACGGCATCGAACCGCGTCTTTCAAGATCTTATCTTTTACAGGCAAGAATATCCCCATTCAGCTATTCACCCTCCCATATATGTTTATGTTTGGACCAGCCAATACTAATACGTTTAAAATTCTTACATTGCGGTTTAATTACACAAAACATAACAAATCACTGACGAGACCTTATTAGTATTTTCTGTAATAATCAGAGCCTCAATGTTGCATATGAGGCTCATTTGATAGATGTAGATAATGCAAAATATTACGCCGGCCTCTATAATATGAGAACGAATTCATGCGGGAGCATGACACTGACATACTATAATGTCAACACTTTCATTAATAGCGAGCAACACAAATTTTAACTATAACAGTAACACTGCTGGACGTATCACTAAAATGCTCAAAGTATTTACTACAAAAACTTACCAAGAACAATTAATTGTGCTGATTTGCCTACGTGGGGACCTTCTCTACATTGATATCTGCCTGCTATGGCATCTGTAACATTTTCTATGAAAAGGTTCACTTCGCTTAGTGTTTGGTTTCCCACAATGCGTGCATAATCCGTATGAAGTTTGCCATCGAGGTAGATATCTACGTCGTTGTGTGGATTTGATTTGTGGTCAAGCGGATAATGACGCCAGTTTATGTAAGTTCCCGAACATTTGAGGACTGTCGAATCGCCTGCTAGCACGACTGTATCTGTTGGGATTACTGTGAACTTTGACTTTCCTGAAACAAAGAACACATCTGTTGCTCCATTTTAATTAAACGTTACGCAAAGGATACGGGTTCGAACGGTATCGAACCTCCTATGAGACGGTTACTGTGTGGATAGCTTGAGTAAGTCTTTCACTCGCAGTTGCTGAGCGCCATGACTGATGCATAGTCATTAGATAGCAGCGCTTAATAAATGCAGAATTAATTAATAGCTAAGTAACTAATTAATCATTATATAGTGTGAGTATTGTGTTTGGGTCGGCGGTCATTAATAGTATCTAGTACAATCATTTGAAATTCCTATCTCTTCGTGATCTGTTACCAAACCTTCTTTTGCTCTCTAATCTGAAAACATGCATTTGCTTTTGCCTCCATTTCATTCATAACATTTCCTGTTGCCAAGATTAAAAAACACCTCAAGGCTTTTACAAGAGCCGCACTCCAACAAAATTTCAGATGTTGTATTTTGTTGGAGTGCGGCTGTTGCCGCAACATTAAGTTTTGTATTGCCTTGTGATATATTTTATTGTCCTGTATTGCATTGAAGTTTATTTCTTTGTATTGCATTGTACTTTACTGTATCATCATGTTGTACTTTATTGTAATGTAATGTACTGCATTGAAGTAGTCTATATTGTATTGAATTGCATTGTTTTGTAGGCTTACTAATCGTATTGAACTGCATTGTGTTTCTGTAGTGACATAATTATACTGGTTTTCATGTGACATGAAAGTCATACCTCGATTGGACAGAAACCACACGAGACTGAGCAACGTCAAAATGCGATTCATTTTCATCTGTCTATTGCAAGTCGATATGTCTAGACGTCCGTAAATACAGTTCCCGCAAACTACATAGTTTAAACAAAACATGACATGAATCTGTTAGTTCTACAGAGTTCAAAAACCACTTACCATCTATGATCGCTTTGAAGGTGGGGACTTCGACATTCATTACAGTAATTTCATACAGATGCTCTCCTATTCGACACATGGCTTCACATCTGACTGACAATCCCATACGTGTGGCTACCAGTTCCTTGGTACACTCGACGTATTTATGTCCGCCCAGTCCATTCTTTTCGGACCACGTCCATTTGTAGCCACACGGATGACTGCAGTTGGCCGTGCACTCGACTTTGTCACTCAATTGTACAAACGTGACGTTCGACGGGTCACTATCGATGGCATCTGAAGAAAACATAACAACTATATATAAGCATGGAGGCCCCTTGTTAAATAATAACACCAGAAGGTCTCATAAAACTTGAAAAGATAATAAAATGTAAAAAGTGACCCAAGGTGTAGATTTTTTTAGCTTATATGTAAATCGGTCACTGGCAGAGGCAAGGCCCAACAGACAGCTCCACACTAGGACATCTATCCTATATAAAATCCACTGCTGAAGAGGAAGCCAACACACTTCATTCGAACAGACTTCATAGTAAGAGAAAAGACAAATGTTTTAACAGTGTTTTCGTACACAATTTCAAAAGCAGTAACAAAATGTTACTAAAAATGTTTTTTGAAAACTGTTTATGCACTCCTTCCAAGAGCATATACAGGGTGGGCCAAAAAGTAACCCCTTACGGATTTTTGCTAATATTTCTGCCAAAAGTAAACATTTTGAAATTAAGGTGCACACTAGGACATCTATACTATATACAATCCACTGCTGAAGAGGAAGCCAACACACTTCATTCAAGTTTTACTGGATGAAAGGTAATTCATATTTACGTATAACAGCCAAATTTCAACAAAATATTTCAAACAGAACCATAGTTATATCACTTTTACTGAGTCCACTCACTGTTTTTGATGGTCCAAAAACATGTAACGCAACAAAAAGTAACAAAAAAGATTTCATCAAATCACATCTCAAATGATCGATATCAAACAGAGTTGATATTGCTTCACAAATTGTGTTCAATGTGTCCATCACCAGTACCGACACATGTTCTGAGTCTCTTAGTAAAGTTTTTGATGGCCTTGCTGATAGGTTAGAGTGGTAAATCTTCCCATATCAACTCCAATGAGACCTTCAATTCTCTTATTGTTTTTGGCTTTGGTCGCCGATTGTGGTATTTCTCCAGCATAGCTCCCCACACGTGATAATCTAGTGGGTTCAAATCCGGAGAGTTTGGGGGCCACTGGTCCTTCTCAATGAAACCAGGGCAATTGAAAATGAGACAATCTTGCATGAGACGAGCAGTTTGCGCTGGTGCGCCGTCTTGCTGAAGGATGAATCCAGTTGGTAGCAGACGCTTGCAATCTGAAATTAATTCTGGAAGCAGGCGAGAAACGTAATATGCAGCATTCACCTTCGCCTTTTTATCAATAAAATGCATTTTGTCTGTCATTGACACCTTCCACTTCTTGATTTTTTAGAAATTATTATCCTGAAAAATTGTTTAGTTACCAAATTGATTGTCTTCTTGCTAAATGACATCACAGTGAAGTGCAGCTACGCTGGTGCCATGTATCTCTACTAAATAATAATAATAATAATAATAATAATAATAATAATAATAATAATAATAATAATAATAATAATAATAATAATAATAATAATAATAATAATTACATTTCATGATTAAAAAATTCTTACTTTTGGCCGCAATATTACCAATTATTTGAGATATGACAATAAAATCGTTTTGTTACTTTTTGTTGCGTTACATGTTTTTGGCCCATCAAAAAACATTGGGTGGACTCAGTAAAAGTGAAATAACTTTGGTTCTGTTTGAAATATGTTGTTAAACTTTGGCTATTGTACGTACAAATGAAATACCTTTCAGCTAGTAAAATTTGATTTAAAAATTCTTAATTTTGGCCGAAATATAAGAAAATCCTGTAGGGGTAACTTTTTTTGGCCCACCCTGTACATGTATACTATTGGAAAGATTGCATGCATAGCGTGGTTGTTACGAAGTGAAATACTAAATCTGGGCTAGGTCTCAATATTCAGTAAAGTAAAAGTATTATCTCGATTTATTAATTTGTTGCAAGTAGACTAGAGGGAATATAACTTTATTGCTGTAGTGAGCTTTGAGTCAAAAGCACAATGTTCAGCCAAGTATGAGCTGGAAACCAAAAGAACAAACTGCATCCCTTTTAACTATGTAGGTCTACATCCAAGTGTAATTCTTACCTCTTTGAACTAAAACCTCTAAATGAGTAGCTGAAGATAAGCTGACTTACAGAGGAGCCAACAGAGCCTGAATTTTCGATATTGTCTGGCCCAAAGCTTATGAATTCGCCGCCCAGTTCAATTCGTAATGTCGACTCTCTGTCATTTAGGTCTAAACTGAAGTCTATTCTCTCAAAATTTTTACTCACCGAAGCCTAGTTTCTGGTTTCTCTGAACTACTACATTTCAACCTGGCTTCCTAAATTCAATTACTCTTCAAGCAACTATCGATTGATTTCTTGGGCTTTGTGATACTTGCGCTATACAAGTCATTAGATTATATGTTACAAGAGTCATTACACTGCAAAAAATGTAATTGGGATGTTGCACTTGCATAGTATTTTGAGTGGTTCCGTAGTGTAGTTGTACTGCGTCTTTGCCGATTGGTTTGTCTCGCAGATGAATTGCGCTCCATCCAGATCTAAAGTTGCGTTCATGGTGACATTACACGTTAGACGCTTGGAACTGGTATTCGTAGATCCATCTGTTACGTTACAGGATGTCTCAAGGACTTCGTCTTCTCTCAGATTTCTCAGTTTTAGTACTGGAGTAACGTTGCCAAAATACGTCACACTGCACGATAAAACAATCTGATCATGTGGAAGCCCGAGGGTGTTGGGACCAATGAAAGTGTTTTGTGGTAACCCGTTGGTAGTTGTTTCAAGGAAGTCATTTTGTAATGAGCTGCACGAACTCAATTCACTGCAATCATCTTGTTGTATCCTGCTGGTGTGTGGCACATTGCAGTCACCTGACACTGGAGTCAATACACAGACTGGAGCGTTCTCTGCACAAACAAGTAAGGTACCGTAATGCTCTATGAGAAATATACTAGGACTAATAGAAACGCAAATAAAACTTAATAACATTTAATGTTGCCTGTATTCCTGTAATGTTGTGACGTTCGTCGCTCGAGATCAACTAACCCTTCATCAGACGTGGTACCGATTTGTGTCGGTCTTACCCGAGACGCTGCTTCGTCGTCGGGCTGGGTTCGGCTCCAGCCAACTGACCTTCTGGAGTCGCCCGGGTCACTATCCTGTCTACTTCTGCTGTAGACGAGCGGTTCCCTGTCTCCGCTCTCAGTGCCCATTTCTCCAAGAGGAGGTCCCGAGGGTATCGCTTGTTTGCGAACAGTGTCGCTGTCAAGCTCCATCTCACTTTCGGACTCTGCCACTGCCGCGGTCGCCGGGTGGGCAACGTCCTCGTCCTCAGGATGGCCGTCCTTTAGAACAGGGTTCGCTCTCTTGCCGGCAGGAGTCCTCAGCTTCCTGTGAGATCTCTTAGTCAAAGACTTCCTCTTTTTCTCCACCTTAACCGAACCCTCACGTACCATTCTGCATCTCATGACTCTCGAGTTATCGTCAATAGGGGAAAACTCTGAACGTTCTCTTGTCCGAGAGGACAAGGTGTACATCTGACGAGTCGTCACGTCGTGCTGTCTCAAACACGCGAACATCTTGCGATAATATATACACGTGTAATATTAACGCGGTATACTGGTCTCACGACACTCTCTTCTGATAGGACAGGTTCTAGGTCTAAAACCTCCCTAACCGCACGCAGAACTGTGTTCCGACCGGCGCACGAGGTGGGCCCTACTTCGCACTTCGGTCAGTTCTCGGAACTACGTGTTTCGATCACCAAGTTATTTGCTCTGAATAACGATTGGTTTGAATACAAGATTTTCCTGACTCTATCGTTTTCCTGGTCTTACCGCACTGTAATCAGTTGTCGGGCGGTCTTTTCCCGTACTGCGGTCTTTCGGTAACAGTGGTCTTTCCCAGTAACTATTTTTAGTTACCGGGCGATGGAGCCCCTCCAACGCTCCACCGGCGTGTCAGCCATCCAAGTGTCACAATCCAAATGTAACGCCGACCCCGTAAGGTTACCAGAATGTCCTGAATTTTGTTCCCAAGAATTTCCGAATTTTGGTTCCCTAACGAAGGTCACGCTTACTCCCACAGGTAACCGGACAAGCTCCGATCGCGGGGTTCTTCAAAACCCAAGAGGGAACTTCCTGCCTGTCGCCAAATTTACCCTTATTATCGTTTTTGTACTAAACTGGTTTTTTCAGGTATCCCGACGGTCACTTCACCGAGTGCCGAAGTCGCGTAAAACTCTCCCAGCCGAGGACGCCGAAGTCGCGTAAAACTCTCCCGGCCGAGTACGCCGAAAGTGCGTAGAACTTCCCCTGTGTCGAGTACGCCGAAATCGCGTAAAACTCGTCTCAGTGTATAAAACCAAACACTGTCGGATCTTGGAGTTCTTCGAACTCCAAGAGGGATTTCCTTGCCCGACGCCAAATTTACTCTTGGTTTCAAGGATTTCAGAATTCCAGAAAATGGCTACCTTAAGAAGGTCACCTCTACTCCCATGGGTTACCGGACAAGCTCCGATCGCGGAGTTCTTCAAAACCCAAGAGGGACTTTCCTGCCCGTCGCCAAATTCACCCTGGTTTTCGATCTCACACTGAATTGGTTTTCCTGTGTATCAACGGTATCCTTCCCCGAGTATTACTCAGCCGTAGATTTCCCACGATCGCGATCTAGACCGCTTCGCGATCAACGGAGGGATCCAACCCGCCGGATCGGCGCTGTCGGCCCGTCTCCCAACAGTGAACTTCTTTAGCTGTACTCGGGATCGCCTGATTATATTATTCGGACGCCCCTTTCGTCCGTAAATATATTTGTACTAACCGGAAACTCGAACTCTGACTCTGTCGTAACCAAAATCACTCGCCTACCACACTGAGTGCAGTATATTTGAATCGGTAACTGAGTCGCTAACCAACAACGCTGTTTAACAGTATTGCTATGTATGAAGAGTCGAACCAACTCTTCACGTATAAAGCAGCACACCGTGAGGCAGGCTCTATGCATCCCTAATGAGCGCGTCTGCTCGCTATGCGCTGGCCTCAGACCGTCGATCGGGCCTCCCTACCACGGTCGTTGCCGGCCAGTTGCCTATTGAAATTAAATAAAAATTAAATGATCGATGCTGGGTCTTCGCATGTAAAATTAAGAGAAACGATGCTGTTCCCTTCGCATGTAAACTGAAAGAAAACGATGCTATTCGCATAAAATAAATCTTCCCACATACGCACGGTGACCTTGACCGCCACACTCTCCCCACCTTACTTAGATGCGGAGCATCTCTGCCAAAATCGGGGACCTTAATCAAACGTGACAGGAACATCCCCAACCCAGATCCACTTAGAGAGCAAGGAACCAAATGCACCTTTGGTTATAGGGCGGTATATCAGCAATCTCAGCACCCTGCACGTACGCCAAACACGATGAGAACCGTGATAGCGACAGCCTATTTAATGATGCTTTCGATCTCTCGGCACCCTGCACGTACGCCAAACACGATGAGAACCGTGATAGCGACAGCCTATTTAATGATGCTTTCGATCCGAACCACCACCCTACTGGCAACCTGTCGTTCCTGACAAATCGCCAACCTTAACAGGCCCTCTATCATGAACCTGGGCTCTACCGGACCCCAAGGGCCAGGAGAACTAAAGGAGAGAAAAGTCGCCCACTGTCTCCCGATCTGGTAACCATCGTCAATCAGTCACACCCGGTCCCACTTCCAAATCGTGAAAGCAAACTAAACTAGTACAGGTTATCATATTTACGCACATGATCTAGGTCCTAACATATGCTTCTATCGCATGATGCTCTATCCTAAATAGCGCACTAAGGTAGCGCACTAAAGTATCATGAAACGGTAACCAAGGAAATCGCGTTGCCCCGAATTTCCTTAACACTCGTTGTTACGAGCATTATACTGTCGAAAAGAAACTCTGTCATCACAAGGAAACGGAAACATGGTTCTCCAATAGTTCGCTTGTAGAACCAACGCAATGAAGCGTTCTAGTACTGGAATCTTTACTCGTTTCAGTACTAACCACTAAGCCAATGTTTAACCGAAAACATATCATCAAAAGGAAACTTAAACAGTCATTCACTGACAATCTGTAAAACCAACGCGATCAAGCGTTGCTGGTAGCACAGGTACTGTATGCTCCCAGATACCGCTCAAAAGAAATACTCTCATCAAAAGGGCAACTGAAACATGGGTCTCGAATAGTCAATGAAACTAACGCAATTAAGCGTTGATCTAGTTGGTCCTAGATACACGTCTGCTTCAGAAGGTCACTAACAAGGACTTCTACAGTCGTAGTCATCCATCCAAGCGAGGTCTTCGTCTCGTCCGTCGTCCAGGTGGCAATTCTGGATCAGCGGTCTCGTCTGGATTCTCTGAAGGTTCCTCTGGTTCATGTTCTGCATTAGAATCTTGAGCCAGGACTGGCCAGTCTACTGTAGGTAACTCAAGATTTCTGTCCCTCTCCGGTAACCAGGTACTCGGAGGTTTACCGTAAAACGGCTTCAATTTATCCACGTGCACAACCATTAGCGTGGATTTCGGACTCTTCTGAATCCGGTACAGACACGGTCTATCGCTGTCAGTATGTATTTGTTGCCTTTACTTGATACAGGATGCGGACCAGTTATATCAATTCCGAATCTCTCCATTGGTTCACCGACCACAGGAGTCTGCATGTAACCCTGTCTTGGAGGTTTCTCCCTTCGATAACGAGCACAGCGATCGCACCTTTGGCAGAACCGTCTAACATCGTCCTTCCAACTCGGCCAATACGCCCGGCGTTGCAACTGAGTTAAACTCTTCCGAATCCCGAAATGTCCTCCGGCAAAGCTTGCGTGTGTTAACTGAAGCATCTCTTGCCGTAGAGATAAGGGCACAACTAACTGAGATCGCTCAGCTTTTCCTGTGTTACCCTGAATCCAGCCTCTGTGTAACACTCCTTGCAGGACTTCCAGCTGATTCCAGTTGCTCACCAACACTTTCACCTCTCCGTTAGCAGGTGATAGTTCTGCCTGTGTTGGATGATGCTTCGACTCCTTCCAATCAAGGACCGTACCAATATTGCAATCGCTCTGCTGTTCTCTTCGAAGAAACTCCTTTGTCCAACGGATTTCCTGGCCTGTATCTTCACTGGTAACCTCGGAGCGCGTTACTTCTCCGATCGGACGTGCCCACATCACGTCTTCATTCGTAATTCTCATGGTAACCACTTTAGGTTGTTCCTCACCCGGACCTCTAGACATCGCGTCTGCGTTACCGTGTTTTGCTCCCGGTCTGTGACATATCTCCATGTCAAACTCCTCTATCATCTCTAACCAACGAGCCTGTTGGCCAATCGGTTCCGGTGTTCTGCGTAACCACTGAAGTGCGGAGTGGTCTGTTCTGAGTAGGAATTTACTACCCAGTAAGTACTGACGAAACTCTTTCAAGAAATACACCACAGCTAACAACTCTCGCCTGGTAACGTTATAGTTCCGTTCCGCCGTCGACAAGAGCCGACTCGCGTAACAAATCACTGTCTCTTCTCCTTCTTGTACTTGCGATAACACCGCTCCAATGGCGTATGCCGAGGCATCCGTATCTAGGATGTACTGGCCTTCGTCGTTCGGTAACCCAAGTATAGGTGCGGAAACCAACTTTCGTTTAAGTTCTTCGAAAGCTCCCTGACATTCGTCAGTCCAACGGAACGGTACATTTTTCCTGGTCAGAAAATGAAGTGGTTGAGCTACCACCGCGAAATCATGTATGAAACGTCGGTAATAGGAGCAAAGACCAACGAAGGATCTGACTTGCCTCAAGTTCCGAGGAGCAGACCATTCTTCTACGGCCTTGATCTTGCTCGGATCCGTCGCGACCCCTTCTTCACTCAAAACGTGACCAAGAAACAATACTCTCTGTTGTAACAGGTAACATTTGGATGGTTTCAGCTTGAGATTATACTCTTGTAATCTCCTGAAAATCATCTCTAGACGTTGCATGTGCGTCTCTACGTCCCTCGAGAACACAATTATGTCATCCAAGTAAACCAGACAGATGTCATAGTTTAGCCCTGTCAAGACTAAGTTCATTAGTCGACAAAACGAGGCCGGACTATTGCACAATCCGAAAGGTAACACTTTGAATTGGAAGCTGCCCCTTCTCGTAACGAACCCGGTCTTGTGTTTGTCTCTTGGGTGCAAGGCCATCTGGTGATAACCTGCTCTCAAATCGAACGTACTGTACCATCTGGCGCCACCCAGGGTATCTAAACTCTCGCGGATAAGGGGTAACGGATGAGCATCTTTCCGTGTCTTCAAGTTCAGTTGCCTGTAATCGATACAGAAACGCATACTGCCATCCTTTTTCTTAACCATTACGACATTGGATGCCCATTCCGATATCGAAGGTTCAATGATTCCTTGTCTCAACATGTCTTCTACCTGACGATCAACTTCCGGTAACATGGAAAGCGGTTGACGTCTCAAAGGTTGCCGAACTGGTTTCTCCTGTCCCGTATCGATCTCGTGTTGGATCACCGAAGTGAATCCGTTATCACTTTCGTTAAGGGAAAACGTTGCGCTGTACGTTAGCACAAGTTTTCGTAACCTGATTCGCTCTTCTTCCGAAATGTCTGCTGGCACTTCTTCCCATAGTCGTTTTAGGGTCTGTTCGGCAAGTGGGTTGAGCGTCTGCTCCGCCACACTGGCCGTTGTACTAATCTTCGATCCAAACCGGTCAATCGTACTTTGCTGCTTTCCTCGGCGTTCCTCCGGATAACCTGGGCCCATAGGCTTCTCCGGATTTTCGCTTCGGTAAGGCTCATCATACGATTCCGTTCTGGCTCGATTAACTGTCACATCGACTACGTTTACTCGCTCCAGCGGACATTCAGTCCGTTTCTTGACTAGCGAATCTCTGTCTCCAACATTCAACATCCTGATCCACACTTCCGTGTCTCTTCCTGTCACCAACGTACGTCCGATTATCAAATCTTTTGATAATTCCATTGGAATGGTCGTCCAATCTTCGTTATCTTTTTGGAAATGCGGGTATACAACCCAAGCTGGAACGTCAACTTCGCTCCTTGGAGGGACTATTATGTCCTCTTGCACAATAACCCTCCGGCACATGGACTCGGTAACGACCTCTTTCAGAGGGATCTTCTCGCTCCCAAGGAAAACGCATCGACTTGCGAAGTCCCATCTTGCCTGATTGGCTTCCAGCCAAGATAACCCCAAGATCACTTCTGTCACTTGGTCTGTAACTAGACAGGGTACAGGGTACACCTGCTTTCCGATCCGAATCTTAAGGTTAGTTTCACCATCCACCTTAATCTGACTTCCATTAGCGGCTAGGAGTCGCTGTTCTGACGGTTCTAGCACAGCGTCTAGCACGAAACGTCGTGGCACAAGTGACATTTCACTTCCAGAATCAAGTAGACAGTGTATACGTTTTCCTGCCAGTCTCGCAACCACGTAGGCCACCCTACTGCCTTTGACCAGTCGGTTTTGGGTTTCCTCTTGTATCGGTTCAGCCTTTGTAGGTTCACTGGTACCGGTTGCACCATTCGTCTCAGCGTTTCTCTGAGGACAAAATCGCTTCATGTGTCCTTTTCGTTTGCACAAGTAGCATTCGATATCCGGGTTACGCAACCGTGTGGGCGGATAAATCCGTCGCCATCCCACATTCGGTTCGGTTGTCCTCTGATCTCCCACAGCTAGATCAGAACTGTTCTCCCTTTCATGAGGCTTTCTCGGAACGATGCCCAAATTCTGATTTATTGTCACTCGATCAAGTTCTCTTGAAAGATTTTTAATCTTTCGCTCGAGATCTTCTAGACGACGAGACTGTTGCCCCTCAGTGCTCGAGTCTTTTCGGTCTTCCATGGTAGCTTTAACTCTCGCGTGTCTCCGGTCTAAATCACCACCTTGTGTCGAAGATCGACCATAGGCATCCAACCTCACCGCATGTTTATACGCCGCTTCGAGGTTAACTGGTTCTCGCTCGCGCACCTTCTGCCCCAAATCTTGGTTTGCCAGTGCATCAATGAAAGCGTCACAAGCGACCGTCTCGACGATATCACTTGTTGGTCCTGGGTATGCCAAAGCCATTAGCCTTCGTACTTCCTGCACTACACTACTCAGCGTTTCTCCGTGAGCCTGCCGGTAAGTGCGAAGTTTCATCCGATATAGGCTAGTTTGGTCATCAGACCCGTACCGGGCCTTAAGCCGCTCAACAAGTTCTCGCCAAGACACGTCCCTCTGTGCACCCATGTCCCACAACAGCTGCGAAGCGGGACCCGTTAGGGCACACATTAACTGGTCTGCTTTTTCCTGATCACTCCACCGGTTGCACCGTGCACAAACTTCGAACTTTGCTAGAAAGGCTGCGATCGCTGACTTGCCGTCGTACTTCTCTAGCTTGATTCGTATACCGCGATCCGATCGGTCTTCGCCTCTTGTCCGCGTAACAAGTGATCTTCCGACACTCTTCTTGGGATTTCCTCTCCGGTTGTCCTCATCGTTACTCCGGGAATCGTTTCCCTCGTCTGTCCTCACCACTGACCGGTGCCGACTCTGTCCCCTCAGAGTACCCAACGTCTTCCCTGTACGCCACTTAGAATACATCGTAGTCATCTCTCGGTCGCCTGACGTTGCACTGTCTTCATCAGAGATGTACTCAGCCTGTCTCTGACCTTTTCTACGAGGCTCACCACCTGCGTAGTCTTTGGACTCCGATCGTTTATATTTATTGCGAGAGCTCTGAGAGTTTCCGTTGACGAACGTAACTCTTCTGTCTTCTTCGCGAATATCTCTTTTTCCTGACTCTGGCGGTCTATCAGATTCGTCGTACCTATGCCAATTACGACTTCTCGAATCTGGTTTGTGCCCTTTAGAGTACCGCTCGTGGGTCTCATCCCAGGCCAAATGATCTCTGTCTCTTCCCATGTTCGATTCTCTCTCGGTTTCTCTATCAAGTGCCTGTTTTAAACCGCGTCTCTCGTACTCTGGTAGACGTTTCTTACCATACGTCTCCCTTTCAGTTTTCTCATAACTCTCGTGTCTTCCTCGTTGGCGGAGGTTTTTCCTGTCAAAGACTCCGGTTCTCATGGCCTCTTCTGGACCAACACTATCGGTGTCTGAATCCGAAGAACTCACTGACGAACGTAATTTCGCCTCAACTCTTCCTCTTGTCAACAGACGTTGTCGACTCGATTGCCTTGCCGTTTTTCCGTGTGACTCTCTCCCGCTGTCCTCGGGAAGATAGCGGCTACGTAACTTTTCCGAAGTTTCCGAAAGCGAAACTTCCTCGCGTGTCTCTGTGTTACCTCGGCTCCGTGCCGGCTCTTCGATCTGCAGCTTCCCTCGGCGATCCATCTGGTAACCTGGGCCCGTAGGTTTCCCCGATGTCTCGCGTCGGTAAGACTTCGCATGCTGAGCAGCAGGAACAGACAGTTCTTCAAGTTTCGAACTCATCATTGCCACACTCTGTCGCAGGTAAGACATCTCCGCTTGCCAATCTACCTCATCTGTCACAGGTCTTGGGCGACCTTCTTCCATGTTGGTAAACGGTACTCGATTACCTTCGTTTCGCTGATGCGCCACGATGTCACCACTCGTTTTCTGCACTACAGCGTCACCCCGCGGTTTCAGGCCTGTCTCAATGTCTCTTGGCCTATCACAAGCCTGTCTCAACTGTACAGGTTGCCTGCCCCGTACGATACTAGGTACTTGAACCTGCGCAAGGTTCTCCGATCTATTGTCGACGAGTGGTTTGGACCTGTCAAACCTACTCTCACCAACGGTCTCTCGCCAGTGTGTGAATGTCTCGTTATTCACATCGTTCTGTACTACCTCAGTAGTCTTTGGAACGGTTATCAACCATCCGTTATCCTCATGGAAACCTCTTTCACGCCCACTGCGGGTTCCAGCTTCCGTTTCAAATGCACTGGTTTCGTCAGGTGCACCCGTTTCATCAAGCAACCTTCGTTTGCTTTTCCGTTTACGTAACTTTGGACGCGCGCCTCCGTGCTCACTATGGGGCACTTCATCCGACTCGTCCTCGGTATCTTCCTGACCTTGCCTGGTTCTGTGACAAGAAAACGCTAGAACCCCACTTCTGGTACCAGTTTGTGACGTTCGTCGCTCGAGATCAACTAACCCTTCATCAGACGTGGTACCGATTTGTGTCGGTCTTACCCGAGACGCTGCTTCGTCGTCGGGCTGGGTTCGGCTCCAGCCAACTGACCTTCTGGAGTCGCCCGGGTCACTATCCTGTCTACTTCTGCTGTAGACGAGCGGTTCCCTGTCTCCGCTCTCAGTGCCCATTTCTCCAAGAGGAGGTCCCGAGGGTATCGCTTGTTTGCGAACAGTGTCGCTGTCAAGCTCCATCTCACTTTCGGACTCTGCCACTGCCGCGGTCGCCGGGTGGGCAACGTCCTCGTCCTCAGGATGGCCGTCCTTTAGAACAGGGTTCGCTCTCTTGCCGGCAGGAGTCCTCAGCTTCCTGTGAGATCTCTTAGTCAAAGACTTCCTCTTTTTCTCCACCTTAACCGAACCCTCACGTACCATTCTGCATCTCATGACTCTCGAGTTATCGTCAATAGGGGAAAACTCTGAACGTTCTCTTGTCCGAGAGGACAAGGTGTACATCTGACGAGTCGTCACGTCGTGCTGTCTCAAACACGCGAACATCTTGCGATAATATATACACGTGTAATATTAACGCGGTATACTGGTCTCACGACACTCTCTTCTGATAGGACAGGTTCTAGGTCTAAAACCTCCCTAACCGCACGCAGAACTGTGTTCCGACCGGCGCACGAGGTGGGCCCTACTTCGCACTTCGGTCAGTTCTCGGAACTACGTGTTTCGATCACCAAGTTATTTGCTCTGAATAACGATTGGTTTGAATACAAGATTTTCCTGACTCTATCGTTTTCCTGGTCTTACCGCACTGTAATCAGTTGTCGGGCGGTCTTTTCCCGTACTGCGGTCTTTCGGTAACAGTGGTCTTTCCCAGTAACTATTTTTAGTTACCGGGCGATGGAGCCCCTCCAACGCTCCACCGGCGTGTCAGCCATCCAAGTGTCACAATCCAAATGTAACGCCGACCCCGTAAGGTTACCAGAATGTCCTGAATTTTGTTCCCAAGAATTTCCGAATTTTGGTTCCCTAACGAAGGTCACGCTTACTCCCACAGGTAACCGGACAAGCTCCGATCGCGGGGTTCTTCAAAACCCAAGAGGGAACTTCCTGCCTGTCGCCAAATTTACCCTTATTATCGTTTTTGTACTAAACTGGTTTTTTCAGGTATCCCGACGGTCACTTCACCGAGTGCCGAAGTCGCGTAAAACTCTCCCAGCCGAGGACGCCGAAGTCGCGTAAAACTCTCCCGGCCGAGTACGCCGAAAGTGCGTAGAACTTCCCCTGTGTCGAGTACGCCGAAATCGCGTAAAACTCGTCTCAGTGTATAAAACCAAACACTGTCGGATCTTGGAGTTCTTCGAACTCCAAGAGGGATTTCCTTGCCCGACGCCAAATTTACTCTTGGTTTCAAGGATTTCAGAATTCCAGAAAATGGCTACCTTAAGAAGGTCACCTCTACTCCCATGGGTTACCGGACAAGCTCCGATCGCGGAGTTCTTCAAAACCCAAGAGGGACTTTCCTGCCCGTCGCCAAATTCACCCTGGTTTTCGATCTCACACTGAATTGGTTTTCCTGTGTATCAACGGTATCCTTCCCCGAGTATTACTCAGCCGTAGATTTCCCACGATCGCGATCTAGACCGCTTCGCGATCAACGGAGGGATCCAACCCGCCGGATCGGCGCTGTCGGCCCGTCTCCCAACAGTGAACTTCTTTAGCTGTACTCGGGATCGCCTGATTATATTATTCGGACGCCCCTTTCGTCCGTAAATATATTTGTACTAACCGGAAACTCGAACTCTGACTCTGTCGTAACCAAAATCACTCGCCTACCACACTGAGTGCAGTATATTTGAATCGGTAACTGAGTCGCTAACCAACAACGCTGTTTAACAGTATTGCTATGTATGAAGAGTCGAACCAACTCTTCACGTATAAAGCAGCACACCGTGAGGCAGGCTCTATGCATCCCTAATGAGCGCGTCTGCTCGCTATGCGCTGGCCTCAGACCGTCGATCGGGCCTCCCTACCACGGTCGTTGCCGGCCAGTTGCCTATTGAAATTAAATAAAAATTAAATGATCGATGCTGGGTCTTCGCATGTAAAATTAAGAGAAACGATGCTGTTCCCTTCGCATGTAAACTGAAAGAAAACGATGCTATTCGCATAAAATAAATCTTCCCACATACGCACGGTGACCTTGACCGCCACAATGTGATCTAACACAGCGAAGTAAGACACAGAATATACGTAGATACGAAATAATCTGTGGTTACTCAATATTATATTCCTCTTTATTCACAAGCTCACTGAGAAACTGCAGTAAGTTACATTGAAACATGACGATACAATTATCAAGATGTCATTGAACACACGGCTTGGCAGCCTGGTAAGCGCCCGTACATTTTACTGCTAGCCCTAAGAAGTGGAAGGCTGAGTCGACATAGACGGCATCGAACCGCGTCTTTCAAGATCTTATCTTTTACAGGCAAGAATATCCCCATTCAGCTATTCACCCTCCCATATATGTTTATGTTTGGACCAGCCAATACTAATACGTTTAAAATTCTTACATTGCGGTTTAATTACACAAAACATAACAAATCACTGACGAGACCTTATTAGTATTTTCTGTAATAATCAGAGCCTCAATGTTGCATATGAGGCTCATTTGATAGATGTAGATAATGCAAAATATTACGCCGGCCTCTATAATATGAGAACGAATTCATGCGGGAGCATGACACTGACATACTATAATGTCAACACTTTCATTAATAGCGAGCAACACAAATTTTAACTATAACAGTAACACTGCTGGACGTATCACTAAAATGCTCAAAGTATTTACTACAAAAACTTACCAAGAACAATTAATTGTGCTGATTTGCCTACGTGGGGACCTTCTCTACATTGATATCTGCCTGCTATGGCATCTGTAACATTTTCTATGAAAAGGTTCACTTCGCTTAGTGTTTGGTTTCCCACAATGCGTGCATAATCCGTATGAAGTTTGCCATCGAGGTAGATATCTACGTCGTTGTGTGGATTTGATTTGTGGTCAAGCGGATAATGACGCCAGTTTATGTAAGTTCCCGAACATTTGAGGACTGTCGAATCGCCTGCTAGCACGACTGTATCTGTTGGGATTACTGTGAACTTTGACTTTCCTGAAACAAAGAACACATCTGTTGCTCCATTTTAATTAAACGTTACGCAAAGGATACGGGTTCGAACGGTATCGAACCTCCTATGAGACGGTTACTGTGTGGATAGCTTGAGTAAGTCTTTCACTCGCAGTTGCTGAGCGCCATGACTGATGCATAGTCATTAGATAGCAGCGCTTAATAAATGCAGAATTAATTAATAGCTAAGTAACTAATTAATCATTATATAGTGTGAGTATTGTGTTTGGGTCGGCGGTCATTAATAGTATCTAGTACAATCATTTGAAATTCCTATCTCTTCGTGATCTGTTACCAAACCTTCTTTTGCTCTCTAATCTGAAAACATGCATTTGCTTTTGCCTCCATTTCATTCATAACATTTCCTGTTGCCAAGATTAAAAAACACCTCAAGGCTTTTACAAGAGCCGCACTCCAACAAAATTTCAGATGTTGTATTTTGTTGGAGTGCGGCTGTTGCCGCAACATTAAGTTTTGTATTGCCTTGTGATATATTTTATTGTCCTGTATTGCATTGAAGTTTATTTCTTTGTATTGCATTGTACTTTACTGTATCATCATGTTGTACTTTATTGTAATGTAATGTACTGCATTGAAGTAGTCTATATTGTATTGAATTGCATTGTTTTGTAGGCTTACTAATCGTATTGAACTGCATTGTGTTTCTGTAGTGACATAATTATACTGGTTTTCATGTGACATGAAAGTCATACCTCGATTGGACAGAAACCACACGAGACTGAGCAACGTCAAAATGCGATTCATTTTCATCTGTCTATTGCAAGTCGATATGTCTAGACGTCCGTAAATACAGTTCCCGCAAACTACATAGTTTAAACAAAACATGACATGAATCTGTTAGTTCTACAGAGTTCAAAAACCACTTACCATCTATGATCGCTTTGAAGGTGGGGACTTCGACATTCATTACAGTAATTTCATACAGATGCTCTCCTATTCGACACATGGCTTCACATCTGACTGACAATCCCATACGTGTGGCTACCAGTTCCTTGGTACACTCGACGTATTTATGTCCGCCCAGTCCATTCTTTTCGGACCACGTCCATTTGTAGCCACACGGATGACTGCAGTTGGCCGTGCACTCGACTTTGTCACTCAATTGTACAAACGTGACGTTCGACGGGTCACTATCGATGGCATCTGAAGAAAACATAACAACTATATATAAGCATGGAGGCCCCTTGTTAAATAATAACACCAGAAGGTCTCATAAAACTTGAAAAGATAATAAAATGTAAAAAGTGACCCAAGGTGTAGATTTTTTTAGCTTATATGTAAATCGGTCACTGGCAGAGGCAAGGCCCAACAGACAGCTCCACACTAGGACATCTATCCTATATAAAATCCACTGCTGAAGAGGAAACCAACACACTTCATTCGAACAGACTTCATAGTAAGAGAAAAGACAAATGTTTTAACAGTGTTTTCGTACACAATTTCAAAAGCAGTAACAAAATGTTACTAAAAATGTTTTTTGAAAACTGTTTATGCACTCCTTCCAAGAGCATATACAGGGTGGGCCAAAAAGTAACCCCTTACGGATTTTTGCTAATATTTCTGCCAAAAGTAAACATTTTGAAATTAAGGTGCACACTAGGACATCTATACTATATACAATCCACTGCTGAAGAGGAAGCCAACACACTTCATTCAAGTTTTACTGGATGAAAGGTAATTCATATTTACGTATAACAGCCAAATTTCAACAAAATATTTCAAACAGAACCATAGTTATATCACTTTTACTGAGTCCACTCACTGTTTTTGATGGTCCAAAAACATGTAACGCAACAAAAAGTAACAAAAAAGATTTCATCAAATCACATCTCAAATGATCGATATCAAACAGAGTTGATATTGCTTCACAAATTGTGTTCAATGTGTCCATCACCAGTACCGACACATGTTCTGAGTCTCTTAGTAAAGTTTTTGATGGCCTTGCTGATAGGTTAGAGTGGTAAATCTTCCCATATCAACTCCAATGAGACCTTCAATTCTCTTATTGTTTTTGGCTTTGGTCGCCGATTGTGGTATTTCTCCAGCATAGCTCCCCACACGTGATAATCTAGTGGGTTCAAATCCGGAGAGTTTGGGGGCCACTGGTCCTTCTCAATGAAACCAGGGCAATTGAAAATGAGACAATCTTGCATGAGACGAGCAGTTTGCGCTGGTGCGCCGTCTTGCTGAAGGATGAATCCAGTTGGTAGCAGACGCTTGCAATCTGAAATTAATTCTGGAAGCAGGCGAGAAACGTAATATGCAGCATTCACCTTCGCCTTTTTATCAATAAAATGCATTTTGTCTGTCATTGACACCTTCCACTTCTTGATTTTTTAGAAATTATTATCCTGAAAAATTGTTTAGTTACCAAATTGATTGTCTTCTTGCTAAATGACATCACAGTGAAGTGCAGCTACGCTGGTGCCATGTATCTCTACTAAATAATAATAATAATAATAATAATAATAATAATAATAATAATAATAATAATAATAATAATAATAATAATAATAATAATAATAATAATAATAATTACATTTCATGATTAAAAAATTCTTACTTTTGGCCGCAATATTACCAATTATTTGAGATATGACAATAAAATCGTTTTGTTACTTTTTGTTGCGTTACATGTTTTTGGCCCATCAAAAAACATTGGGTGGACTCAGTAAAAGTGAAATAACTTTGGTTCTGTTTGAAATATGTTGTTAAACTTTGGCTATTGTACGTACAAATGAAATACCTTTCAGCTAGTAAAATTTGATTTAAAAATTCTTAATTTTGGCCGAAATATAAGAAAATCCTGTAGGGGTAACTTTTTTTGGCCCACCCTGTACATGTATACTATTGGAAAGATTGCATGCATAGCGTGGTTGTTACGAAGTGAAATACTAAATCTGGGCTAGGTCTCAATATTCAGTAAAGTAAAAGTATTATCTCGATTTATTAATTTGTTGCAAGTAGACTAGAGGGAATATAACTTTATTGCTGTAGTGAGCTTTGAGTCAAAAGCACAATGTTCAGCCAAGTATGAGCTGGAAACCAAAAGAACAAACTGCATCCCTTTTAACTATGTAGGTCTACATCCAAGTGTAATTCTTACCTCTTTGAACTAAAACCTCTAAATGAGTAGCTGAAGATAAGCTGACTTACAGAGGAGCCAACAGAGCCTGAATTTTCGATATTGTCTGGCCCAAAGCTTATGAATTCGCCGCCCAGTTCAATTCGTAATGTCGACTCTCTGTCATTTAGGTCTAAACTGAAGTCTATTCTCTCAAAATTTTTACTCACCGAAGCCTAGTTTCTGGTTTCTCTGAACTACTACATTTCAACCTGGCTTCCTAAATTCAATTACTCTTCAAGCAACTATCGATTGATTTCTTGGGCTTTGTGATACTTGCGCTATACAAGTCATTAGATTATATGTTACAAGAGTCATTACACTGCAAAAAATGTAATTGGGATGTTGCACTTGCATAGTATTTTGAGTGGTTCCGTAGTGTAGTTGTACTGCGTCTTTGCCGATTGGTTTGTCTCGCAGATGAATTGCGCTCCATCCAGATCTAAAGTTGCGTTCATGGTGACATTACACGTTAGACGCTTGGAACTGGTATTCGTAGATCCATCTGTTACGTTACAGGATGTCTCAAGGACTTCGTCTTCTCTCAGATTTCTCAGTTTTAGTACTGGAGTAACGTTGCCAAAATACGTCACACTGCACGATAAAACAATCTGATCATGTGGAAGCCCGAGGGTGTTGGGACCAATGAAAGTGTTTTGTGGTAACCCGTTGGTAGTTGTTTCAAGGAAGTCATTTTGTAATGAGCTGCACGAACTCAATTCACTGCAATCATCTTGTTGTATCCTGCTGGTGTGTGGCACATTGCAGTCACCTGACACTGGAGTCAATACACAGACTGGAGCGTTCTCTGCACAAACAAGTAAGGTACCGTAATGCTCTATGAGAAATGTACTAGGACTAATAGAAACGCAAATAAAACTTAATAACATATAATGTTGCCTGTATTCCTGTAATGTGATCTAACACAGCGAAGTAAGACACATAGCATAGATAGAAATAATCTGTGGTTACTTAATATTATATTCGTGTTTATTCACAAGCTCACTGACAAACCGCAGTAAGTAATATTGAAACATTGAAACATGACGGTACAATTATTAAGATCTGATTGAACACACGCCTTGGCAGCCTGTTAGGCGCCCGTTCATTTTACTGCTGCCCCTAGGGAGTGGAAGAGTTAGTCGACCTATAGGGCATCGAACCGCGTCTTTCGAGAGCCTTTGTTCTTCATGCAAGAGTATCCCATTCATCTATCCCCTTTCCCCAAATATGTTAATGCTTTTGGTCTGCCAATTTTAATATGTTTACAGTTCATACATTTCGGTGTAATAACACAAAACATAACAAATCTCTGACGAGACCTTATTAGCATTATCTATAATAATAAGAGCCTCAACATGGGATCTGCGGCTAATTAAGAACATGTAGATAATGCGAAATATAATGCTGGCCTGAATAATATGACAACAAATTCATGCGGGAGCTTGACACTGACATAAATGGCAACATTTACAGTAATAACGAATAACACAAATAGTAACTATAACAGTAACACTGCTGGACGTATCACTAAAAACGCTCAAAGTATTTACTACAAAAACTTACCAAGAACAATCAGTTGTGCTGATTTGCGTAGGTGGGAACGTTCTCTGCATTCATATCTGCCTGCCATGGCATCTGTAACATTTTCTATGAAGAGGTTCACTTTGTCTTGTGTTTGATTTCCCACAGTGCGATAACCCTTCCGTGCATAAACCTCAAGAAGTCTGCCATTGATGTAGACATCTTCGTCGATGTTTGGATTTGAGTCGTATTTAAGGGGATGATAACGCCAGTTTATGTAAGTTCCCGAGCATTTGAGGACTGTCGAATCGCCTGCTAACACGACTGTGTCCGTTGGGATTACTGTCAGATTTGACATTCCTAAAACAAAGAACACAGAAATTATTCCATCTTAACTAAACGTTTCACAAAGAGTATGGGTTCGAACCTCCTATGAGACGGTTACTGTGTGGGTGGCTTGAGCAATTCCTTCACTCGCAATTGCTCAGCGCCTTGACTGATGGCTAGTCATTAGATAGTGGCGCTTAATAAATGCAGAATTAATTAATAATTAAGTAAGTAAGTAATCATTATATAGTGTGAGTATTGTGTTTGGGTCGGCGGTCGTTAATTGTATCGGGTACAATCATTTGGAAATTCCCTATCTCTTCATGATCTGTTACCAAATCTTCTTTCTCTCTAAACTGAAAACATGCCTCTTCCTTTTCCTCCATTTCATTCATAACATTTCCCGTTGCCTCAAGGCTATTACAAGAGTCGCACTCCAACAAATGTCAGATATTACAACGCAACACTTAGTTTTGTATTGCCATGTGATATATTTTATTGTCCTATATTGCATTGAAGTTTATTATTTATTTACGTTGCATTGTACTGCATCATCATATTGTATTTTAGTGCATTGTAATGTACTGCATTAAAATAGTCTATATTGTATTGAATTGTATTGTTTTGTAATTTATCGTATTGAACTGCATTGTGTTGTTCTGTAGTGACATATATTGGTTTTGATGTGACATGAAAGTCATACCTAGATCCGGCAGAAGCAACACGAGACTGAGCAACGCCGCTACGTAATTCATTTTCATCCGTCTATAGTCGATATGTCTTGACATCCGCTAATGCAGTTCCCGCAGCCTACAGAGTTTCAACAAAACATGACATGAATCTGTTAGTTCTACAGAGTTTTAAAATATATCGTTTATAACAGTATTGTTTTAAAACAATAAAACCAATCAGTTTGTCATACACTGTTTATAGCCGTATTGCATATAAACAATAAAACCAATCTGTTTGTCCAAGAGTATTTATTAAAAAAATCAAATCAATCTGTTAGGCCCAGAGGTGAGGAATATGAATGCATTGAACTGCACTTTCGAATTCATCGGAGGAGATGAGAGGACAGAAGAGGACAGAAGAGGACAAGAGAAGACGGGACAGGAGAGGACAAGAGAAAAAAGGAGAGGAAAGCGGAGTACAAAGACAGGGAAGGACAGGAGGAGAGGACAGGAGAAGATAGGAGAATACAGGAGAAGACAGAGCAGGAGTGAACAGGAGAATAAGAGGGAGGACATGGGAGGATAGGAAAGGACACGAGAGATCAGAGCAGAAGAGGATAGAAGAGGATAGAAGATGACAGAAGAGAACAGGAGAGGGCAGGAGAGAGCAGAGCAGGAAATGATAGAATAGGACAGGAAAGAAGAGGACAGGAGAAGACAGGAGACGACAGAAGAGAAGAGGACAAGAGAAGACATGATAAAGAGGCCAGGAGAGGAAAGGAGAGAAGAGGACAGGAGAATACAGGAGAGGACAAGGAGGACATGAGAGATCAGAGTAGGAGAGGATAGTAGAGAACAGGAGAGGACAAAAGAGGGGAGGGGAGGACAAGAGAAGACAGGAGTGGAAAGTAGAGGACAGGAGAAGACCCAAGAGGGGATAGAAAAAGGAAAGAGAGCATATAGTGGTAGAGGACAGAATAAGAGGAAAAGATCAGGGTATGGAAGGACATGATGGTGGGAGAGGAGAAGAGAATACAGGCTAGACTAAGATAGTATAGGATACGATAATAGGAGAGGTGATGAGAGTGATAGAAAACTAAAGCTGAAGAGAGGAGACTGTAGAAAAGGACAGACTAGAGGAAAGAAGAAGATTTGGGAGGATATATGAACAGATCATTCAGGACAATTTAGAAAAATTCAGAAACGGTTCCAGCTTAGTAAAGGTTTCTCATATCAGACTACAGCAGAACTAATTCTATGCAGTGTCCAAACAAACGGAGATATAAGAAGCACACGAAAAACAGATTGCCTCACTTGTGGCAAGAAATTTATGCGACTGTCTGAGCTGCTGGTCTTAACGAAGTGTAATTTCAACGAAACAGTGAATTTCTATTTCATTGAGTTCGTGACTGAGTCAACTTTAACTGGTCGAAGATTTGAATATTATTTCAACACAATAGATTTATGCAGCGAATTTACAAGGCTCACAAAGCGCCGCTGTCATAGTCATTAATATGTTCGCCATTAAGTGCCTAAGTACTTATATATGTGGGTTTATATGGAAATTCAAACGAATGGCTAACAGCTTGTAAATTATTTGTTTAAACAGCAGTGATTTATGTAATAGACTGTGGACTTGTCCGTGTTGTGCAGTCCTCTCTGCGATGTTCTTAACTGTCCAAAAGGCGCATACAGCTAAGGCCTGCTAAGCAGTAGGTGGAGTGAAAAAAAAATCAAATATCTAAAAAAATGATCGTAATAGTGACGAATAGTTGCCTTTTGGTATAGTTCGTTATCGGGCAAACTATTTTTTTTAATTCGTTCTGGATGATGTGCCCCAACGAGTCGATAAATAAGTAAGTAGGAGAAGTAGTATTACGTAACCTATTACCAAGCGCGCCACTATCGTTATATTCCCATTACTCTACATTTGTGAGTTTCACGGCAATAAACTTTCATTATAATTATGACCCAGTGGCGGATCTACCATGGAAATAGCGAAGCTGAGGCTTCATGGCCCGGCTCCGATGTAATATGTAGGCCCTATTCTCGTGTCTTCGTTTCCGTGTCTATTTGCGAAGTGGCCCCATAACAATTCATGCAACAGATCAAACCTTCAGGGCCAAAAAATGTAGGTCCGCCTCTGATATGACCTGACTCCATGACAAGCATTTGAAATCCTACCCAGAACAGCCGGAAAAGTACGTATAGTCGACCAAATCAACACGAAGCTTTGACGTTTATTTTCGATAGTCCATTAGTGTTCGCCTGTTAGAACTTAGATGAAAGTGCACAATACGTGATCAAAGCCCACGTTTCAAGGACTTCTTCAGCTCCTATAGTATGCAAAACGTCTGCACAGACCAATGTTTACTAAACTCTAGAATAACTTGTTGATTATTGAAACCTACAGATGTGATTGAATCGGTATACTACTAAGCCCGCGGCACATGAAAAACTGAAACTGAACAATTAGCGCGGGATAGGAATTATTATTATATAGGCCTAATG
>OY744604.1:16488630-16581130 GCA_963556255.1 Allolobophora icterica
TTCCCGCTGGATTGTTGAAATGTCTTTCGTCTGTTTATGTGTTAGTTTATGTCTATTTTTCTATCGATACCAGCCTCTCTCGGTCTGTCTGACTCTCTGTCCGTGTGTGTGTGTGTGTGTGTGTGTGTCTTTCAGTTTTAGCTTTGGTTAATTATGTGTGTGTCCAGGGCTGTAGTGGTAAAATTTGAGGTGAGTATACGCTACCGGTGACCGGCGGCGTAAAAAAAATTAGAAGACCTGTTTTTAGGAATTCGTCTCAAAAAAATTTCTGAATTTCACAAATTCCCTTCAAATTTTCGGACTTTTTACGATTTCGTCTTTTTTTTTTTTTCATTCGCCCTAAAAACCTTTAAAAACCTCTCTTTTTCTGAAAAATTTTCGTCCCCAGAGGTAAGTATACGCTGTATACCCGCGTATACCCTCCTCTACAGCCATGAGTATACGCTCTCAAATTTCTCTAGAGGTAAGTATACGCTGTATACCCGCGTATACCCTCGACTACAGCCCTGTGTGTGTCCCTTTGTCTGATTATCTTGCATAATAAACGGTTGGTTTACAACTTGAGTCTACGCAGAACCTTTCTGCACGCATTTCCACACATCACAGATGACAATGACACCCGGCCATATATAATTAAAGAGTTTCATATGAGAGCAGCTGCGAGTGTGTAAAGGGCATTGAGTTTAGGACTTAAATGCTGACGTGTAACTGTCTTGCAGATTCTTCTGTTTCTCATCTTAGGAGATAAGGGTCTCAGAAAGAATACAGCTGGGCAGTTACTTCAAAAGTGTTGGACCAGCCATCTCAAGAAAACCCGCCTTAGCAGCTGCTCTGCCTCTTCTCTCTGGTCTCTCTGACAGCAAGACCCTGATCTCCACTGGACGTTGATCTCAGGACAACCCATCTGATACGACGCAGCGCTCTTGAATAGGCCGATATTTAGTCCTGTCTTGTCTTACTTTGCATGTGTTGTCCTCGAGATAAGCGTCTACTTGGTCTATATTTCCACCTAACTATAAAGGTAAATGATATATTAGTGTAATAGTAATAGTAAAAGTAATCGTCACTTATTCGAATTTCTTCCTGGGCGTTTGGACAATAGTAATTGGTGGCAGAGGCGTAGCGACCGCCCTCCGTTCCCTCCGATCGGAGGGGGCCCTTCCTGGAAGGGGGCCCCTAACAGTGGCAAAAAATTACCTTTGATTAACCAATTTGCGGAGAACAAGGCTCAAAAGATGCGCTTTGCGTAAATACGGAAATGGAATACATGTACAGTGTAGGGCGTAGGCCTATGTAGGCCCTATGCATAATATGAACCCTGTATATTGCATATTACCGCATTCCAGTTTCTGCATTGTAAGGGGCCCCGGACGTATGTTCGGAGGGGCCACGTTCTTTGTTGCTACGGCTCTGATTGGTGGAACGGGAAGGTAGAAATTCGAATAATTGGCGATTACGGTAATTCTTTTTCCGGTAAGCGCTTTCATCTGTTGTAAATCTACCTGTCAGTGCTATTTTATATGTCTGTCTCTGTCCCTCTGTTGACTGAGTCGTAGTTCCGTGACTATAGGCTGAAACCGAATATAAGTTTCAGTGTCTGTGTTTGGATGATAAACCTATCGTCATTCTGATAATTAAAATGATAATGAGTATGCCATGATCCAGAAATTAACTTTTGCAACACACAATTGTTAGCATCGTTACAATTCAATGTAAACAATCCTTCACTCGGCCAATGACTATGTACTCTAATGGTGCCAGTCCGAAGCCCATATAAAGCAGGATGGTGACACCGATCATCTTCATGACACAGCGTCGTTAAACAGAAACAACCTACATACATAGATACATGCATATATATATGATACGTACACACATACTTATATGCATGAATTCATACATACGTACATACATACATACACATAAACATGCGTACTGTACATGCACTGCACAAATTCAAATGTAGAGCATATGGTTCCTTGTTTCTGGTCTCCGATGGTCTCAAAGGAAGTTGCATATTATACGTTGAGGACTTAATTCAAGAAAATACATCTGACTGATACTGTTTGTCTAACTGGCACAAACTGACAGACTGATACAATGACAGACAGACAGACAGACAGACAGACAGACAGACAGACAGACTGACAGACAGACAGACAGACCTTACTGGCACAGACTGACTGACTGACTGACTGACTGACTGACTGACTGACTGACTGACTGACTGACTGACTGACTGACTGACTGACTGACTGACTGACCGACTGACTGACTGACTGACTGACTGACTCACACTGACTGACTGACTGACTGACTGACTGACACTGACTGACTGACTGACTGACTGACTGACTGACTGACTGACTGACTGACTGACTGACTGACTGACAGACTGACTGACTGACTGACTGACTGACTGACTGACTGACTGACTGACTGACTGACTGACTGACTGACTGACTGACTGACTGACTGACTGACTGACTGACTGACTGACTGACTGACTGACTGACTGACTCACACTGACTGACTGACTGACTGACTGACTGACACTGACTGACTGACTGACTGACTGACTGACTGACTGACTGACTGACTGACTGACTGACTGACTGACTGACTGACTGACTGACTGACTGACTGACTGACTGACAGACTGACTGACTGACTGACTGACTGACTGACTGACTGACTGACTGACTGACTGACTGACTGACTGACTGACTGACTGACTGACTGACTGACTGACTGACTGACTGACTGACTGACTGACTGACTGATTGACTGATCCAAAGACAGATGTGGAAGCACAATGGAATAAAAAAGATCATTCGTTGGTCACGAATCATGCTGATTCGTGATGTTGTAGATCGTGCAGTTGAAAAGAAACAGTACTAGGCTGCCTCCTTCCCCTCAATCAACACGATAATTCAATGGAAAGGACCCCGTGATATAAACCTTCTGAAGTAGCAGCTGCATCTTTCAAACAGGAACTCAACCCAGTAGTTGCATGACATTGTCAACATGCTATCAGTTATCTGCATTTACAGGTTGTACTCTAGCGACCTATGGCCTCTAACCTAATCGGGCGAGAACCTTAGTCACCGCTGCCTGTTTGATACATTTGTTCTTCGGAAATCCCCGCTCTGATAAAAATAGCAGATTGCGTGTTTTAAATAGGAAATCCAAACCAGTGTTAGGCTGCATTTTACTGCAATGTAAATGTCCTAAATTTCTCAGCACCTCACAAAAAGTCACATCAGAGAGACCAATATATTAGCAAATTAAGTCATTAGACCCAAACCCATTCTGACTCGTATCACAGCCACTCACAACGATAATCGAATCCATACTCAAGTTCGTTTACAACAAGGAGCTCACCACAATGTGCATCCAGTTTGCTGTGGGTTATAATCGTGTAAGGGAGAAAGGTAGTGGTTTGGGTTATCTGAGACCATAGTTACTGTAGGATTCTATGTAGATTCAACTGTATTGCTGTTTGACACTGTTAGCAGGAATTTTAAATCAACAAAAGTAAACTTACTTGTCGAAAAGTATTGATAAAAAAGTAATTGGCATTGGTATTGTAATATTTTAAGAAAATAGTATTGGTATTGGTATTGCCAATAAATTTTTCCAGTATCGTTAACACTGTTTGATAGTAGCACTTAGGAGGCTAAGGTCAGAAAGAAACCGCTTAACAAACCGCTTAACAATCTTCCATTTGGCCACAAAGTACCAATTATATTTTCAATAGCCTTCATTAAGGAAATCATAATCATTATCTTCATTGTTACCGCCATAGCTTATTGAATCATAGTCTACTGTAGCAAATATATGGCGTCTTCACCGGCTCTAAGTAAGACTTTTATTAACGCAAGACAAACGCTCACATTTTGTAATCTATATATCCGTAAATACAGATATAGTTCTAAAAGTCTTTCTTATACGATCCGACTTTCCTCATCGATACGAAAATGAAATACGTAGTTAAAAATTGTAAACAGATTTAATCAAAAATAATGCTAATAAGTCATCCCTTACCTTAACTTTCGTTATACCGTCTGCCAAGATCTGTCGATTGTGATTATTATTTTATTAGCTAGGCAAGCTTAAAAGCACATATTTAACCACGAAGGCGCTGCACAGTTTAACAAAAAACTTACATTTTAAGCACGCGCCCGGGTAGCCTGTGGTTAAACAGTCATCTCTTTCACAGAAAATAACTGCGGTAAGTTAGTTAGTGGTTATATAAGTCATAACAAGTAGTCTATGCGAAGTGATAATCGCCGCCTAAGTTAAATGCTGCGGCTGCAGCATGCCGTATGACAAACGATGATGTAGGCATCATGCGTTGGAAATACCAGTGGATTTCCCCTTAGGCTTAGACTTTTTCGATAGGGCCTATGCTAACGAAATCTTTTTCTACGAAAGATTTCTGAAATTGTGTATTTTCCAAATTCTATCCTTTCGAATGTTGTACTATGCGAATGGTCTGAGGAGTAGGTTTAAATCTTCCCTACACAATGACCATCTCAGAGGAGTAGGCTTCAATATTTACGCGTTACCTTGAGCAAGACTTTCATCGCTAAAGCATCGTAATCGTAATCGTAATCGTAATCGTAATCTCCAATTTTCTAAAGCGCCATTGTAAAGCTGAGCGAAAAGCACCAGCTTATTCACGAGCGCTGCGACGTATCCCAGGGGTTGTCCAGAGATCGATGTCCGTTGGTGGTCCGAGTCCGGTTTCGAGAGAGTCCAGAGAGAGGCAGAGCAGCTGTTACGGAGGGTTTCGTTGAGGACGAGATAGCTTGGAAGGCAGAGAACCAGATGGATCAGGAAAGGAAATCACCGACTGACTTGATCAGTTAGCGACTGAATTAGCGACCAAGCCGACTAAGCCGACTGGCTATACATACGCTGAAGCCAACGTATTTTCAACGCTACGATTGCCTAAAGAAAAGACGCCATTTTCGGGCAGGTGGTAAGTAAAGAACTGGTGACCTGACATCGACTGATTGTGGCTTTTAAGCAATCATTGCTCCAGTCCAGCTGCTGCTGCTGCTGCTGATGATGATGATGATGATGATGAAGACGACGACGACGACGTCGACGACGACGACGACGACGACGACGACGACGACGACGACGATGATGATGATGATGATGATGATGATGATGATGATGATGATGATGATGATGATGATGATGATGATGATGATGATACATTATTATTATTCTGCAGAAGATTAATACACCCGCATTGAATGCATGTGTGTAAGTTTCTATGTAAATGTATCAGGCAGTCAGAAAGCAAATAGATGTACAGTAAGGAACATCATGATGATGTAGAAATAGACCATGGACTCATTATTGGGTAATGACAAGTAGCAGACAAACGGAGTCCAGAACATGATGCCCTACTAATCAAGTTCTAAGAAGTAGGATTAAGTAAAGGTTTGCAGATTATTGGTCTGGTTCTGAGAAGTCCGGGGCAAATCCGATTAAGTACACATAGAAAGGTTAAATAAACAGATTTAGAAGCGAATACAATAATTGATAGAGAGATAGGTAGAGGACAGCCAGGGACCAGCATTTCTAAGAACTCGTCAGGGGTATAATCTAGGTATACAGGGTGCGGCAAAATAAAGTAATCCCCTGCAGTGTGTTGCAAATTCTGTAGCAACCGCTTAGAATTTTTATATTAAACTTGGTAATGATATTGTCTGTTCACATCTACATATAACTTCCAAATGTTATTTAACAATCTTGAAATATGACAAAGTTATGTTATTTCAAACACGACACCCCCACGATTTTACATGGTTAAAAATAGTTACTTTGTAAAGAAACAAGAAAAATAAATGGTACAACTTGAAATATTTTTACAACAAAGCTTTACGAATTGCACTTTCAATTTTACATTAAGTGTTCAAAGTGTCCACCATTGGCCTGCACGCATGCCTTCAGCCGTTTGGTAAAGTTCTTGATGGCCTTGTTGATCGGCGCCTGTGGCATATCGTCCCATATTGACTGCAAAGCGGCTTTCAACTCGGCGATTGTCTTTGGCTTCGGCTGGAGTTTGTGATACCTTTCCAGCATGGCTCCCCACACGTGATAGTCAAGCCCCGGGGTTGAGATCTGGGGAATTTGGTGGCCACTGGTCCTTCTCAATGATCTCAGGACAGTTTGCGTGCAGCCACTCCACACCAATAACGCAACCGTAAAATTTGCACGTTATAAAGCGTGGGCTTGTCTCTGTTCAAATAGCATAACTTAGTCAATTGTTGTGATAATATAATGTAATTTGGCAATTGTACGTAGATATGAATGACCAATGGCCGTGTAAATTTTCTTATAAAAATCCAACTTCGTTCTTGAGATATCAACCAAACACTGCAGGGGATTACTTTATTTTGCCGCACCCTGTAGAGTAGACGGTGGTCAAGTGGTAGAAACCAGGACGAAAAAGGTCAATAATTAATGAAGAAGTGGATAAGGATGAGAACTAAGTTTAAGGCTGAGGATATCTTAGCCCAGAGTATCTAAGGGGATTGACTGAACAGGATTGAGGTATAAAGGGACTGTATACAGACAAAGCGAGAAGACTTTGTAAATCGTCAGTTGTAAGAAGAAGCGAGGCTCTGTGTTCCGTCAGTTCGAAGAGGTGTTGCTGCACGATCGTTTATTTGAATAAACATCTTCATCGTGCATGTGTTTCTTCAACTGCTGATTGGGTTCGGGGTAGGAGCCGCCCCCCACCCCCGCGGCGGGCGGATGGCAGGAGGTCGGCAGATCAACCGGCCACGTCACTTACAAGTGACGGGCGACTCATGATACACATCGAGTCATCCCGTCGCAAACAGCACCTTCACCCGTTACAGTCTGGTATTGGTGGAGGTGGTTTCAGTCTCTCGTGGCTTCGACTTGCAGTGGGAGAGATTCTTTGAATTAGCACGAAAGAAGCACCACTCAAAAATTCTCACCTCCATCAATTGGTACTTGTTCATTAGATAGAGATGCTTACTAAAAGCATACTAACAATTTGTGTAGGGACTTACAGCTCATATCTGAGAGTTTAAACTAAAAACCATTTTGCAAAAAGGTTTTACATCATGTTACACATGCGGAGAAGGTAGAAAGTTAGAGGTTGTGAAAGATAGAACAAATCTGGTGTTTGAGATATGTGACACCTCAGATACCATAGAGAAATAGCATTTGCTTGTCCTGTTTACTTAGCAACACAAAACCGTAATTATGTGATGTTGTTGACAGCTGAATTCCCTATAATATGTCAAAGGGCATCATTTTCTCATGGCCTTTGTTAGCAGAATGCACTTTGCGATAATGAGTAATTATTACTACATTAAAAACAGGAGTGTAGTGTTAATAGATCCGTTCAAGTAAGCGCATTAATTCATTCAGAGGATTTGTGTAGCGCCTGTAAAAACTGCTCAGAGGCGACCCCAACCCTGACGCAAAACAGTTTTCAAGTGTCCGCAGGAATTGCATACAGAATCTCTTGCTAAGACAACGTGTAGATGCAAAGGAAGGTCTTTTCAGGTGGATGGCGAAACCACCGACAGATCTGGGTGTTTGTCTCTTCAAATTGACATTGGCGTGACATGATATTCCTTCTCTATGTCCTGGTTAAACTATTTCAATAACTCTAGTTGTCACTACGGTGCGGATTTGTTAGAGCTCTCGGCCTGTAACGCGGATAGTACGGGTTCGGGTCTCGCGCGAGGCAGTCAGGCCTACTGTGTTGGGACCTTGAGGAAGTCCTTAACAGACAATTACTCAGCGCCATCGATGTTATGTATTTGGTTGTGTGCACTGCTGAACTTTGGAAGGAGAGCAGTAACAACATTGGCCAAGAAAATGGACCACTTGTCGGGTATGGACTTAGTAACAGTTTCCATAAGCTGATACCTAAAGGAAATCAGGCTAAAACGTCCAGTATTTTTGGTCCAAAATTTATGCCCCTCTTAAATAAAAATATAAAATATCATTTGGCGGAAAATCGTGAATAAAAATTAAAACTGTCTCTACCTGATGCACTAATCATCTATTAATAATCTTGCAAGCGACATGTGGTCCTTTCCTTGGCTGAGGTCACGTATGTGCATTATCTTCGAAACGAAAGTTGAAGTTACTTTGTGGAAACTATAATGTAATACGAAATTGTAACGTTAGGTACTTTTTTGCAAATGTTCATGTAAAACAATAATTATTTTTTATTTCGCTAATTTGTTTGGTTCATGGAACTTATGAGACCCGAAATCTCGACCTATCTTTCTACATTGGTGGAGTTTTTAATCCCGACCTCTCAGTAGATAATCGTAATCGTGATCTCTAAAACTCCTAAAGCTCCACTGAAACGCCGAGCTCATGGCACCAACTTAATCATGAGCGCTGCGTCAAGTCAGATGGGGTTTCCAAACAGTAGGTCAAAAGGAAGCCCAATCCGGTTTCAAGAGGGTCCAGGCCTAGAGAGGAGGCAGAGCAGCTGTTATATATAAGGAGGTGTTGTTTAGGTATACAGAAACAAATTGGAAGCCTGAGGATACGATGAGTCGAAGTAAGAATTCTTGAAAAGGTAAGACTTTGGATTTGAGTGGAAAGCCTGGGGCGATAAAGAGAGGACTCTGAGGCAGATGATGGAGTGCGGTTAGCAATGATGATGAAGGAACGGAGAATTTGCCTGAACTCATAGGAGAGATTTTCATCAGTCGTGGTAGAGTGTGGGATATGGCTCGGTTGGAGAATTTGGGATGAGTACATTGAGTAGTGACCGGGGCCAGTTGTCATTTCAGAGTAAACTTATCGATATCAGGGTAAACTTATCAGGACTATGGAATTATATTACGCCAGGTCACATGTCAACATTTACTGTTGAAAGTATTATGGAATGTATTCTGATTTGCTGTGGCACATGGCATGAGCTGACCTACATTTATCAGATTTGATTTGATCTGATCCGATCCGACCTTGTTTAGTCCTGCACAGAAAACAATAATCCAGTCGAAACAATGAGAAAGTTGCATCGAGAGGCTTAGGTTAGACTTTGAACCAGGGTGAGAATTGTCGGGATTGGGGGTTCAAACCCCCTAGTCTTTCTTAGGAGCCCCCAGTTAAGTCTTCATTACACGCTCCAGGGGGTCGTTTCCAACCCCTCAGTTGTGCTAGTATGATTTAGCATTATTTGACTCTGAGTCTCGGACATAGAGAAGAAATTTCCGTGGTGTATCATGTATGCATTTTTGAACTTTCTAACTTTCTCAACAAAGGAGTTGATTTTGATTTGGGTCTAACTTGCAAAACTTCTAGCGTTGAAATCAGCTGCTTTCATATTTCGTTGACACCAGTTTGTAAAATACGGATAAAATGTGCATCGTTCCCCAGTCTTTTTTCTACAACCCATACTACTTAAAACGCTTAGAATTTTCCACTCTGCCATCGAAACCAATTGTGGCGGTTTTAAATAACATTATTAATTAGCCCAATAGGAAAACAACACCAAGGTTACCGTAATGACGTATTATAGCAAACATTTGGCGCCTTACGAGGATATTATAAGAGACTTAGAGAGTTAAACTTTGTTCAATGAGGCTGTTGCTGATAGATTTAGCCCAGACGGTCGAAGATCTCACGCCTACAAAAATTATTACGAAACCACATGACCATTCAGCCAATGTTTTGAAGGCTGGCACAAGTAAGTTAGTAGTAGGCTAAGCTAAGTAGCCTTTTATTGATGCAAGACAAACGCTATCATATACTAAATAGGCGTTGTTTATATATCGGCACGAAAAGAGCCCTTCTCATTCGGTCTGACTTTAACTCGCCGATCTATAATAGGAGAATGAGAACTGTACAGATCTCATTAAAAATTTATGTAGTCAATACTTACCCGAAGTGCCGTTAAGTCGTCGTCTGTCACGAAACGTGAACATCAGCTGAGCAACTGCTTCATTTCGTGTCTAAGAACTTCTGAAATATGGAATCTGATTATTCTTTCAAGGTCTACTAAAAGCTATCTTTACCCACAACAATGCATTTCCTACGAAAGTGAAAGCTTACGTAACGCTCTCTGGCTTCGCTTTGCAGATTTGTTAATTTCTGACCTAATTCTAACGGGGTATTTACATGTACGTCTATGGGTAGATGAGTAATTTTGAAATGACTACGGAAATTGTCTCAAACCAATAATATTAAATGCCGTATCTATGCCAACGCGTTAACCTATACGGTACAGGCTGAGAATTCTCCCGTCGGGTTTCACAGATCGCGGGATTCACACCAGAAAACTTTTTAGAAAATTAATATTTTCCCAACAGTATAATTATCTTTGAACAATGTCTTCAACGTTAATGGCCCTCAAAGCCTTGCTGCTTTTCATCACCCTGTCAGGTATTAATCTCAAAGACAAAGAACAGTCGCTGAGAGGAGGCCAATGTATTATTATTATTATTATTATTATTATTATTATTATTATTATTATTATTATTATTATTATTATTATTATTATTATTATTATTATTATTATTATTATTATTATTATTTTTACTTACTTACTTACTTACTTATTTACGTTTTGCATAGCGACCCTTCAGGTTATCTGTTCAGAAGCGCTCCAATATATGAACTGGTGACGCCTTAATTTTCTTTAGCTTCCGTCCGCATAATGTGACGGGTAGCCAACCCTCTCCCTGGACATCTGATCATGCCAATTCCTTTCCTTGGTTAATGTACGGTACTCATTAATGTTGAGATGACTAAGGGTCGCAAATCAAGCCGAAATTTCGACTCATCTTTCTGTATAGACTGACCAAAAAATGAGATCGTTGGACCCATGCACACAGGCAGACGCGGTTATGAGGGATCTCACCCCAAAATTTCGTCGAAAATGAGTAGGAAAGATGTTATGCGGTCGCTATAGAAAACGTATGCAGACACATAGTCCTTCACACATGCATAGACATACGAAAAGTAGACCTGATCTAATCCAGTCCAATGGTTTCTAACTTTCTATAGAAACGGCCACGGATGATCAATCTAGTTATCTTGCATTTCTGGTTAGTTTTCTCTTGAAGTGGCGTTATATCAATTTATTCTTACAATTACAAATTACGATTACCTTGCCCATCCCCTTTGCGGATGTGGGAACTCCAACAGGAACCTAGATTAAGTCAGGATGTTGACTTTGACGATGGGGCAACTGAATACATCCCATGTGGAGTGAAGTGGAGTGTCTAATTGGATCAGACATTCTGTTTGCTCTCTGACGGAAGTTGGCTAAGTACTGAACTGAAATAACTGTCTACCAATTTAGATGCGGTCGTCCGCATTTTTGGCATAACTCAAAGTCCTTTTCCTCCTTTGGTTCAGTAATTAGGTATGCCTAATTAGTAACTTCTATTGCGCCGGTGTCTCATGCAGTAAAATAAAGACGTATGGTCAGATCAATATCAAAGAAAATTAGTCCGCCAAGACTGAGAGGCAGCCTATTGGTGGATTAATTGGCAGCAATCTGAAAAAACGCCTAAAACTTAAGTTGAGAACGAAATGAAATGAGTGACTGAGCAGAATGGACAAATACGGAGAGAAAGAGAGAAGGGGAGAAACAGAAACAGAGAGAGATAGAGAGATAGAGAGAGAAAGAGAGAGAGAGAGAGAGAGAGAGAGAGAGAGAGAGAGAGAGAGAGAGAGAGAGAGAGAAAGGAGGGGAGAGAGATTCACCAAGTTTGGGTGAACCTCTTCTTCTGTTGGCCATCCTTGGACGTCCCCTTTGGTGCGACTGACAACGTATTATGTAGACCACATGCATTTGACTCTCTTGAAGCACACCAGAAACTAGGCTAGCTTTCGCAACAACAATGAGGATGAGGATGAGGATGATGATAATAATTATAGTTATAATAATAATGCCGTAGCACGGCCGATGCCAAAGGAAACGGCGCATAAATGGCAATTTAATTGTAAAAAAATTTCTAAAACGCTACTCAGAGGCTTTATCCAGAGATCGATGTTCAGTGGAGGTCCAGGTAGAGCCCTGCGCCGACGTCATAGTGTCGGCGGCGGCGCGCCGGTCATTTTTGGTCGGCGGCGGCGGCGCGCCGACGAACAAAAATCGGCGGCGGCGGCGCCCATAAAATGTCGGCGTCGGCGCGGCGCGGCGTGCCCTAGTCAGAAGCATAAGTCACCATGGGCATCCACAGGAATTTTTCCGGAGGGGTAAAATTTTTCAAGGGGGCAAAGTGACGTTTTTGCATGAAAAATCTATTCACAAATCCAGGGGGTCAAATCCCCCTTCCCTCCTCCGGACGCCCATGTGAGTCACTATGAGAGTTGAACAACCGTTGGTCCTGTGACCAGTCAAAGGGCCAAGTTCTCTAAAGCCACTCCATCACACTGAAGCTCAATTACATATAAAAGGACTGAAAGAGAAGACACCTTCAGACATTTGCCTTACAAATATGAACATCCTTAATTACACTGCACATCTGTATAGGTATTGGCAAATTGTAATCAGATGAAGCAACATGCATTTGCATATTGCATGAATACACTTGTATGCACTGATACAGCGTAGGCTTACACACCAAGTTACATGGCAGATGCTGGATAACAGCATCCTTCCAGTAAGAGAGGATGCTGAAGCCATGAAGTGAAATGTAAATATATACGTTTTCCTATGGTAATACACTGGCCGAGTGGCCTCACTCCTGTTAATTTTTCAAAGAATTTACCAAGTGGTCTGCTGCCCGTTTGAATTGGTGCCACTGCCACACCATTTAAAGTTTCCACATTATAGACCATTGTTTGTATCAGACTAAACTGAAAAAGACCATTCTTGATAATATACGTACTAAGTCAAAACCTGTCTCAACTGATACTGTTTACCTGAATAGATTCCAGCCTAAAGTATTAATAAATTATACCTTCCATTCTGCTGGATTATTACTTAAATGGCATATCTTGATATTAATAGCACTCACAAACTCCTCTAATCTTACAACATTAAGCCAAAAATCTACACCATTGTAATAAGACCACAGACTTCAAAGACAACAATCAATAAGTTATAGAAGCTATTCAACATGAAGGTAACGAATGAGGGAATACTGTAGCACTGTAGTACACAGGCAAAGACATGCATTGCATATTGCTTTTGTTGTCAAGGTATTAAGGAATGGCAACAGGAACACTGGAAAAGGTGTATCAGAACAATGGTTTTTGGGTAACGAGATATCGCTTTAAATGAATGTGTGTATCATGGCACAAAGACAAGATCATCAAAGTATAAGGAAAACAAATTTAGTCATTCTAGATATCAAGATAAAGACCACAATGTTTACTCTTTATCTTCTTCATTAACAAACGAGTTCCTACCAATCAAAGTGCCATTTCTGAAAATAGTTTGCTTATCTTTGCAATATCATGCAAAACATGAAAAATGAAACAATAACAATTAAGCATATCAAACTGGCATCGGCGGCGCGCCGACAGATTGTCGGCGGCGGCGGCGGCGCGCCGACAAACAAAAATCGGCGGCGGCGGCGCCCACAAAATGTCGGCGGCGGCGGCGCGGCGCGGCCGGCGTGGGGCTCTAGGTCCAGGTCCGGTTGCCAGAGAGACCTGAGAGAGGAGTCAGAGCAGCTGCCAAGGCCGGTTTCGCAGAGGACGAGAAAGCTTGGAAGGCGAAAGATCGGATGGATTATAGTAGGAATTTTTGAAGATGTTGGAATTTAGAGTGGAGAGTCTGTGAGTGATAATTATAGCTGAGGTGCTTTCCGGACAGCTGATTATTCGCCATCTCAGCTTAATCGGCGCCATTGATTCCGTCAACATCCGATTAAGTTTTTTAAAAGAGGAAGGTGTACGTGTCATGGGAAAACCAGGTGTTGATGGAAACCATTGGAAAAGTTCCAAGCGATGTTTATCCAAGCGCTCATCCCATTAAGTGTCTGCAGGGGCGCCCGCAGGCGGAAGCACTGGACGCACGTGCGTCCACCCACAAAATCAAATCCACACAAGGAATAGACATCGCATCGATATTTTTGTCAAACGGCTATACGACATGTTAAAGCAATAGATGTTATCGAAATTGAAATTTGTTATGAGTCACTCTGAGTCATTTTCAGTGTATGACTACGATCGGCGGACAGAGTACGGTTGGGGATGGGAGGGAATGGGGAAGTGTGCGTCCAATTTTTTGGGTGTACGTCCAATTTTTTAAGCCTGCGGGCGCCTCTGAGTGTCTGTGTGTCTGTTTTCTTTCTTTTGCATCAGAACCCAATTTACACGGCAAACCAGAACGATTAGGTTTATCAAAAACTTTAGACCGACATACTCGGTGCGTATTTAATAGCATGTGCTCACTAGAGGACGGGGTTAAATATAAAAAATGCTGATTCCTTTAGGAAATGCTTTACATACTCAGAGAGTTTTTAGACGGTCGGTAAATGTAAAATGTAGACGGTTTTCTGTAGCGACCGTTTGGTTCGACCTAGCTCAGTTTTCGATTGATTACTCTATGTCTAGTTCGAAACAAGTAGGCCAACGACGGTGACAACGACGAAGATGATAATGTTGATGATGACAGTAATTGTTTCCAGTGTTTAACGACACCTCGCTGCTGCCAGGCGGTTGACGTTGTCCTCCTTTTTCCAGGCTTGGAATTGGCACTGCCAGTGTAGGGTAGTGGCGGAATTCATGACGAACTATGATGATGATGATGATGATGATGATGATGATGATGATGATGATGATGATGATGATGATGATGATGATGATGATGATGATGATGATGACGACGACGACGACGACGATGAAGATGATTATGATGATGACGACAACGGCTATGATTATGATAGTGATGATGATCACAACAATGATGATGATGATGACGACGATGCTGACTTAATTTTTATAGCCTTGACATTCGAGGGTGGTTGGCCATCATCCCTGTGTATGGTTGGTGTACTCGTTCATGGGGAGGGTCGCTGATTTTAGAAGAACAGGACTTTTGGATTATCTGCTTTTGTCCTAGATTGAATTTGAACCTCCGACTTTTGAGCTGATTGTGAAACATACTAATAACCACTCTTATATCACGCAGTCTTCCTCGCGGACAGACACATACTAATTAATTAACTGAACGCATTACTTCATTGAAAAAGTAGGAGGGTCGAGGTCATACGGTCGCAATAAGTTTATATAAAAACGTGTACATTTACATTTACGCATTCTCAAACATTCTTCAATTGCGGTAAACATAGGGTCTACTAATAACCACGCATTAATTCATTGCAAAAATTATCGAGGTCACACGGTCGCTTTATAAAACGTGTACATATACATGTACATTCAAGCTTACGCATTCTTAAACATTCTTTGTAATGTAAACATTCCATCGCAAACAGACAGAATATGACTCAGGCTCACTTGTTTGTTTTAGCTGGTGATGAAACCTATCAAGGCCAACAGACTTAATTCTTTGTGCTAGCCGGTAACGGTGGCCTACTGGTGGCTTAAAAAGGCTGATCATCGATTAAAATGTTACGCACACTATACAAGCCAGTATACCCCGTGATCGATCGAGTCGACCTGCTACGATCGACTTGGCTCGGCCGACGATCGACTCGATCGACTTTGTCGACTAGTCGACCTCTCGTCGACTCGATCGACTTGGCAAATAAACGATCGACTTGGTCGACTTTGTCGACTTGTACTGTATCTCTTGGCCAGGGCCCCAGGGGCCCGGGGGACATGGCGCCAAAAGTGTCAATGCTCACACAAGTTTTGGCTGGCGCTTTGTATTTGATGCTTGCTAAAGTAGTTATTGAGTTATTGTGCTATAGACGCGTTTAATTTCATGAATATGTAGGCCAAGTATAATCAACTTTTCCACTGATTATAAAAAATGACAAAATATTGTTATTGGTTTATATATCGGATATAATGTATAATTCTATCCATCTTTGGTCTGTAGCCTACTTAGCTGAGGTGAGCGCACGCAACTTTTATACACTTTCCGAGCCACTGCTCTTGGCCAGAGTCGAAGTATTTAGTCCCGTCCTAACATAGGCCTACAGACATTCGAACGTTTTGAGATCGTCGTTACTGACTACAGAGCTGAAATTTCCTGAAACTAGCACATTATTAACGCATCTTAATCTTTCCATTTTCACCGGAAAACTGTGAAAAAAGTATCTACAGCTTCCACTATATGAAATCACCAAAAGGCTCATTATTTGGACTGAACTTCAAATCAGGTTAATACGATAGTTGTGCGTTTACAAAGCATTAAGTTATCACAGTCATCATGTGGATCATTTTGTGAAGTGTCCGCAAAAATAGAAATAAAATATTTCATAGTCGAGTCGAGGAAATTACGATCGACTCGACTTTTCAAAACATATGATCGACTCGACTTTCAAGTCGATCGAGTCGAAGATTTTTCGACCGACTCGACTTGGCCGAGTTTCGATCGACTCGATCGACTGACTCGATCGATCACGAGGTATACAAGCCAGGTCTTCTGTGTTGATTATGAGCATTATGTATACACTGCGTGTCTTGCTGGTAAAAGTGTTTGGGGCACAGTAGCCGACTGGAAGGAGCGTTCGGTTTGTAAGAATAGATTCAAGTGTGGGTTCGAACCTCCACCGAGGCGGCCACCGTTTACCCCGATCAGCAAGTCATTCACTCACGACTGCTAAGAAATACCAAATTTATCCAGTGCGTACTCGTAGGCATCATCGATTAGACCTGCCTAGCACAAAGCTAGTCGAGCACCATTTGGTTATATCAGAGCACCGGCTTGTAGATTAGGATTAAAGAACGGTTGCAGGAAGCTAATAATGCCCATCGTAATAGCAGCGGGATTTACATGTAGTTCTAAACAATCGCCAGATGGCCGCAGTGTCGTTCTCGGTCCAGCGTGAACATTTTCAGGAAGTAAGCTTATTCCGTCAATTTACCTGATTTTGCCCCATGCTGCATTTCCCCAATCTCATTAGTTTGTCTCCCATAAATTGGATGAAAAGGAAGAATACCCTACCTTCAGTTTCTGCGAGTTTTTTTCGACATTGTTATCTGCGCAAAAGTTTCCTCAGTAGACACTTCCTCATGTAGGTACTATGATCTTTTATCTTCTTCACTCTGGGGATTTCCTTCAACATAGAAAACGAAAACAACTCTTGTGCGTAATAAATATCTGTATAAACATCTCTATCAACACACCGTTCTTATGCAGCCGTATGCATACTATGCATATTTCGGAGGCTGATATTGGTAGGAAATGACTCAAAATGAGCGTCCACCATGGATATAATCCAAGGAGGAGTCACTGACTCCGAGTCAGTGACCTAAATACATATGATATAATATGTAGATTAGGGTGCATCGATTATAATGGGAGAAAATATTTTGTCTCATTTTTATTTCTAATAGTGCAAAGTAGTTGCCATTTGATGTCATCAGTATTCTGGTGCAATTTCATCAATCTAGCACATGACCTTGAGGTGCCCCAACGACCTTGAAGTTTTGAAATTAGACGCACAGTGTTTGTCCATGGTATGCAAAAAGTAATGTTCACAAAAACAAGCTTCTAGAGTATGAATCCGATGAGAAGTAGAATCCAATATTGGTAAAACATATTAGGTATATTATTCCATCATAATGTCCATCACACCAATGATGAAACAGTGAAATGAGTCTAAACTACAGTAACGGTAAACTACAGTAGGCCTAGTAGTCTTATTCCATTAATGCAAGTAAGCCTAAGGAGTCAGGCTACGCGATATTCTTTCTTAGTGTTAGAAATCGGCATTATTCGCCTGGATTCCAAGAGTTCTTATGAAGCCGTTGCTAGCTTTGATGCCGCAGACTGCAGCTGCAAGCTTCAGTCCCAACTTTAACATAACGCTTCACTGTCTATGAGTGGTAGGCCCCTATGGGTATCTAGGAAAGTCGAACTTTTGTGCTGGGTGCGTCGGTACAAATTGCATCATTTCTTCATCAGATACCTCCAATGTTAGTGGTGTTCTGCTACGCATATTTGCGAGAAAATGAGTTCAGTTTCATCAGTGGCATCACACTTTAGCACAGGAAGAACGAATTTCGAATTCCAGACCATACCGTTTCCTAGCTTTCAGGATATGACGCATTCCCAGCTTTCAAATTTTCTTACGGTCATCAGTTAACACGGAACAATAAGCGGTCCTCGTTCTCTGTCTGGACCAATTGGCAATGGTTTGTTAACGTGTTAACAGTTCATCAGTAGTGTTCTTTGATAAAACTGAATCGGATTTTCCACCTGCAACTTTAACTGACCTAAGCAGTGACCGGCAGTAGTAACCTTGGCCAAGAAAGGGACCATTTGTCGGGAATTGACTTAGTAACAGTTTCCCTTAAGGGAATCAGGCTAAAACTTCCAGTATGTTTGGTCCAAAATTTATGCCCTCTTTAATAAAAATATAAAATATCTTCTGGCGGCAAATCGTAAATAAAAATTCAACTGTCTCTACCTGATTCACTAATTACGTATTTAGAGCTTAATACATCATGTGGCGTAATATAGTTTGTAACATAGAGAGCCAGTAATTAAACGCAAACATCAATAATCTTGTAAGCGACAAGTGGTCCATTTCCTTGGCTGAGGTCACGTATATGCATTATCTTCAAAACGAAAGTTACATTTAACTTGTGGAAACTATAATATAGTGCGAAATTATAACGTTAGGTACTTTTCTGCAAATGTTAATGTAATGCAATAGTTACTTTTTATTTCGGTTAATTAGTTTTTCTTCTTTTCATTGGTATTTAATTACTTTTGTTGTAATCCTCGATTGTGAAGAAATTAATTTTATGTAATGTATAAAATATGTCTCTCCACAATCAGGGACTACAACAGTTGTAAGGCCTGTTATAACTGTTTCTAATAGATAATAATCAGAGGCGTTCTTTGTTGAGAACAAGGGCTTCATTACTAAACATTTCTTACAAAGGCTGCCATGAAATTCGACATGGCACATTCTGCTACTGTTCAGAGGCTCTCAGCCGTTATAAAAGTTTGGTTACAAGTTCATTAGTAAGGCAAGGGTTATCGTAATAGTAACCATAAACTCCAGTTTCTAAAGTAGGCCTACTACTCTAAAGCTAAGTGCAAAAGCACCAGCTTATTCGCAATCTCAAAGACAAATTGTCAGAGGGGTATCCAGAGATCATAGGATGTCCTGGTCCGGTTGCAAGAGAGACCAGAGAAAGGAGGAAGAGAAGACTTAAGAAGAAAAGATCTGAAGTCATAAGTCCAATGAAAACTAATAAACGATACCCTCACCACACAAGAAAAACAAGCCGCTACTAACAACTATAATTCATGTATATGTGGGGCGTGGTGGCTCAGTGGTAAGTTCGGCGCCTTGTGACCGGAGGGTTGCAGGTTCGAATCCCACTCTAGCCGCTGCGTACGGACCTTGAGCAAGTCCTTCACTCGCAATTGCTCGTGGCGCTTTGGCGTGAAAATTCCGGCACAGTATCAAATGCTGTAGTCGGGAGCGCCTGGAGTAGTAGTTGACTTCGAGAGGCGCTACAGAAATATCCGGAATAAATAAATAAATAAATAAAATATAGTTCAGTGCTTCCCAATCTTTTTTGGCTACGGAACCCTTTTGACTTGTTTTTTTACGGAACCCCAACCTAAACACAACATATTCTGGTACAAGTTTTTAAAACAGTGATCGAGGTATGTACAGTTTTAATCGATAAAAATTAGATTAGAAATTGTTTTAAATGATGTGAAGGGTTCCATGAAAAAATTTCATTTAAAACAATTTCTAAACTTATCAGGACTATGGAATTATATTGCGCCAGGTCACATATCAACATTTACTGTTGAATTTATAATGCATGTATTCTGGTCTGCTGTGGCATGAGCTGACCTACATTTATCAAATGTGATTTGATCTGATCCGACCGATCTTGTTTAGTCCTGTAAGGCAATAGGCCTACTTATCCAGCTAATACAGTCGAAACAATGTGAAAGTTGCATCGAGATGCTTAGGTTAGATTTAAAACCAGGGTGAGAATTGTCGGGTTTGGGGGTTCAAGCCCCTAGTCTTTCTTAGGAGTCCCCAGTTAAGTCTTCATTGCACATTAGGGTGGGGCAAAAAGTAATAAAAACTCGAGTTCAGTTCCCGGACAAACCTAAATCGAAGGTCCATGTTAAAGTTGATATTGCACCAAAAATGGATTTTTGATGTGTATCACCGTTTTCTAGCAACTTTGTCTGAAACACCAGACCGAAAACGCAATATGTTGTAAAATGAGAGCTGGTCTTACATCAGCCGGTTTAATGGTTATGACTTTCAAATTAAGAACCCAAAGTTAAAGCTACAAACAACAATGAGTATTAAAATAAATGAAAAAGCATCTGACACAGTACTGCAGTGTAAATGTTTTAACAAATTAGTTGAGGAAATCAGCTTTAGTTTCTGTGGTTGGCAAGTCCAATCTTGATTTCTTCATTTGAATGATAACACCGTTGCGTGAGTCATGTCCGTGAACTCAGCCTCAGACTGCAGAAACTCTACTTAAACTGTTCTCTTATCTCTCCTCTCTGGTTGCTACACTGCGTTTGACAGATCCCAGATCTCGTTGCTTGCTCTATTTGATATCTCTGCTGCCTTTGACATGGTTGACCATGAGATCCTCCTGCAACGTCTCGAGTTCTCATGTGGTCTCAGGGGCTCATCTCTTCTTTGGTTCTGGTCCTATCTTACAGATCGCACACAAACGATAATCTGGGGTGACTCCAGAACACACTGGGTTACTGTCAAGTTTGGTGTCCCCAGGGATCAGTACTTGGCCCACTCCTTTACCTGCTTTAATCAGCTGATATTACCTCCAGCTTTGTAACGCATTTAACCACTGGCCGCCTCTATGCTGATGACGCCCAGCTCTACGTGCATGGGTTTCCGTATGCTCAGCTGTTCCTTACTGCTCGCATTGATGCTCTCTTTCATGATCTTCAAGCATGGCTGTCCTTAAACATGTTTTCTTTAAACCCAGCAGAGACCCAATTGATTTAGTTTGGCACTCGTCAACAACTGGCCAAGGTTGACTACCCACCCTCTTTTATCTCAAAGGTTTCCTTTTTATACATTCTCTGCATCTGACCGCAACCTGAGTATAATTCTTGATAGCTCCCTTTCTTTTTCTGACTATATCTCTAATCTCACCCGCTTGTGTTACTACCATCTCCGACGTCTCAAGGCTATCCGAAGATCTGTCTCCTCTCCAGTCTTTACTCCATTGTCTATGCCTTTATCTGCTCTCGCATTGATTACTGTAACTCCCTCTTTGTTGGCCTCCCCAAAGTCCATCTCTCCCCTCTACAATCTGTTCTTAAAGCAGCTGCCAGACAAATCACCCGTCTCCCACGATTCTCCCATATTTCCACAGTCATGTTTGAACATCTTCACCGGATTCCTCTTACTGCCCGCATCCAACTAAAGGTACATATATGACTTATTTGTTCCCCAGTGAGAAAGGTGATGATCCAGTCTCGTTCCAACTAAAGGTACTTATCCATATTTGCCGATCTTACCTGGGTCTCGCTCCTAAATACCTCTGTGACCCACTACGTCTTCCTACTTCAGCTAGCTCCCTTCGCCCTCTTATCTCCTCTGATCGACTTGACTCATTTGTTCCCCCAGTGAGAACGGTGATAGCCCAGTCTCGTTCCTTTGTTACTATTGGCCCTTCATTGTGGAATCAGCTTCCTCATTCGGCCCGGGCTGCAGTACTATCCGGTGGTCCTGCCACAGCTTTTCGTTGTCTTTAAACTTGCCTTTATTCCCGAGGACCTTCGCACTGGGAGCGCCCTTGATTGGTGGGAACTTGGTAGAGGCACTTATAAGTTTTTAAATACAATACAATACAATACAATACAATACAATACAATACAATACAATACAATACAATATAGTAATGTACTGTGTAGTGTGTAATTTGTGTATTAAAGTGATTGTGTAATATATTATAGTCGACATTAATGAGTTTCTATGACCCTATTGTAATAAGATTAATGCATTTGTTATTTATTTCTAATGAACTATATGACGTCACACATTTTTCAAAGTTGCGACCCCTAGACATGATACAAAATATGAAAATTAATTATTTCATTAACCAGTAGATGAGGGAGCTTCTATTTATCGTTGTCTGGTTGAGGCAACCAGTATTTGCCCCACCCTATTGCACATCCCAGGGGGTCGTTTCCAACCCCCTCAGTTATCCTAGTGTGATTTAGCATTATAGGACTCGGAGTCACTGACAAAGAAAAGAAATTTTCTTAGTGTATTATGCATGCATTTTTGAATTTTCTCAACAAATGAGTTCATTTTGATTCGAGTCTAACTTGCAAAACTTCTAGCATTGAAATCAGCTGCTTTCGAATTTCGTTGATACCAGTTCGTGAAATATGGATAAATTGTTCAACCCCTCAGTTTTTTCTACAACCTACACGTTGCCTAAGACGCTTAAAATCTTCCATTCTGCCATCGAAACCAACTATGGCGGTTTTAGATAACATATTAATTAGCCCAGTAGGAAAACATATTGGCACGAAGGTTACTGTCATGACCTATTATAGCAAACATATGGCGCATTAAGAGGACCTTAAGAATTAAACTTTGTTCAATGTTGCCGATGCTGATATATTTAGCCCACACGGTCGAAGATCTCACGCCTACACAAATTATTACGAAACCACATGACAATTCATCCAGTCTACAGTACGTTGTGAAGGCTGGCACAAGTAAGTAAGTAATAGGGCCTACGTGTAAGTAGGAAGACAAACGCTTTCATTTACTGAATAGGCGTTGTTTAAATATCGGCATACAGAAGATAGGAATATAGTTTTAAAGCCCTTCTCAATCGCTCTGATTTACATCGCCTCAGTGTGATTCTCCTTACAGATTTTATTTTAGTTATAGTTACAGTTATAGTCAGTGATTTTTCATTTTCGTTATAGTTACAGTTATAGTTAGTATTACTTTTTAGTTATATTTACAGTTATAGTTGATGATTTTTCATTTTAGTTATAGTTACAGTTATAGTTAGTGTTATTTTTTAGTAATAGTTAGGCCTACTGGACTTTTATTTTGATTAATTTTAGTTAGTAACAACTGGCTCCAATGGCGCTCCACCTGGTCCCTATGGGGTCATCGATTAATTATTTCAGAAAATTTTAAGCAGTTTTTGATCTCCTCCCCTTGTCAACAATTGTCAAACATTCAAGGACCCCCTAACAAAATTATGTCAAAGAAAATGACACAAGCATTAGAAGGATTACCTAACCCCAGAAAATTTCTATGACTCTAACAAATGCAAAACACTGAAATTGCCGAGACAAAAAATTGTAATTCAGATTTTAATTGATAGTTAATGGCTACAGTACATGTGGAATCATTGTCTGTCAACGACAGTTAATGGATTTTTCCATTCCAAAATAGGGCCCTCAATCTCGTTTTCTTTTAAATATGTAGGCTATTCGAATTGATTTTTATTATGAACATTTCTAATTTTAACATCAACATAATAACTTTTTTATTTAAAATCAAAACAAGTTTCTCACTCTTTAATATTAACAACTGAAAGAAAAAAATCATCTTTCCATCGAAAAGAAACTTGAAATAGGCCTATTTGATATTTGAAAAGAACCCACGATATTCGCAAAGAGAATATGCAGCACATTTTCTCAATTTAATTAGGAACAATAAACAAGATAATTTAAAACAAATAAAAGATCTTTAGAGACATTTTGGCTACAACATTAATAACCTATGACTACTAATTTTGCGATTTTGCGCTATTGTCAACTTGGGTTGCAATCGCTATAGAAGCGTTTACACAATAATTAGGCCCTACGTTTAATAAAATGAGCGCAACTCAGCGCATCGATATCTATATTTAGACTATAAATACCGATGAATACCCACAGCTACTGGGTTAATTCACAAATACAAAATCCTGGCAAACAGAAGCTGTTGTAGCGTATTTTCACGTTCTCGTGTTTATCGATATTACACTTTTTATTTCATTAACTAGCTGTAACCCGTGAACAATCACGGTATATAAAACAATTATTGCAGTGATAACAATTAAGCTTACTTCCCCGTTATATTATGACGTCATATTATAGGCCTATAGCCGTCGTCAAGACAGCCGTCAAGAGTGACGTCACAATAGTGTTTGTTACGGGACAGACAGACGTACATCGGTTATTATGTTGTTTGATAACGAAAATAGCAATGAATTTTCGTTAGTGTTATTTTCGTTATAGTTTCAGTTATAGTTAATGATATTTTTTATTTATAGTTATAGTTATCGTTAACGAAATCTGTTTTTTTCGTTAACGAACATTTTCGTTATCGTTAACGTTAACGAGAATCACACTACCTCGCCTATAGGAAAATGAAAAGAGATCTCATTAGAAATTAATGTAGTCGCCGCTTACCCGAAGTGGAGTTAAGTCGTTGCCTGTCACGATACGTTAACATCAGCCAACTGCATCACTTCGTGTTAAAGAACGTTTAAACTATGGAATCAGCCAACTGCATCACTTCGTGTTAAAGAACGTTTAAACTATGGAATCTTTCAAGGCTAGTTATAATAGGTCTAACTGAAAACCATCTTTACCCACGGAAAGTGAAAGCTGACGTAATGAGCTCGGGCTTAGCTTTGCAGTTAGACATTAAGCTAACATAGCAAAACATCCGCGATTGGTTAATTCTGACCTAAATCTAACGGGGTATTTACGTCTGTGGGTATAATTATAAGTAATTTTGAAATGACTACGGTAATTGTCGCCAACCGATATTTTAAATGCCGTATCTATGCCAACGCGTTAACGGATGCAGATTCGCGGATCGTGGGATTCACTCCAGAAAAGTTTTTTTAGAAACTTGATATTTTCTCAGCTGTATCACTTCGAGCAATGTCCTCGACTTTTAATGGCCCGCAAAGCTTTGCTGTTTTTCATGGCTGAGTCAGGTATTAAAATCTAAAAGACAAAGACCAGTCTTTTAATCTAGCGCTGAGAGGTGGCTAATGTATGAACTGGTAACGCTTTCATTTTCATTAGCTTCCGTCCGCATAAAATGACGGGTAGCCACACCTCTCCATGGACGTCTGATCTTGCCAATTACATTACAATGTCATGGTTAATGTACTCATTAATGTTGCGTTGACTAAAGGTCGCAAATGAAGCCGACATTTTAGCTCATTTTCTGTACAGACTGACAAAATAATGAGGCCGTTGGACCCAAGCAAACGAGCAGGAGCGGTTATGAGGGATCTCTCCCCAAAATTTCGTTGAAAATGAGGATAGATGCTCTGCGGTCGCTATAGAAAACTTATGCAGACACGTAGTCCTACATACATGCATAGGCCTACATACAAATACTTAGACCTAATCATTTCTAATCTAATGACTCATAGAAACCGCCGCTGGCGATCAATCTAGATTTCATGCATTTCTGAAATACCCTTAGCATCATATTATAGGCTACATCGAGAGGTCTCTGGTTAGTTTTCTCTCGAAGTGGCGCCAATTGCGAATTACCCATCGCCTTCGCGGAAGTCGGAACTGCAACGCAGCACTATGCCTCAGATTAGGTCAGGATGTTGACTTTGACGATGGGGCAATTAAATACATCCCATGTAGGGTGAAAGGTGTCTATTTCGATCAGACACGTTCTCGTTGCAATGCAATCTCACGCCACTTTGATAAGCAATGAATTGAAATAACTGTGTCTACCAATTCAGGCGCGGTTGTCCGCATTTTTGACATAACTCGCACTCTTTATCCTCGTTTGGTTAAATAATTAGGTAGGCCTAATTAGTAACTTATATTGCTCCGGTGTCTCATACAGCAAAATAAAGACGTCTGATCAGATCAATATAAAAAAATTAGTTTGCTAAGACTGAGAGGGACTTGTTGGTGGATTAACAGCAATCTGGAAAAGGTATACGCCTGAAGCTTAAACTGAGAACGAAATGAAATAAGTGACTGAGCAGAATGAACAAACAGAGAGAGAAAGACAGAGGACCTTAAGTAAGTAAGTAATAGGGCCTACGTGTAAGTAGGAAGACAAACGCTTTCATTTACTGAATAGGCGTTGTTTAAATATCGGCATACAGAAGATAGGAATATAGTTTTAAAGCCCTTCTCAATCGCTCTGATTTACATCGCCTCAGTGTGATTCTCCTTACAGATTTTATTTTAGTTATAGTTACAGTTATAGTCAGTGATTTTTCATTTTCGTTATAGTTACAGTTATAGTTAGTATTACTTTTTAGTTATATTTACAGTTATAGTTGATGATTTTTCATTTTAGTTATAGTTACAGTTATAGTTAGTGTTATTTTTTAGTAATAGTTAGGCCTACTGGACTTTTATTTTGATTAATTTTAGTTAGTAACAACTGGCTCCAATGGCGCTCCACCTGGTCCCTAAGGGAGAGACAGAAACAGAACAGAGGCAGTGAGTGAGAGACAGACAGACAGACTGACAGACATACAGACAGACAGACAGGCAGAGACAGACAGGCAGAGACAGAGAGTCAGAGAGAGAGAGAGAGAGAGAGAGAGAGAGAGAGAGAGAGAGAGAGAGAGAGAGAGAGAGAGAGAGAGAGAGAGAGAGAGAGAGAGAGAGAGAGAGAGAGAGAGAGAGAGAGAGAGAGAGAGGGATAGAGATTCAAAGTCTCGATAGAGCATCTGACAAAGCTCATTCGCCAAGTTTGACTGAACCTCTTTTCTTCTTTTGGACATCCTTGGGGACCTTGGTGCGACTGACAACGTATTATGTAGACCACAATCTAGGCTAGCTTTCGCAGCAACAATGAGGATGAGGATGACGATGATGATGATGATGATAATAATAATAGTTATAATAATAATGCCGTAGCACGGCCGATGCAAAAGGAAAGGGCGCGTAAATGGCTATTTAATTGTAAACTTCAAAATAAATTTCTAAAGCGCTACCCAGAGGCTTTTCCAGAGATCGATGTCCAGTGGAGCTCCAGGACCGGTTGCCAGAGAGACCACACAGGGGAATCAGAGCAGCTGCCAAGGCCGGTTTAATTGAAAACGAGATAGCTTGGAAGGCGAAGGATCGGATGGATGATCATTGTAGGCATTCTTGAAGAGGTCGGTATTTGGAGCAGCTGAGGTGCTTTCCGGGCTACTTGGTTATTCGAAAACATCTCAGCTTAATCAGTGCCAGTGAGTAATGCTTCCGTCAGCATTCTACTAGGTTTTTGAGAAAGAGGAAGTTGTAAATTGTCATGGGAAAACCAGGTGTTGTTGGAAACCATTGGAATAGTTCCAACCAATCAGTGGCGTACGGAGCTGAAATGCCGCCCGGGGCGAGGGCCCAAAATGCCGCCCTTGACCACTTAATTTTCGATATGCTATTTTCTATAAGATATTACATGACGATCGTATTAATTACCTTTATTCCGCTATACAGTAACGGTATAAAACACGGCTTATTGTGCGCACTAGAAGTCATAGGCGTAGCCACATTGAGGCAAGAGGAGGTAGTTGCCTCCTCTTGCTTTTTAGATTTAACAAATTTTCCGTGGGTTATACCTCCGCTCCCCTACTACACCTGGATGTCTCCCGGAGTTGTCGCCTCTTGAATTTAAGTCTGGCTACGTCACTGCTAGAAGTTTAAGTTTTAATAACGATAAAATCAAACAATGTATTTTTTACTGGATAATAATATAATAATTATGGTCATATTTAGTAAACATTGCAAAACAAATGCAGTCTGCAGCATTATTGCAAAAACGCCGAAGGAAAAGAATTAGTAGCGTAGGTGTAACCGAGATTCGAAAATAACTGAATTTTCTGTCAAACCAGGCCAATTTTAAAATTAATTTTATAAAGAGTACTAAATCATAAGTGGTGAAAGACTATGGTGGTGATATTTATAGTTTGTGATTAAATTTTATTCTAAATCATAAATTCGTTTAGATAGGCCTACCTGTGCATATATAGGCGTAGCCTACATATATATAATGATTAGGCCTTCCAAAGGCGGCATAACCAGAATAGTCTCAGCTCTAAAGTAGACTATGCTGTATGTACTCTGTTAACAGTTAACTAGATAAATGCGATTCCCTTCCCTTTCTGCAATACTGTTGTTTAATGTAGACCTCCGAGAGTGATGCCGCCCCTAACGATCAACAGAAGCCAAGCCGACATGACTAAAAGTGACAGTTTCTTTCTTTCCTTCGTTTTCTTTCTCTCTTTCTATCCTACTTTCTCTTTTTTTAAATCCAAATCCACTCTTTCTATTTTTCTTCAACCCTATTTTGCCGCCCCTACAAAAGTGCCGCCCGGGGCGACTCGCCCCCTCTGCCCCCCGTTCGGTACGCCACTGCAACCAATGTTTATCCAAGCGCTAATCCATTAACTGTCTGTGTGTCTGTTTTCTCTCTCCTTTGCATCAGAGCCCAAAACAGAACGATTAGGCTTATCCAATAGACCTACTTAAGAACGAATAATCAGCGCGTATTCAATAGTATGTGCTCACTAGAGGGCGGGGTTAAACCTAAAAACTGCTGATTTATTTGGGAAATATTTTACCCACTCGGAGAGCATTTAGACAATCGGATAATAATTGTAAATGTAGACAGTTTTCTGTAGCGACGATTTGGTTCGACCTAGCTCAGTTTTCTATGAATTAATCGATGTCTGGTTCGAAACAAGTACGACTACGACGGCTATAACGACGAAGATGATAATGGTGATGATAATAGTAATCGTTTCCAGTGTTTAGCGACATCTCACTGCTGCCAGGGCTGTTGATGTCAACCTCCTCTTTTCCAGGCTTGGGACTGACAGCTAGGATTATGACGACGACGACGATGATGATGATGAAGACGACGACGATGATGATGTTGATTATGATGATGACGATGATCACAACAATAATGATGACGACGACGACGATGCTGACTTAATTTTCATAGCCTTGACGTTCGAGGGTGGTTGGCCACTCCGCTTCTTGCCATCAGATCATCCCAGTGTACGGTCGGTGATCTCGTTCTTGGGGAAGGTCGTTAATTTAGCAGAACAGAAATTTTGGACTATCTGCTTTTGTCCTATATTGAATTTGAACCTCCGACCTTTGAGCTGACTGAAACAGACTAGGCTAATAATCACTCTGATATCACGCAGTCTTCCTCGCGTACAGACACCTACGCATTAATTCATTGAAAAATTAGCAAGGTCGAAGTCTACGGTCGCTGTATAAAGACGTGTACACTTACATTTACGGATTCCTAAACATTCCGTAATTGCCGTAAACATTCCATCGCAAACAGACACAGGATATGACTTAAACTCACTTGCTTGTTTGGCTGATGACAAAACCTATCAAGTCCTTGAGAACATGCACAGGCCAACAGATGTAATTCTTTGTTCTAACCAGTAAGGTTGATTATCGATTAATGTATATTAAATGTAATGCACACTATAGAAGACACGTCTTCAGTTATGGTTATGAGCATTCAACACTACGTGGCTTGCTGGTAAAAGAGTTTTGGGCACAGTAGCCGACTGACCAGAGCGTTCGATTTGTAAAAATGTGCCACAATCCAGGAAAAGGTCTTAGTTCACAGTTTCGTCAGAAAACAGCTTTAACCCTCGAGTGCCCAAGGTATTTTTGGTACACGAATGCCCAACGGAGGGGTCCGACCGGACCCCAATGTTTTCATTGTGATATCTGGAGAACGGATTGGAATATTTTAACGGGATTTGGCTTGTTATAATCCAAATTCAATTTGCAATCGACTGATATATGGTATTTCACAATAGCGCCACCTGGTGAAACTTCATTTGAACTTTAATACTCGTTTGTAGTGCTTTGCAATTTCGAGATTTTTTGCATGTATTCAATTGTGCGCATTTAGTTGTTGCCTGGTTCTGGGGTACAGGATTGGAATATTTTAACGGGATTTAGCTTGTTATAATCCAAATTCAATTTGCATTCGACTGATGTATGGTATTTCACAATAACTTGCGTTAAAAATTTATTTATGGGCTGGTGACCATATGCCAGTATGACCATCAGCCGCATATCTTGGGGGTGCCCTTGGTATATGCTATGGTTGTGGGGTACAGGAATGGAATATTTTAACACGATTTGGCTTGTTATAATCCAAATTCAATTTGCAATCGATTAATGTATGGTATTTCACAATAACATGCGTTAAAAAATTTATTTCTGGGCTGGTAAACCATGTGCCAGCATGACCATCAGCCGCATATCTTGGGGGTGCCCTTGGTATATGCTATGGTTGTGGGCTACAGGGTGGTAGAATAATCACGCAAAATATATCATAGGAAGCCCAATTGAAGGCTTTAGGATGTCCTAAAACCATTTTTACAATTTCGTAGCCGTTCTAAAGTTATCCGTGGAAAAGCGGGTCTGGGGTCCGGTCGGACCCCCCCTTGGGCATTCGAGGGTTAAAGGAGGTTGCGGTCTTTTTTATCATAAGAATTTCCGTTTGCATAAAATCCCGAACATTTTTTTGTAGGTAAAAGGTACCAAGTTTTATTTTTGATAGTTATTAGTCGTAGTACAGACCATAAAAATTTTCTAAACTAACACTCTAGTTTATCAGTGTGTGCAGTGGTACAAACTTTTAAATGCTGATTTTCTTCAAATTTGTATGATTATTAGCGATTAATTCATAATTATGTTTTTAAATCCTGATATCTTTGGGAAATGACAAGATATTAGTTTAATTTTTTTTAAATTATGTCCAATAATGATGCACCTATGTCCTGAAAGCTCGAACTCCATTATTAAGACTTGGTACCCTTTCATGTATTGTGACACAAATAGATTCGTGTCCGGATTCGAACCTCCACTGAGCCAAGTCCTTCACTCACAGTTTCTAAGAAATACCAAAATGACCCAATCAATGCCTACTCGTAGGCATCATCGATTACCTAGCACAGAGCTAGTCGAGCACCATCTTGGTTATAGCGGAGCACGGGTTTAAGCTAATAGTGCCAATCGTAATAGCAGCGGGATTTGCGTCTATTCAGTCGCCAGATGGACGCAGCATAGGCGTAAACTCTGGCACGTGCCCCCCAATATTTGAGATGGACTGTACACCCAATGCAACAAGTGTACCATATATTATATAGCCAAATCCTCCCCCCCCATATTTTGGACAAGTTTACGCCAGTGGGTCGCAGTGTCGTTCTCGGTCCAGCATGGACGATTTCAGTTGCGGGCATAGAATATCGAAGATATTCCGTCAATTTACCTGATTTTGCCCCATGCTGCATTTCTCCAATTTCGTTTGTTTGTCTCCCATAAATTAGATGAAAAGGAAGAATACCCTACCTTCAGTATATTATGAGTTCTTCGGCATTGTTATCTACGCAAAGTTCCCACATGTTCCGTAAACATTTCCTCATAAAGGCCTACTAATACTATGATCTTTTATCTTTCACTCTGAGGATTCCCTTCAACATCGAAAACGAAAACAACTCTTGTGCGTAATAAACACCTGCATAAATACATAGCTCCTATGCAGCCGTACGCGTACTATGCATATTGGCAGGGCTTAAAGTGTGAATGGACGGTCAAGGACGGCGTCCAGGCACTTATTTTCAAGGCTGGACGCCGTCCTGCCACTTATTAGGCCAGCACGGCCTGGACGCAGTTCATGCAGCGTCCATGCAGTGGCGTCTAAACCATGTAACGAGGGTGGACACTGGACAAGGTTTAGGAGCCCCGAGGTCCCAAGGTCTCCAAGCTTTTTAGCTTAAAAGTTTTCATGTTTTTCCCGTGTAGGTTTCACCGCTTTGCAGTCTGAACTAGCCTGTATATAGCCGGTCTCCACGATATAGCCTATGACGAATGCTTTGTGATACATGATACACCTCCAGATATGCCTCCACAGATGTAAACATGTAAGTGTGGGGTCTGGTCTAGACTAGGTCACCCTAATGTCGGGAGTATTTGACCCTGGTCGACCTGTGGTACGTGAGCCAGATCCTCCCTTTCTGGCGTACAACTACTCATACACGTTCACCGCATATAGGCCTATATCTCTACACTCATCGCTAAGATATGCATGTAATAATATCTTCCTCGTTCGTATGTCTCTGTCTCTGTGTCTCCGTCTCTTTCTATCTCTTGTTTTCTCTCGCTCTGTCGCTGTAGCAGTCTGTCTCTATCAAAGTCTCCCTATACTACAAGCGTTGTGGTCTGTAGCCTACACATTATTACATTGTCTACAAACGACTGCAATCTTCATTCTTCGTGTGAATTTAAAGTAGTCCTATTCGTTTGCTTACAAAGAAACGACTTTTAATAAAATTTTAATCGCCGGGAAAGCTCTCTTGAACCAGAGAAACTATTATAAGACGCAACTTATGGTAAGGAACTTCTAAATTTAGAAATAGCAGTTTGTTGCTTTGCTCTTTAAGTAGGCCTAGTACATAAGTACTAGGCCCGCTCTCTCTCTCCCAAGCACGCAGCTACTCTCGTTCATGCTTTCATTACCTGTCGACTTGATTACTGCTGTTCTCTCTATGTTGGTCTCCCTCACACTCGACTGCATTGCCTTGAACGCGTTCTACGCTCTGCTGCGCGCCTCGTTGGGCGCATCCCTAAGTTTGGTCACGTGTCTGACTACATGCGTGATGTCCTCCACTGGCTTCCTTTTTCGCAACGCATTGTATACCGGGTTGCTTCTATTGTCTGGCAGTGTCAGCTTGGCCGCGCTCCTTTCTATCTACGTGAGCTCTGTTTCCCAGCGTCCGCACTTCTTGGTCGCCGTTCACTCCGTTCCACCGCCCGCGGTGACTTACATGTTCCTTTCGCTCGCACTGCAACCATGCAACAGCGAGCATTCTCCGTTGCCGGTCCCACTATCTGGAATGGCCTTCCTGTTGGACTGCGGTCTCTCCCTCGAGACTCGTCCACCTCTTTCTTCTCTGCGCTTAAGGCTGTTCTCTTTCGTCGAGGTTGGGCTGGGAGCGCCTCTGAATAGTTGCCTTGAAGAGCGCGCTATATAAATGTCCAATTGATTGATTGATTGATTGATTGATTGATTGATTGATAAGTAATCTGCTTCACTTCGTGAAACATTACTAATGCATTTTACTTAAACCTGAAACGTTATGCTGTGAATCTGTTAAAATAAGAAAGTAGCCTAGTATCGAGAAAGTTGATTACGTGATTGTCTAAACTTATATGCTTCCAGAGATCGGCGTATCAGCCAATCTATGTGTAATTGTAATTGTAATCGATAATTTTTATAGCGCCACTCAAAATTAGAGGCGCTCCCGACCCGGGTCTTCACTGACAACAGGAGAAATGTTTTCAAGCGAGTGCGAAACTGGATAGGAGAGAGAGATAGATAGATAGATAGATAGATAGATAGATAGATAGATAGATAGATAGATAGATAGATAGATAGATAGATAGATGATTGATAGATAGATAGATGATAGTAGATAGATAGATAGATAGATAGATAGATAGATAGATAGATAGATAGATAGATAGATAGATAGATAGATAGATAGATAGATAGATAGATAGATAGATAGATAGATAGATAGATAGATAGATAGATAGATAGATAGATAGACAGGTAGATAGATAGATAGATAGATAGATAGATAGATAGATAGATAGATAGATAGATAGATAGATAGATAGATAGATAGATAGATAGATAGATAGATAGATAGAGAGAGAGAGTGAGAGAGAGAGTGAGAGAGAGAGAGAGAGAGAGAGAGAAATGAGGAGAGAGAGGAAGGAAGAGACAGAGGTGACTGAGATAGATAGAGTAAGGAGAGATAGTGAAGAGAGAGAGGAGAGAGAAGAGAGAGAGAGAGAGAGAGAGAGATAAGGGGAGAGAAATGAGGAGAGAGAAATGAGGAGAGTGAGAGGAAGGAAGAGACAAAGGCAACTGAGATAGATAAATAGAGTAAGGAGAGACGGTGAAGAAAGAAAGACAGACAGACAGACAGACAGACAGACAGACAGACAGACAGACAGACAGACAGACAGACAGACAGACAGACAGACAGACAGACAGACAGACAGACAGACAGACAGACAGAGACACAGAGAGAGGAGAGAGAGAGAGAGAGAGAGAGAGAGAGAGAGAGAGAGAGAGAGAGAGAGAGAGAGAGAGAGAGAGAGAGAGAGAGAGAGAGAGAGAGAGAGAGAGAGAGAGAGAGAGAGAGAGAGAAGACTGAAGTCCTGGGTTCCAGCTGGAAGGGCCCGCAACCGCAAAAGGAACTACAAAGTGGCTACTCTAGGCTATTGATATGGTCTCTGATGAAGACTGCTGCCTCATGGGGGACCCGTACAGTATAGCTTAATGTTGATGGCAGGCAATCAGTTCGTGCATTCCGAAAGTTCAAAGAAAACGGAGGAAAAATTGTCCCGCCCGAGTTGAAGCCGCTACTGTTAGCATTGAATACAATACCGGTTTGCACTGCAGAATGTGAAAGGGGGTTCAGCCAGATGAACTTAATAATTAGCCCCTACAGGGAATTCTCTGTCAGTTGAAACTGTCTCAAATCTGCTGTTCGGAAAACTTGTCGGTCCTCCTTTTGCCAAGTTTAATCCACTCCCTTACGTTACTTCATGGCTTTCTGCAGGAAAACACTCAGCTGACGACACCAACAGTCTGGCATGCTCAGCCAGTATTGACTGTGATGCTGCGTACACTGCAGTATGGGACATTTTGTAAAAATAATATTATGCAGCCAGTGTCTATGCTCTACCTGACTGTCACGTCAACTGCAAGTCTTGTCTTGACTGTTTCATAAATGAATCAACTTATGAAGTTAACTGACTTCAATACAACGTATTAATAAAGTACAATACGATACCACTCAGACTTATACTCAGAGTGAGAAATGTCGGGGCTTAGGGGTTCAAACCCACTAGTATTTCTTAGGACCCCCAGTTAAGTCTTCATTGGACACCACGGGGGTCGTTTCCAACTCCCCCATTTGTGCTAGTGTGATTATATTGTGCATAAATTAAGTTTCTGGCATTTGCTTTCACAATTCACTTTGTGGGTTACTAATAAAGTAATGCTCTGGTTTATTGTAAGATTTGTGACCATGTGAAATGTATACTAATAAATTTGGTGATATCATCACTTTAAGGAGTGTAAGCTTCCTTTCTGTTGCATTTTTTAATTTTCTCATTTTGCAAAATAATTATGGATAAAATATTTTACTCCATATGGATCAAACTCATAAAAGCCTATACCCCCAGTCTTTTCTACAATTCTCACTCTGCTTAGGCCTATACTTTATATCCATTTAAAAATATTCAATATAAAATGCGACTGGTGTCAAGATAAATATGCCACGATTATAAATATAGCTCGCAGTAGAAGCCTAGAAGGACATTTCAATTTTTGATGCTGCGACCGCGAGCGGTGTTCTTTTAACATCTGAAATATCAGTTTTCTCACATGTCAAATACTCAAATTTATCAGATTGATATGGTTTAAGACCACTACTTAAAGTTTAAGTAGTTTTATTTCGAAATCGTCGTTGAAAATTATTTTTGAGGTAAACAAGAGCCCAAAATGTGCTCCCTTTGGCATCAAATGCTCAAAATTGCGTCGACGGCTGCTGGGGCTCCGCCCCAGACCCCACTGGGGGAGCTTACGACGCTCCCCCAGACCCCCTAGTCGTTAGGGCTTCTTGCCTTCGGCAATCGCGGCTTCGCGCCTTCGGCGCTCGCATTTCCCCCACTCACACGTTCTACTAGGTCCTCCCAATTTCTAGACCATGGTTGCGCCTATTCTAAGGGGCGTCCAGGCACTTCTTTTTTTACACTTTAAGCACTGCATATTGGGGAGGCTGCTTTTGGTAGGAAATGAACTTCCACCACGGATATAATCTAACTAGCTGTAACCCGTGAAAAATCATGGTACGTAAATTAGTTTAGAAACTTAGTTAAATTTAACTCGTGAAACGTAGATTAACTTCATATTAAGCTGTAATGTTGAAAAGTAGAAATGTACTTCAGACTACAGATTAAAAAATATAAGCTTAATTGTCATCACTACAATAATTGTTTTTCATACGGTGATTTTTCACTAGTTACTCTTAAACAATCAACTAAGCACTTAATTAAACAACTGGTAGCCTAACCGTAGCAGTCAAATCAATTGCCCATACTTTATCACTTGGCTTCGAGCTGGCCTGAATGAGGATGAAGAAGTATAACCCGCCCCCATTCATCCCTCATTGGCTGGAATCAGGCATGAAGGGCGGGAGGGCCTACCAGCCCTGCGTCCGTGACAGGCATGGAGGAAGTCGTGCATAACATTTTTTTATTGGTCCAAAGTAGCAACACAGTAATGCCAAGTACTTCGTTAATTACATTGCACAGTAATGTAACACAGTAGATAACTGATTAATTGATACTAAATACTTTACAAGCATAATTTCTTTGGGAGTAGAATCTTCTAGTTACTGATTTTTGTCCTTATTATCAATCAATATATGTCTTTATTGCAACCAATAACAGTCAATTACAATTCGTTTACAGATCAATACATAATAAAAGTACTCATAGTGAACATAATGCTTTTTCAGAACTAGTCATTGGTGGCAATGGGTGTCCCCAAAGGGAGGAAGGTCCCGCTAGGGGGGAAACCCAATTAAATCAATTACAAGACTGACTGAATGGCTGATCGAGAATCATCCTCCTAGAATATCGGCAAGCAAGAAATTAAATGTGGTACTTTTACTTGTTTAGGTGGGAGAATATAACTAAAAATAACCTTAATTACCCTTAACTAAAAAAACCTTAACTAAGACCTTCCATGACCGGGCCGCGGCGTGTCACAGCTCAGGCAAAACAAGGATTGATAAAGGCCTAAATGTGCCTAATGGTGGTAAGTCCGGATTCTATAAGAAACGTACGTATTCGTTTTTTAAAGTCAAATCGATTTTTTGCGAGTCTAATTTCTAAGGGAATGGAGTTCCATATTAATGGTCCTGTAGATCTAATACAAAATAATCTTACGTTAGTGCGCACTTTAACAGGTCGGTACGAAGTGGCCCCTCGTGTGTTATGCTCATGCAACAGGGAGCCAATTGAGAAGTATTGAGAGAAGGAAGATGGCAACTGGTTACGTTCGTAACGAAAGAGGAATTCCCCAACTTGTAAAATCCTAATTTGCTTTATGTTTAATAATTTTAAATCTTTAAAAATAGGTTCAGAGTGGTCGCTTCTTCTGGCTCCCACAATCATTTTAATAGCCTTCTTTTGGAGGATAACTAGTTTCTGCAATCGGGAGTCATAATTTGAGGCCCAGAGTAGATTACAGTAGTTAAGGTATGGGAGAATTAGTGAGGAATACAGGCTTAATCTCACATTTTTAGGGAGCAAGTGCGCAACTCTAGAAATGATACCTATATTCTTTGCTACTTTTAGCGATATATAGTTAATGTGCGGCTTCCAGGTAAGGTGCTCATCAACGAATACTCCCAGAAATTTAACGGAAGCAACCTGGGTGATAGGAGCTCCATCCAATGTGAAGGACCAGCTTACTGGCTTAATTTTTCTATGTGATTTAAAAATAATAAAATTTGTTTTATCAATATTGAGCGTGAGTTTATTGGCAGTGAACCATCTACCAACTTGCAGTAATTCGAGGTTTACAGTCTCCATCAGAGAACACCAGGAACTGTTGGAGTAAAAGATATTAGTGTCGTCTGCGAAAAGGATAAAGTACAGGGTGGAGGAAACATTTGCTAAATCATTGATATATAATAAGAAAAGGAGTGGTCCTAAATTTGAGCCTTGTGGAACACCGTAGTTAATGTGACGAGTATCAGATAGGATTCCATTACACATAACTCTTTGTGTACGAAGCTCCAGATAGCTTTTGAACCATTCTATTTGTTTACCCCTAACCCCGTAATTGTACATTTTTTTAAGTAGAATAGAGTGATCGACCGTGTCGAAAGCTTTGGCCAGATCTATAAAAATCCCTACAGAATATTCGTTATTATCTATGGCTTTGGAGATCCTATCTTCCATTTCTAGTAAGGCCATATAAGTGGAGTGCCCCTGCTGGAAACCATGTTGTGAAGTATGAATCATATTGGACTTATTGATGAAGGAACTGAGCCTATCAAACATAATTTTTTCCAGAAACTTTGCAAAATAAGGAAGAACTGAAATAGGTCTATAATTTGAGAGGTTTTCCTTATCTCCTTTTTTAAAAACCGGGACTACTTTTGCAGTTTTAAGTTGATGTGTGTTATACTTGCATCGGCATTATAACGAGGGTCAAATTTGGACACAAAGGGGAATCCAGAAGGGATGAAATGTAGTCCTGGAAGGTAGTCCTGGAACCATGCCCGGGGAATTCCTCGTACACCATAATTTGCTAATTTATTGATTAATATTTTATGATTCACAGTATCGAAAGCTTTCGAAAGGTCCCGGAATATTCCTATGGAGAATTCATTCTGGTCAATGGCCTGAGAAATTTTATTATGTATATCTATTAATGGGAGTGTGGTTGAGTGGCATGAGGCGTCCGTGTAAATGAAGCGACCATGAGTTGGCCACAATAAGCCATTAGGCCTGCTATCGTCTTGAGAACTTCCCTTGACGGACACCTGCAGCCAAGCAGAGATAGATAGATAGATAGATAGATAGATAGATAGATAGATAGATAGATAGATAGATAGATAGATAGGTAGGTAGGTAGGTAGGTAGGTAGGTAGGTAGGTAGGTAGGTAGGTAGGTAGGTAGGTAGGTAGGTAGGTAGGTAGGTAGGTAGGTAGATAGATAGATAGATAGATAGATAGATAGATAGATAGATAGATAGATAGATAGATAGATAGATAGATAGATAGATAGATAGATAGATAGATATATATATAGATAGATAGATAGATAGATAGATAGATAGATAGATAGATAGATAGATAGATAGATAGATAGATAGATAGATAGATAGATAGATAGATAGATAGATAGATAGATAGATAGATAGATAGATAGATAGATAGATAGATAGATAGATAGATAGATAGATAGAGACAGACAGACAGACAGACAGAAAGACAGACAGAGAGACAAAGACAGAGACAGGAACAGAGACAGACAGAGACAGAGACAGAAACAGAAACACAGAGAGAGATAGGGAGAGAGGTGATCCCTGTAGGTGAATGCAGGCCTTGGTCAGAAAATTCTGAGCGAATTTGTTTATACAAAATCCAAAAGGCATTTGGAATAACATTTTGCATGAAGGACTTTTGTAAATACGAATTCGGAATTCTCTGCAGTCTGCATTTAAAGATAATTTGCTTGAATAAAATAGAAGACTCACGTTTTCATCAAAATAGCGAGTAATCCGACTTGCCAATTTTTTTGTAAGGAAAAGAAGTCTTGGTCCGAATGTGATTTTTTGGGTCTTGGTCTCGGTCTTTGTCTCCAGGTTCAAAGTCTTGGTCTTGGTCTTGGTCTCGAGGTTTAAAGTCTTGGTCTTGGTCTCGAGGTTCAAAATCTTGGTCTTGGTCTTGAGGTTTGAGGTCTTGACAACAAGACTGGAAGACTGCAGGGTAGGCCTACTACGCTGATAATCGGTGATGATGGTGGTTGCGTGGAGGCGCAGAATTGGAATCAGGATAGGATAGCTTGAAGAGTTCGGTTTGCATCCGTGAGTGGAAAGCAACAGAGGAGAGTGCAAGCGGAGGAGAGCATACCCCTAAGCCGCCGCCGTTTCGGCGCCGAGCCGAAAAAATTTATGCAAGCCGATAAACCTAAGGAAATTTTACGGCTTAGCCGAAAAACTGCCGAGAGTTATTTCACGGCTAGCCGCCGGAAAAAGTTCGGCTAGTAACATGCACACAGTTGTATTATAAGGTTTGCACGCTGGCTTGTTATCTTTTACTTAGTGCGCAATGAGCGGTGAATGCTGACGTCAGTTACAAGGCCGTCTAATCGTCCACTGAAAACATGCAGTGCCGTTTTCAAATGTTTCTTAATATAATTATTTGAATTTATTTCTCAGATTTTTTTCAGACTGAGTGAATATTACCCACCTGTCAATTTAAAAGTAGGCCCTAGTCTAAAATGTAAAAGGCCTACTCTGTTAAGTTAATTAGTGATGCACTCATAGCCGAAAGAGGTAGTTTAATAATGCTTGCAGACGAATATTATACAAAATCAGGTCTGCCTATAAAGAACAAAAATAATGTTCAGTAAACATCAAGCAATATAATTAGTTCTATACCCTTAACATAACGATATTTCTGTGAAAAAATCCCGGGGAACAACATAGCCCTGGCAGAGGAATGCAATGCAAAAATCAAAATCTCAAGTCTTCAAAACAAAAGAGATTAATGTTAGGTAAACATGAAACATACTAATATCAGTAGTATAGCTAGAACAGTATAAACTTATATACTGCAGATTACAAGACTCCAGTAGAGTAGATCAGACTAGAAACTAAATATCTCATTTCACTAATGGAGGCAGCAGATTGCACAGAGCTGCAGTTATGATTAAGATATCAAACAATGTGACCTGAGTGAGAGGCAAACTGAACATAATATTCGAAACCATTTCAATCTGTTTATCGCACCTTATACGTGGATGCGGGCATTAGTTATTTTTCACTTTTTAACACATTTTCCCTCGTCATCTGCATTTTACTGGAACCAGAAGGAGACGAAATAGCAAGTCATCTTGGATGGTGAAACCTTATACGCCTGAATAACGTCCGCAAGATCAACAGGGTCAAGCATCCCAGACTGCTGCACAGTAAAGAGTTCTGTTGCACGCCCTCACCAGGCCTGAGAAATAAACGAAGTATGACCATTTGGAGCAAAGGCAACAAGATACTTGAGGATGTGTTGTGATGTGTTTATAATCAGACCGTGTGGCCCAGCTGCTCATCTGCACTCCCGCATATAACAACCGCACACATGCGCATTTTACTGTGACACCGGTTAAATAAACGTAACATCTATAATTATATAGAAATTTGCTATCAACTATTTTCGAATAATCAATCAAACAGTTTAGATATTTGCGTCAAACTATAGTTCATAGCAGTCCTTTTTCTGGGGAAAAAGGTTCCGGAACGGAATAAATATGGGCGGGCTAAAATCTCGAGAAAAACGGGATTGGGGTTGGGAGTGGTCTCAATAAACACTGAAAACAGTTCAAAACACTGAAATCAAATTAAAATAACTAGATTATTATTTTTATTATTAAAATAAATAAATTATTTGTTAGTACCTGAAAAAGGTGCCGGAACGCCGTTCCGGCGCGTTCCGGCTGAAAAAAGCACTGGTTCATAGCAACATCGGCAACGGCATGATTCTGTTTGTTTGAAAACGGGCGGAAGTAAAAGCAAAATTGCTGCGCATGCCCATTGCTAATGCTGAACAAATAAATTATTTGTTAGTACCTGAAAAAGGTGCCGGAACGCCGTTCCGGCGCGTTCCGGCTGAAAAAAGCACTGGTTCATAGCAACATCGGCAACGGCATGATTCTGTTTGTTTGAAAGCGGGCGGAAGTAAAAGCAAAATTGCTGCGCATACCCATTGCTAATGCTGAACTAGCTTATTCTTTGGCTGGGCCAATTTGGGGCGTCCGTGTTATATTGCCGCATATTTGTCCGCCCATCCGTCTGGCTGTGTGTCTGTATGTCTATCTGCCCAGGCCGAGTGTTCCTCTGCCGGGCCAGTTTTCACATTCAGTTCATGGCCTCAATGTCTAGGATAGTATTGACACTACCATTACTGCGATGTGTTTAATTTGTGCAGTGGGCGTGGGAAAGTAAATAAACTTAAGTGATATGATAACCAAAGGCAACAATGTCCATGGGAAAGTAAACTGAAGTGATAATCTGATAACAAAAGGCAACAGTGTACATGGGAAAGTAAACTGAAGTGATTATAATCTGATAACAAAAGGCAACAGATACTTCCCAGCACATTACTTTTGGATAATGTAACTTGTAACTCAGCAGAAGTAGGCCTAATAACAATGGCGTGCCGTCTTTGTTATTTTAGACGTTTTTTATCGTGGCGACACGTAGGACCTAATGTACGACTTTGCAATCACCTCTGTTATCTCTTCAAGTACCTGATGACGAGAATAGCAAAGAACACTCTGATAATTGAGTGATAAAGGAAGACTCAGAGAGCAATTTTAGTCCCCTACTCTGTGACACAGCGTAGTTGAAGCAACGTCTTATTGATCGGTTATACACGTGTAGGCCTAATAGGCTTGCTGTATCATTTTGAATGCATTTTCAGGTAGTGCCAATCCCAAGCCCTGACATAGGATGGCCACATTAATCATCGTTATGACACTGCGTCGTTAAACAGAAACTACCACTGGTGATCGTCAGAAGTCAGGCTTGAAGGGAATATCACCAAATGTTACTATAGTCGAGCTGGCCATGCTTCGAACCCGCTTCAGACTACGCATTGTAAGGAACACTATTCTTTTTTTCAATCGAGGCCGTAACGCCTTTTAGTGCACGTTTGTCCCAACTCCCAATACAGCTCAAAATTTAATTTTTCAAATCACTTTCTTGTTAGCAGTTTCCACATTCTTGAAGATTCTTAGGTGCAGAATTTTGTCCAGGAATTCAGCTTTACTAAGTTTTACTTAAGTGCAAATATTAGTTGATGCTCACACTTTGATGCATTGAAACTACCGTACTTGAGTTCGATCAGATTAAATGCGGTTATCAGACATTCATTAAACAGTTGACGCAAAAGCAGGGTGAGAATTGTCGGGATTGGGGTTCAACCCCTGGTCATTTTTACACCCCCATAGTTAAGTCTTCATTGCACACCCCAAGGGGTCGTTTCCAACAACCTCAGTTGTGCTGCTGTGATTTCGCATTATTTGACTTTGAGTCTCTGTCAAAGAAATGAAATTTCCGTGGTGTATCATGTATGATAATAGTTTAGTGTGAGATTTGTGACCATGTGAATTGTATACTCAGGCCTGGATTAACAACGGCTCCAGTATGTCCAGACCCAGGCCTACTAAACATTTCACAAATAAGGGGCCTACCATTAGTATGCTACCTTAAAAAGAGATCATCGCTGACAATTAATAACTGAAATATGTTTTGGTTTTACTGCAAAAAACAACGATGATCACTTGCAAATGGACAGCCAAGACAATTATGAGATTTGTGACCGTTTGCTCCGCCTCTCTCTTACACCATGGCTTCGTTAGGCCGTTATAGTTCCCACGACAGTTTACTCTGCTGAGCCTGCCTATAGCCTCTTCCGCCCATAGCCGGGCGTCGGCATTTTTGAGTGAGAAATTGTACAACGCCTAGACTTTCAGGATATCTTGACAGTTTTTCTATTACGAAAGCACGTCGTAAACAGTTTTAAATTCATAAATGTCTGTTCTATAATTAAAATTTCGTCAACACTTGTTGGTTGAACACATATTAGGGGCCTACTATGCAATCTTGGAACCAGGCCTACAAAATGTTAATCCGGCCCTGTGTTACTGTGTGTGATAATAGATTAAATTTAGTTATGTAAATTTAAGCTTTCTATTGCATTTTCTTATTTTCTCAGTTTGCAAAATAAGGATAAAATAGTCAACTACCCGTGGATCAAACTCATCAGAGTCCAATCCCCACCCCAGTCTTTTTTCTACAATTTTCACACTGTGCGAAAGTCCATGTTTAAAATTATCATAGTCCGTTACAGCAATTTGATCAATTTGAACAGCATATCGTCAGTGTTGCTCTACAGTCTATAGCACAATACACGTAAGTCAATATATCACTGTATAGTCTGTATTAATTTTTATAGTATTAATGTTTCCAAAGTTGTGTGAGCATGCCTCTGTCTCAGCGCCACAGAGCCAAAGCTTGTGAGCATCGGCGCCGTTGGCGCTATGGCTCCCGGACCCCTGCATATATACATCATACACAAATATACACATACAAGGAAACTTGATGGACTGCTGGTGGCTTGGTGGTCAATCTCAATTCCAGTTTGCTAATTAGGTCCAACCAGAGTTCAGTACAAATGGTGCAAGAAATGCCAAGACCTGAACAACAGCATCTCAACACTCAATTGTTAAATACTTGAGAATCAGTTACTTAGCATTATATGGATGAAATAAATACTTATTGAAATTATAGTTTGTAGGCATGTCATGTATATTGACCGAATCCCAACCACACACAGTGCTAGGTTCGAAGGGAAAGGACACAAAGGCAGACCAAGACTACACTGGATAGATAATATAACGCAGGACATACACGTAACATAACTTGGACTAACACTAAGGGGAGTAATAGACTTGACAGATGACCGAGGACAATGGAGATCATTTATTTGTACCCATCGCCGCCAAATGGCTGGCGTCAGGAACTGATGATGATGATGATGATGATGATGATTATGATGATGATGATGATGATGATGATGATGATGATGATGATGATGATGATGATGATGATGATGATGATGATGATGATGATGATGATGATGATGATGATGATGATGATGATACATGTGTATTAATTCATGCATTGGCAAATGTCATATTGCATGTCTCAAAAACTGTTCCAGTGATTTATCCATATGAAATATGAAGCAACACGTAATAGGTTCAATAATCTCATGCAGAGAGAACGAACTGAATTTTGCACTGACGCTCAATTATAGCAACAAATAGACACATCAGTAATCAATGAATGGAATGCACTACTGGATTTGATTTCACTTCAAATGAGGAGGATAAGCAGTGTTGGGGGTAAATAGTCAGGTTGACTATTTAAATCGAATAGTAAATAGTCCCTGTAGAGAACTATTGAAATAGTATTTAAAATAGTCAATAGCTGCAGACTATTGCAAATACGACTTGACTATTTAAAATCTATTTAGCTATTATCGGTGACAGTTCCATATAATTACTGAGAAAGCTTGAAATGTTCTAATGTAGTAACGTTTCGTTAGTAGTTCTTGTTAACTTTGAGTAACAGCAAACATTAAAATACCACATCATTGTGCACATGACTGTTTAAATACTAGCTATTATCAGCGTCAGTTACACTAAAATGATTGGGAAAGCTTGAAATTTTAAAATGTAGTAGCGTTCCTTTTGTCCAAATTTTTTTAACCTCAACTATTTAATGATCGGACTATAAGGATTTGAAGTTATGTACGTGCGCAAAAATTAGTGACAAAATGTTTTTGAAATTAACTACGCAACCGTATTAGTCCACTGGCCTTTATACGGGTTATCTCTTCACCCTGTGTATGGCCATACCAGCCTTCACCATCAATCATATTTTCTCTCCAACCGTGTCTGTCCCTCTGACAGCTCAGTCAGCAATCGATGACTTTTGTGCAGCCATCCAGACCATGGCAGTTTGCACCAAAATACCGCTAATTGAAGTGTTTAAGTATTTCTCAGAGGTAGGGGATGACAGGCTTTGACATATGCGTAGCCTCGACTGCTTCAGCCTGTTTTAAAGAAATGCCACTGCAGGTCAATGCTGGATTGCCAGGCTGGTTCAGTGAATCAAGGGCTTGACTCAGCGACCTCTGACTTATGTTTGTCGGCATGAAACTCAGATCAGTAATATATGAAAAACACAATGGACACAAACCACGCTGTAGCCGTAATTTTAGGATCCATTAATGAATGCCAAGTTTACTAAGGTGTACGGACATAGGCCAACAAAGGCATATGGTACTTAGACAGGATACCGCCAGTTAGAGCAAGTAAGTCTTTGAAGGTGAAAGACTTGCTATTATACACGTAACCAAAAAACTTCACTTCGGTACGAGTAAAACCGGGTAAACCCGTATCCGTTATGCCCCTACCCGTACCCGACCCGACCCGTAAAATGCTTTCCCGACCCGTACCCCACCCGCGGATACGGGTCGGTATGCGGGTAAACGCGCGGGTACGGGTATGCCAGCAGATCCCTAGATCACTACGTTCACAATGTAAACAGCAAAGTGACCGACTGCTAAATGATACTGTTGTTGTCTTTCAAACTAATTGTTGTCTTTGCAGTTTAATTAGGTGCTTAGTTTTAGTGTTTAATAATAATCGCAGGCAACAGTGTCAGAGAAAAAGAGCGGAGGCTGAAGAGGAAGTGAATGCGTGTTCATCAGACAATTATTGCAATGATAACAGTTTAGCTTACGTATTTTTACATTTTTACTCTCAAGCACATTAAGGTTTCTAAACTACATATACATACCGTGATTTTTCACGAGTTTCAGCTAGTGTATGTATATATATATATGTGTATGTATATATATATATATATATATATATATATATATATATATATATATATATATATATAACATATAATAAGAGAAAGACAAAGGAAATGGATCGGTCACACGCTGAGAAGAGATTCAGTCTTAAGAACGGTCATTGAGGGAAAAATGGAGGGGAAGAGGACAAGGGGAAGATCAAGACAGATGATGTTGGATTGGATGATGAAAGAGGGATACAGCAGACTTAAAGAAGAAGCTCAATATCGAGAGGAGTGGCGACGTTGAACATCTGAACCTGCCTGAGGCAGAGAACCAGAAGATACATAGACAAATTGAAATAATAGTTTAGGCATAAAGTGTACAGGCTAAACAAGGGTCCAAGCTTGACATTATGTACATTATATACTTATGAGAGCTATATGACAGCTTAGGGCCTCATAAAGTTTAAATCCGGCACTGCAGAGACCTATTATATTTCGGAACAAACTTTGAACGTTTTAACGATTCACTACATTTTGATTTTAGGCAAACATTCAGTACTGGCCCAGTTAGCTACATCGCTAAGAGCGTTGGCTGCGCGTCTCATGCGGACCGCGGATCGCCTCCACACGGTGGCTTATTTCAGAGATATAAATTTCGGGCTAGCACGGTCCCAACATGGGGACCTTAAATGGCGTGGCACTCATTCAAACAGGCAGCGTTGGTGAAGGATCTCACCCGATCAATTCATTGAAAAAAGAGCAGGGTCGAGGACATATACGGTCGCTATAGAAAATCGCGTACATTCACATTTACATTTAGTAGCAGATATTTGAACTTCATTGACATTTATATAGGCATTAAAGATAGTATAAACAGTGCTTTAACAGATAATTATAGAGTGGGCCGAATCTAGATTGCAGGCCTTTCAAGCTAATAGCCGCCAGCTGTACACATTCTAACGCTGAGGGTGTAGCCTACAAAAGTGACTAATACAGCTCATCGTTAAAGTGTATTTTGAAAACATGGGAACATCGGCATAAGGACTCTTTTCAGCTGAGTTTAACTAAAGGCTATTTATTAAACGAAGTTCAGCCTTTACTGCAGATACGATGTTCGCTAATCGAGACTTATATGAAGTATTTGTGTGTTTGATCTGTCTTGGTCTTGGTATGTATCTGACAATACAGTCAAAATGATACTTCTTACTAATAATAACACAATTAGGCCTAATAAAGCGTATCGACTTACGACAGGCAAAGAAATGGAGGCAGTACATGAAAAACTTATACGACCTAAAGAGATGTTGCTGCTGCAAATATTTATTTAAATCAATATTATTTAATGCATTTGTATTCCAGTACAATTCTATTCGATTCTATTCAATTCTATTCAATTCTATTCGATTCTAGTGACTATATTTGATTCTTTTGATTCTTTTGATTCTATTTCATTCTATTTCATTCGATTTCATTCTATTCAATTCTATTTGATTCTATTTGATTTTATTCGATTTTATTCAGTTCTATTAGATTCTGTTCGATTCTATTCAATTCTATCTGATTCCATTCATTCTATTTGATTATATTCGATTCTATTTGATTCTATTCAATTCTATTCCATCCGGTGTTATTTGAGTCCATTTTGTTCCAATCTATTCCGACCCATGCCACAGGTTTGCGCTGGAGCTTGGATTAAATTAAATGACACGATATTGTTGGTTAGTTGCTGTTTAGGAACACTGTGTCGTAACAAAGATGATTAGAGTCGCCCAGACTGGCACTGTCAGAGTACGGGGAGCGGCGAAGCTGTACGATATTGTATTCGTCAGGGTTGCATTTTACACTTTTCCTTGAAATAGCTGTCTTCACAGTTTTGACAACAAGTTCAGTATTTGTTATTGAGATTGGTTTATTTCATTTAGCATTCATTCATTCGAGTATTTAAATAGCGCCTATTCAAGGTGGGCTACTCAGAGGTGCTCCCGGCTCCAGCATGGCCAAATAGCACAGTTTCAGCATTGCTTTTTTCAACCGGAACGCGCCGGAACGACGTTCCGGCACCTTTTTCAGCTACTAAAAATAATTAATTTATTTTAATAATAAAAACAATAATTTAGCTATTTTAATTTAATTTACGTGTTATGAACTGTTTTCAGTGTTTATTGAGACCCTTCCCAACCCCAATCCTTTTTTTTCTCAGGATTCTAGTTTTTCCATAATTTTTCAGTTCGGGAACCTATTGTTCAGTTCCGGAACCTTTTTTCTAGAAGAAGAAGCATTGGTTTTCAGTCTAGTATAGAACTATCAGAGGGAGTTCTGAGGAGCAGACGCAGCTCTGGGGGAGCACGTTCCATGCCGTCGGGCCCACCACTGAGAATGCACGATTCTTTTCAACCTTTTCCGAAGGCTACCCTGAACTCCCTGCACGGGGCGGCAAAGAACCCGCAGATAAGCTGGTGCAAAGCCCAGCTGGCACCGCCAGACTAAGGAAATAACCCTGTATACACACGCTGGCTGACGGGGAGCCAATGCAGGACCTCCAGCATACAACCTGAGACCTGACAAAATTTTGGTATTCGGCCAATAAGACGCGCTGCAGAGCAATGCACTCGATCGAGGCACGCTAGACGACTAGATGGTAGGCCATAGTAAAGTGAGGAACAGTAGTCAAGTCGAGCTGTAATAAAGAAGTGTACTTAGGTAGAAATGGCGCCATGGGTGAGAGAACGAGCAACAGTGCGAAGCTGGCGCATCTGATAGTAGCAGGTGCGGGCAAGGCGATGACATTCAAATGAGATCTTATCCCACAGTGATCTTATCTAACAGATGACATGCAAATAAGATTTTATCTCACAGTGATCTTATCTAATAGATGACATTCAAATAAGATCTTATCCCACAGTGATCTTATCTAACAGATGACATTCAAGTGAGATCTTATCTCACAGTAAATTATCTAACAGATGACATTCAAATAAGATCTTATCTCATTGTTATCTTATCTAATAGATGGCATTCAAATAAGATTTTATCTCACAGTGATCTTATCTAATAGCTGACATTCAAATGAGATCTTATCCCACAGTGATCTTATCTAACAGATGACATTCAAGTGAGATCTTATCTCACAGTGAATCATTTAAGAGATGGCATTCAAATAAGATCTTAGCTTATTGTTACCTTATCTAATAGATGGCATTCAAATAAGATCTTATCCCACAGTGATATTATCTAACAGATGACATTCAAATAGGATCTTATCTCATAGTTGTTTTATATCACAGATGACATTCAAGTGAGATCTTATCTCGCAGTGATCTTATCTAACAGATGACATTCAAATAGATCTTGTCTCACAGTGATCTTATCTAACAGATGACATTCAAATGAGATCTTATCTCATAGTGAATCTAACAGATGACATTGAACTAAGATCTTATCTCACAGTGTGAGTGTATCTGCTAATGTTTCAGCAAATGGAACCGTGACTGTAACACCCAGTAACACCGCCGTTGTTGCTGGGAACTGGATGTCTATGGAATGTCGTGCAACCAACGGATCAACCGTCTACAGATGGACATTCATGCGTTCACCGAGCTCCGAGAAAGACTTCATTTTCACCAACCACGATGGAAAACGATGGCTAGACCCCAAGTACGGCGTTGATGTGGACGAATATGGGTCTGGTCTACTGTACTTGAATGCAACGCAGTTAGACGATGTTGGTCTCTACACATGCTATTCCTTCGTGAATGACATACAGTTTCAGCAAAGTGCACAGCTAATCGTCTTTGGTAAGGGCAGTGAAGCTTTACTGTTTTGTGTGAGGTGGGTGCACGATAGACTAGTGGTTAACATGTTGAACTATCAATCCATGGTCGGTGGTTTAAATCAATCCAGGGCAGAATGTTGTTTTATTGACCTTTCGGATCCATTTGCGCCCTCTTTCCAAGTCAGCTAAATTAAGTGTACTGGCCTACAATGCCAATGGGAAGATCAAACAGAGAGGACTCAGCATGGCTAAATGCCTTCATTTGCGAGGAAGAGAAAAGTGAAAACGCTAACGCCTCATCCCTGTTGCTGGCTCAGAGACACATTGTGTTAATCTAAAAGATATATGGAAGGCTTACAGAGGCCTTACACCAAAATGGCTCCCAGCAAAATAATCCTTCTTTACGGATCATTGATCAGATTTTAACGGACCCAACATTAATTGCTGAATCTTTTGCTAGCTACCATAGGACCTAGTATGGCTTCCAAAATTTCTCCAACTACCAGCACTGTCTTCAGATATTTAAAAGAACCCAATACTAATTCAATATTCCTAACCCCTACCTGTGAGCTAGAAGTACAAACGATGATCATGAATTTAAAGAACACTAAAGCCCTAATCTGTCATTGGTCCAGTGGAAATGATTAAACGTTGTGCGGTTAACTTATACTTGACATTATCTCATGTGGTTAATCAGTCTTTTATAGCAGGTATTGTACCACTTAATCTGAAAACTCCAATAATTAAAACAGGGGATTGCTATGACATGATAAATTATCGCCCCATCTCAAAGTTGTCATGCTTCTCCAAAATTTTGAAAAATTTATGTATAAAAGGCAGTATGATTTCCTCATCCATACTAGGATTTTATATAAAAAACAATTTGGTTTTACAATAATAATTCTACTGGCCTGGCCTTAATAGAAGTAATTGATAAAATCTCGGAGGTCATGGATAATAAATTATACTTTGGGCATTTTCCTCGATCTGTCCAAAACCTTTGATACATTGGACCATGAGAAGTTACTTGCAAACTGATCACGTGTCCAAAGTCGGTAAATCTGAATCTGATGCGCTAATGAATAGCGAAAGCAGGTGTCTGGAAAATTCTTAAGATATTTCCGACTTGAGACAGGAAAAAGAAAAGGGTCCCCCGACGCTTACTACGGAGATTTCGTTTCATATATCGTGGACGTATTTAAAACAATAATCTTAATAGTAATTGGACATTTACATAATGCCTCTTAAAGAACCCCTTTAAAAGAAGTTCCCGAACAGACAGCTCAAGACCACGATCGAATACCGGTAGAATGCTTTCAATCGCCTGGGAAATAGCTGCACAGAATCGCGTGGCAGTCCGTTCCAGATTGACGGCCTAACCTCGACGTATCTTTCATGTTGGTTTGTAAACATTAACAGTCAGAGCAAGGAGATCTACGACCAGGAACTTTGACATGCGGCCCCCAAAGATAGGACTGCGTACAACAGGCCCGGCAATTTAGAATCAGCATAAGAATCTTAAACTCAGTGAGTTTTCGCCTGTGCAGCCAATGCACTTCGTCCATTAAGTAGCCACATACTATTACTTTACGGAACTTCGGAATCCCATCGATTAACTGAGCTGCAGCGTTCTTAAACAGATCTAAGTTGGCCAATACAAAATCGAGAGCCTCGACCCAGATCATGTGAATATTTGCACCAGAGTAAAAACAGCTTCAGAAAAGAGTGAATATTGTGTATTGTGCCGAACACACGCAGTAAATGGAAGCATGTTCGACATGCTGTAGTGACATGCATATGTATGGTCAATTGCCAGGACCTGGGTAACACCCAGATCACGCACAGAAGAAGGAAAGGAAACATTTCGAAAGTAGAGTTATATATATATTCATTTAATGAAAAAAAACAGGTGACACACCGCATCTGGGTACAGTTTTTAGCAGAGAATAATTTGTTGCTAAGAGTAAATTTAAAATGATACAAAAGACCAGGAGCTTAAATTTAAAATAATACAAAAGACCAGGAGCGTCAGCTACGTGGGTATAACACTCGGGGAATAGATAATATACAGATAATATACTCCATCTTTTGAAGCCGAGAGCCCAAACACCGAAATTCCCATCTCAAGTTCACCTATCCTGTCGACTTTCAGAGAGTGAACCGATTTGCGAGACCAATTACACAGCAGAAGACAACGCGACTCTGACAAAAGGTGACAGGATCTGGATGCAGTGTACAGTCAACTTCCGAGGGATGTGGGCTCCAACCGTCGAATGGAAACAACACACAGTAAACGACAAAGAAGAGGAAGACGACAAACAGATAGTTCTTCGTGGGGTATCAACGGTAACATTGCTCAACAGTAGAGTCACTTCAACGCTCAATTTTGTCGCTGATATTATTAAAACTACTTATTTTTCGTGCAGAATGTTTTTCAGTTGGCATAATGGTAGCATCAAAGCGACAGCGGCCAATCTACCGAATTTCACCTTCACTTGGAATTCTTCAAGGCTAGTACCACATTGGGCGCAGTTGAAGACTACAGAAGAGGTGTATGTCGCACCGCTTCCAGTTGAGGTTCGACCTTTCAGTACAACTACACCAAAGCCAAGTGGTAGCAATGACTGGTGTAAGTGTTCGTTACACTCCTTTATAAATTTTACGAAACATATCGCCATCATGTAAATATGATCTAGGCTAAATCATAATCTTAAACTCAAAATTTCTAAAGCGTACCTACCCTGCGGCTAAGTGCAAAGCACAAAGCATCAGCTAATTCACGAGCGCTGCGTCGTATTAGAGATCGAGTCCTGATACCACAGCGAACAAAGAGAGAAGGCAGACCAGCTGCTAAGGCAGGATTCGTTGTGGACGAAAAGGCTTGGAAGGCAGAGGATGGGATGGATGAGGGTAGGAATTCTTATAGAGGTGAGACCTCAGTTTGGAATTGAAAGTCTGTGGAGTGAAAAGTAGAGGAGTCGGGGCAGATGGCGGTGCGTGAGTGGCGGAATAATATTGTTGCCTTATCGTTTGCTGTACGTTCTTCCATTCGATCGTTGGAGCCGAAATCCCTAGGTTGAGTATTATGTTACGTCTTTGACGAACTATATTAGCAGGCCCGGTTCGTCCTATAGGCAAACTAGGCAACTGCCTAGGGCCGCCGATTTTTAGGGGCCGCCAATTTTGCATTTTTTAAAAATGAAATGTAATTATCATTCGCTAGGCTAGATGGAAGTATTATAGTGTTGGTTTATAGTGTTGGTGTAATAAATAGCGCAGGTGTAACCGTGAATTGCTAAAAAAAGGTAACGACATTCATTTGTGAGGCGAATGACTAAAAAAGGTGATCAACTTTTTTTGAAGATGAAATTCCAAAAAAGATGGACCAAATCGAAATTACCATGACGAAAATTTCGGACGGTTTGCTCAGGGCCGCCGGTTTGCCTAGGGCCGCCGGTTTGTCAGTTTGCCTAGGGCCGCCGGTTTGCCGGTTTGCCTAGGGCCTCCAAATGTCTTGAGCCGGGCCTGTATATTAGTCGCTGAAACCACGAGGTATGCTTCACGACAGAGGAAGACATATTTGCACATCATTGTTAGGCCTACTTGTATTGATAGAATCAGTGCTTTTTTCAGCCGGAACGCGCCGGAACGGCGTTCCGGCACCTTTTTTCACCAACTAAAAATCATTTATTTATTTTAATAATAAAAACAATAATTTAGTTATTTTAATTTAATTTAAGTGTTTTTGAACTGTTTTAAGTGTTTATTGAAACCCCTACCAACCACCAATCCCGTTTTTCTCGTGATTTTAGACCGCCCATAATTATTGCGTTCCGGAACCTATTGTTCCGTTCCGGCCCCTTTTTTTCTAGAAAAAAAGCAATGGATAGAATAATAATAATAATAATAATAATAATAATAATAATAATAATAATAATAATAATAATAATAATAATAATAATAGTTATAATAATAATAATAATAATAATAGTAGTAGTAATAATAATAATAATAATAATAATAATAATAATAATAATAATAATAATAATAATAATAATAATAATAATAATAATAATAATAATAATAATAATAATAATAATAATAATAATAATAATAAGTGTCAATAACGTCAACGGACGAGAGGAAATATTGGAAATATCAGGCCCTCCAGGGAACTCACTGCTTTGTCCCGCTCGCTTTGGAAACATTGGGCCTTGCAACAAGAATGGCCTTGATTTTATAGCAGAATTGGGTCGACGCTTTGCTAGTGCCACGGGCGAGCCGCGTGAGACGAGTTTTTTACGCCAGAGACTCTCGATTACAATCCAACGGTTTAACGCGGTGGCCTACAGCAGCTCGATGGTATCAGCCCAACAGGATCTGGACGAGGGTTAACCGTTCCGGAAAAAATAATAAATTTAATCTCTAAGACCCTGAGGGAACGAAGTACCTCAGGGAAAAAATAATAATAATAACAATGCTTTCATATATATGTACATCTCAGACTAATTTTTTAAAAGACCAGAATTCAATTTTCCTGTTCACAGAAAAGCAAACTGAGTCAATGATCTCTATAATGATGCTCCACAGTTTTCAAACAATGTTGACAATAACAACATTGTCCAGGAACTACCACAGCTATTAGTGCCTTGTATTGTCAATATTTACATTTCCTCGTTCAGTAAAACTTGTGGCTGGCTCTGATATGAAAGGAAATGCTGAAATCGCACTTACGACGGTCATTTCTGACGCATAGAACTCACTGATAATACAATCCTGTTGTGATGAATTTCTCTATAAATCCTATCTGAATTAGGCTTGGCCAACAAATTACAATTTCACTTTTATCTTTGTTTGTGTAGGGACCAGTACATTTAACTTATGATCAGGCTTGGCCACATTGCCCAGGCCTCGTTATTTAAAAAAAACACCGGATACAATATCGAGATTGTCAGATTGTAAAAAGGGAAAACTGTCTATGTTTCCTGATTTGAGCGCCACTATGATCTATAGTCAGAGATGCTAGCGTGACGCTGTGCATTTTGGTGCTACAAGCAACAAGGATCTTTTTATGTTCAGAAAGAAATTTTGAACAAAATCTGATATCGTGCCAATTGAAAAAAATGAAAATAATGTTCTGAATTTCTTTTACTTTTTACGCCATTCTCAACTAATGCAGAGCGACGTAGCCACCCGACTCAGTAATTGCAAAAGCTTAGCATAATTGCCGCGCTTAAGTTAATAATATATTTACATCTTGTATTTGCATTCCAAATTATTTAAACAGTTTAATGTATGCACACACTAGAATAAACCGAGTATTTAAATAATAGTAAAATCAACAAGAGTAACTGAAGAAGAACTATAGAATCTTGACAGTTGACATTGCACATTGTCTTATTCTCATGCTAAAAAAGCATAACTATTCAACAACTACAGTATGAGCATTCCAAAACTGGCAAAAGGCATCAAGCAGATATTTTCTCAACACAATGATTGACTTTGAAAGTTAAAACTGCAAAGGTACTAATTATTTTCGCTCAAACCCTCCAGCACACTGGCAGAAGCCTGTGCAGAACAATTGCATCTGCTGACTAGACAATCTTCTTTTGCATTTGCAATGAATAGGAGCAGTACAGATCCTCGAAACTTCAGGAAATGTCATCCAGCCAGGAATTCACTTGTAGTTTTCTCGAACCCGACCTCATTGACCTTAATCGGGTACAAGTGGTTGTTTGTTGCAGCATTGTCCCCAAATATGAACTGACTGATGGACAGCTCTTTCCGGACTAGCATGCAATTACTCACCTCCGCAGAGCCATTTCATTTTCAGTCAATCCATCAGCACCCACGTCATCTGTTATGACAGCATTTAACTGTTCATGAGCTTGATCAATTGCAATAGCTTTATATTATGTTCTTTTTAAATTAGAAATTTACCATGCTCAAACTAAGATGCTATTTCTGGGTGATTGCCGGACAGAATTAACATGTCAAGCAGATGAACTGCTACCCATCTAGGATAATAAGTATGGAACAAAGAAAAAAACCAAGGTACAATATCTTGCTTGCACAGCTTCTACAAACATTGAGAAATTGCCAGCTGCCTAATTGATCGAATGAATCGAAGAAACAGTACTTCAAGCTTTAAAGCACTATTCCAGTATTTAAACTGGACTGATACTGAGTCTTTCTCCAGGCACCAATAATTAGCAAAGACCCTCGATCTAATTCTGTTATAGGTCTAGTTTATCACTGAAGAGTAGGCCTATATCTGCACGTTTCTGTAAGATGCATAGAGCAACTGAATATGCATAACTAGTGCGCTTCACATGTATGAAAGAATCAGCTGCGTTTGAAGTTGCAATAATAATAATAATAATAATAATAATAATAATAATAATAATAATAATAATAATAATAATAATAATAATAATAATAATAATAATAATAATAATAATAATAATAATAATAATAATAATAATAATAATAATAATACCCTAACTACCGGAGATCCGAGGAAGACCAGTTATCTTTTTCAGCGCTTGTCAGTGACTATTCAGCGCTTCAATGCAGCCGCTTTTCGTGGTTCTTTTGTGCAGTCGGATCTTGCTGAGGGATAAGCCGTTCCAGAAAACCATCTATCTTTCTCCGGACATAGTTTTGACAGCCTGAGGGATTAATGCTACCTCGGGTAAAAAATAATAATAATAATAATAATAATAATAATAATAATAATAACAATAATAATAATCATTTTCTTTATTAATTCAAACCGACAAACGCAGTAAGCTTACATTGAGACATGACAGTACAGTTATCAATATCTTAACTAAACACATGTTATGGCAACCATACAAGGCGACCGCCCGAGGGGGTTGGCGGAATCGATCCGCTTACTGCTGCTCTCCGGGCCATGAGTGTTACCATTACTCTATCCCCTCCTCATGGCAGCTTTTAATAAGACCTGAACCCAGTCAGAGCTGTCTAACCAGTGACCTAATGCTTTCATTACAGCCATTTTCAAGTGGAGCCCACCCATCAAAATCACAAACTGATTTCCCCCTAATACTGTTGACCAGTACCGCAAAATTGGTTTTGCCAGTGCATAGAGTGGTTGATCAAATCGAGAAGCGGGATGTGACCTGGATTTGAATGCCTAACAACATCCCGGACGTCTACCATTCACTGACAAATCATTGCTGCAGTATTAGAACTTTGGCTAAACAAGGGTAAAATTTCTGTAAATGGCAAAGCTGAATCAATTAGATAACTGATAGTTAGCCATGACACAATCTGAGAATCAGTCTTTTTCACAAAACCACTGCTGACTCTAGTTAGCTTTTTGTAATCTCCAGCATCTAAACAATTTCCTCGTTTTAAATAAAATCTAATGTAGGAACATGAGGCTGCGAAGTTGGGAGACAGCATGGGATCACTTCTGTGTAGGTAGATGGCAATATTTCATCTGATAAATTACTGGATGCATCACGAATTGAGGAAAAGTCATTGAGTTCCAAACCACTGAATCTTGGAAGCTGAAATAATGACATCGCTGTGCTAGGGAATGCAACTCCGGGTTTATGCACATCCGGGCACCAGAGTTACCCAGGGTTTTCAGAACACGATAACCCGGGCTTTTGACAAAAATCTGCGCCCAGCCCAAAAACAATTGTACATAAAACATCTGTCTATGCCACACAGTTAGTTAAAGCCAATCTGTCACAGATATTAATGTAAATATCGAAAGTGCAACATAAATTCAGAGCAGTAACAGACAAAATTATTTACAAAGTATAAAGTCAAATTTTCAATATTAAAGATTTTGAATCCTCGAGACAACTGTTAAAACATTTTCTTACAGAATTTTTTACATCAACAAATATTCATTTATTTATTTATTTAACTGAAATAAGCATTTGTATGCGTGTTTACAATCCCAAAGTATAACAAAAATAAGCGCCTCTTGCACGCTGATAACGTAGCTTAGAAAAACAGGCAAAAACTTAACCCAATACGCACATTCTAGAGTGCTTTTAGAAATATTTTTGAAAAAATTTAACTGGCACAGTCAGTATCAGGTTATCTTCTATTCTAGTCCCTCTACAAATTTTAGTGAAAAATTATCCCTGTAGCACCTAAATGCACAATATTAAGGATTTTAACGTTAATTGACAGGACTACAGTAGGCCTACATCTAATCCAATCTGATCTTGAAACGTGTATTACAACCAGCATTGAACTGATCACGGCTAAGTTTAGGGGCGTTAGAGAGTGGGGCGATAAAACTTACAAATATTTTATAATTAATAATTAATAAATAATGGTTAATAATTAACAATTAGGAATTCTGTATACCGGTACAGAAAACAGTGTTACATATCCAGAATTAAATAGTTCATGGATTGACATTATAATAACGATTGAGTGAAAATGAAACCATTCCTCCTTTCTTCCATTCTTTCCTCAGGGAGTGTCTTCGTCAGATTCTCTACGCAGTAGGGCCTAAGCGCCTCAGAGGAGGCCAGAACCCTTCTGCCTTCTTTATTTGTCTCACACACGCAGACACACACACACACGCAGACACACACACACACACCTAAAAACACACACACACACGATATGTGACATGATAATGCTGTTGGGTGCCAGGGTGCACATTATACAATGGTTTCAGATATAATCTCGTTGATTCTCTTGTTCGCCGTTCTGGTTTTCGTTTCGCTCCTGGTTGGTGTGGGAATTCGACGCTACGTGCGAATCAGAAGAGCCCGAGGTATGGCTACTACAAGGCTTGCATTATTATTATTTTTTGCCTCGAGGTATATAGGATCCCTAAGGGTCTTCAATATTATGTTGAACATTAATTAATGTAACATATAAAAAATCCGGAATGGCCCTATTATTATTATTCATAAAGCGCAAGTTTACATAACTAAACACAAGGGAAATGTGTCAACATTATCTGGACTGAATTATGTAATCTAAGATAATAATCTAGAAGGCTCATACAAAATTATGGCCATCTTCAATTTGAAATATTCAACTTTAAGCTGAGAATACTGACTGTGCATTGTCGGTAGGAAGATCAGGCGGCGTGGGTATTGAGCCACCTGCCTCGTGTACCCAGTTTAAGTAATTGAAGTCGCTAGCACATCATAACCATGGGTTCTTCTCAGGGTTTGCCTAAAGCAATACTGTTATTTTTCTTCTATTATAATTCTTACAATTTAACTTTGAATTTAGTTACGTTAGTTAACTCTTACTAGTTATCACATGACATACACATCCGTTCTGCCTGTGATCTCTGGTTACCCCAAGTAGCGGGACTCATCCCTTAGGGGCATCCTGTTATAATATAATAATATTTATTCTTTAATTAAGCGCCTGCAAACGCACTGCGCTGTACATGTACATGTTATGCGATAAATGTTAACTACTAACAGAACAGACAGCCTGCAATACACGGCGCAAATTGTAGCCTACAAAGCATGTCCGCCTATGTGACTCGATCTCTGTACCTCTCGCACTCTACGCCAGATGTTATCCAATGCGCTATCGGGTCCCCCCCCCCGATATAACACCCACTGCACCAAAAATGTTATTGTTTTGTCTTGTACAACTGGGTTGTTCTAATAAACCGATTTTGATTGATTTCATTGATTGATTGACTGATTCTATTTCATCATCATCATTAGCATTATCATCATCATCATAATCTTCTTGTTCTTGTTCTTCTTCTTCACCACCATCATCATCTTCTTCTTCTTTATTAACTAGATTGATTTTTTGCCTGTGTGATATGGAACAATACTAGAAAAGATGAATGTAGCATCTCACGCGATATCTAATTTTAGTCGGTGTATAATGAGATACTTGGCTTTGAACATAGTATGCTTGTTGTACACTGTCGCTGAGAAGATCTGGCGGTGAGAGGGAGAAATTGCCATCGATTGTCATATGATGAGGCTAAGAAAACTTAGACGCTAACAATTCATACCCATGGCTGCCAGTTTCAATGGTCTTAGATGTATAGTAAAAGTCACGAACACCTTCAGACGAAGAAGTGCAGTACCTTAAATAACCCTCCAGAGGTTGCCGTGGACATGTATGAAGTGTTAGAGCCTTCATTTCTAAGACTCAGTACACGATGGCAGGCATCCATTTTGCTTCCTCGCCATCTGATCTTCAAATCAACAGCGCACGCTTAGTATATTCATATTGCTGAATTGGCTAGTGGAAACAAGTGCAGCAGAAATCTTGCAAAGAAGTTCTGCCCTGGTAGAGATTGTAACCCCGGCCTTTAAATTGGTAATCCAGCACACTAACCATCAGACTATCGCCCAGAGCCCTTAGAGAGTGAATCAACAGCCATAACGTTTTGTAGATTTAAACATGATATACAATGCTTCGACTTCAAGTACAGTACCTCTGCGAAGACTAGAACGACCACCTTCCATCGAATACGACATCATACCAACCGCAACACCGAATATATATGAACGGATAGATGGCGCTGATGTAGACGATGACGTTGAAGAGCAAGCAACGACGTCACAGAATCATGGTCACCCTCCCTTGAAGGAGTGTTACAGCGGTTTAATGACCGTCATGGGCAATGCCACGTGTCAATATGACACTTTGGATCAGTACGAGAAGATGGATCATTTCGACCCTGAGACAGACCCAACTGGAAGACAGACGCCAGGAGGTCCAAACCAGGAGGCTGGAGAAGAGAGGTATACTACGCCAGTTCCCAAGAGAGTAGTTGCAAAACCAAATCTTCCCTCTGGCTCCAAAGACTACATTGAAATGGCTGGAGATGTTAAAAAGTCAAAACTGGGTGTCACACCTTTGTACGTCGACTTACCTAACGACTCAGATGAAGACAACTATCTAGATGGTAAGCCAAAAGGGTTTGCCAAAGACAGTGATGACTACCTTCAGCCAGGCTCCAAAGCCGTGGATAACTGCCGGACACGCATACCTACAGATCGCGTAATTCCAGAGTGAAACAGTTATTACTAAGTCTTATTGGCTGTTAAAGAAACTACGCATTAGGCCTATTCCTGCAAGCCTCAATACAATTTGTATGCTGGTGGTTTTACATTCATATTTTTCATCAAGATTGTTGTCATATCTGACTTTTGCAAAATTTAGGGCCTATTTGTTGTTGTTTCATTAAAAACCTATGTGACCTTCTGTGACAAAATGAGTCTTATCTCTCACCAAACAGTTTTTCATAAATGGATTACAAAGGTGTCTCAGATCTTTAAATAAAGCATGCTGACTGTTTAATATACGAGTAATAACATTGATTAATAATTTAATAACATGATCCGTTTTCCCTTGAAGGAGACAACGTGCTTCATCACTAACCCCATTTCTTTACAGAAGTAGAAAGTGGGCGGTCTTGATTTGCATTACTAAAACATCTTCTGTACTACTTTGTTATTTTGGCAAATACACATCTTTTTGCATAGCATCCAATGCACTATTTCAATAAATAAAATCGTAAACTGTAAAATCTCCAACTTAGGACTTGTTTTGTTACATTCGGTCACATTTCGATAAATAATGATATTTGAGAGCCCTGTTAAATTTAGAACAGGCAGTCAAAGTTAATTTCGTTTCGTGAGAGCTCAGAGCAGCCTACTAAAACTGTGAGCATTATTGAAGCATCATTCGTCCATTGTATGATTATGTGCAGGCCAAATATTCAGCAAGATTGTCATTAAGTGCATGCGATATGAACTGATCATACAAACTGGTAGTCGTTCTACACAAATACTCATGTAGTCACATAATTATATCGTTTTATTAAGAAACTCGTAAGTGACTAAAAATGTTCTGAACCGACACAGGATTGCAGATCTATTATGCAGCTTACGTAATCGAGAAAAACGTTCGTACAATCGGACACTAATACAATTATACTGAGCTGAGAAGAGGCTATGTGTGTACTTCGGTAAGATATTATTTCAGAATGACAACCATTCCAGTATCATTCCAGATGTATGTAAGTTTCTTAATTGCATTAAGCATAGTCAAGAAGCACTTGCCGTCTTGCTACACAGAATAAGATATTAACTGGCAAAGATCTTCCACGTCATAAAACGAAAAAAATTCACATACCTTTTTTTTACGAGTAGACAATAAGAATATTTTTTCTCTACGTGATCTCATTACCGTCAACTTTTGGCTTTTACCTGTTTGTGAGTTATGGATATCTTTTGTTTATTGCTATTATGCATGATATATAGCAGACCATTACCAAGCTTCGCCAGTTTACAGTCAAACATTATACATATTACATACACACGTGATTACATACATACATACATCCCATACATACGTTACATGCATGTGCATTGTTAGGCCTTCTATCTATACCTAACCTAGTTAGCTGGCTTCCTTTCCAACTTATGTTGTTTCTTGTGTTTCATGCCTCTAACTGCATAACATGTTTGTTAACCACCGTGCGCATGCAGGTGGTTCAATAAAGAATATACTTACTTACTTACTTACTTTTACAGTACATAAAAATTCCATTGACGACAATTCTTCTTGATTGCATAAAAAGTTTTAATCACATTTTATTGTAGCAGTTTCTGTCTTAGCTGCTACATTTGAACTAATTCTTTCACAATCGTTTTAAATTGAATTCATGCAATTGCTGTTTAATCCAACGTTTGAAAGAACAGTCGCTTGAAGTTTCTTCGTGAGTAAGCTAACTCAGATTTTGATTTCCACACGATTCTCATTTATTGTCAATAATAATGTATGCATTGAATAATAGCTATATTTAAGTCATTACGTATGAAAGACTTGCATATCCAGACTAACAGAGTAAGTTCTATTATATCTAAATGAACTCAGCCATACATGTTTAACCTAATAATCATACTCAATAATGAAATGACCACTCATCATTATTTTATCGTGAAATTGCATATTTAAATTGATATTTCTAATTTTGGATTTTAAGTGGCTGAAAAATTATGAGCCTGTGAAAATTACCTTGATATAAGTGTGTGTTTATAATGGTGACATTATAGACTTCAATAGTGAAACTCTGTGCATAATCTTTATATTGGCATATGCATAGTCAGATTCCAAGATGGAATGATTCGACTCTTTATAATTAATTAATAGATATGCAGCGTATGTTTCCCCTCTGTTTTTGTCAATTATTCCAGCTCACCATCCGCTCATCTTGTTATATAGCATGAATGTGATTCATGGCTATTGTCTAGACTATGAATTACCTGAATAAAATCATAGACTTGAATGACATTCTGCATTGCTATTTAGAAACTGTTGTAACGAAATTTTGAATGGAATTGAATTGATAATATGAGGTAAAGTAATTTTTAAACATAATTATGATGTCAATAATAAGAACACTATTTGAAATAGGCGTATAATAGGCCTATGCAGTCTTGACTGCATTGTATGCTATAATCACAGCCGAATCGATATATTCTTGCGATTGCTATAACTACACATTATTCCTACACGCCTCAGTACAATTTGTATGCTGGTGGTTTTACGGACTAAAGGCTTTTAAGTCAGTATTTGTTACCAAGAATATTATCATATGTGACTCTTGCTATAGAAGCTGAATGCCATTTTGGAAAAGCTTTATACGTCAACTATATTTTATTTGTGTCGTTTCCTTAAATATTTTATGACCTTGTGTGAAAAAATGAATCTTAATTCTCACAACAGTTTTTCAGAAATGGATTACAAAGGTGTTTTGATGTTTAACTCAAACATGCTGAATTTTTCACGCATATTGGCCAGAAATGTTAAAACATAGATCCGCTTTCAATGGAAGGAGATAACTTGTTTCACCAATGATCCAATTTCTTTTGAGAAGTATAAATTCGACGGTCTTTGTTATTTATGTGAATCATACATCTTTTTGCATAGAATCGAAAGAAACATTTCATGAAATAAAACTGTAAACAGTGAATTTCCATCTCGAGACTTGCTTACCAAGAGTTGGTCATATTTCAATAAATTAAAGATAGGTCTGAGAATCCTGGTAAATTTAAGCATGCAGTCAAAGTTAATACCGTTGCGTGAAAGCAGCCTATTAACACCTTGAGCCTTGATGCACCATCATTGTTCCATCTAGGCCTATTATGTAGTTTTCCAGATCTGTGTTTCCATCGTAACATAAACGCTTGCTGCTAACTATGTCTGACATGCCCTTGGCCGAGATCCATAAGGGCGTTAGGCAGGTCGGCCAGATAGACAGAAGAACAGCGGATAGTAAGTCTGTCTCTGCCTGCCTCCCTCCCTCCCGCCCTAGCTTTGTCCCGCCGTAGATCTGTCCCTAGCTCTGTTCCTCTGTCTATTCTGGCATCACTCCCTCATTATGGCACTGGATCTGACGGCAGGTTTATTTATTTATTTATTCCGGATATTTCTATAGCACCTCTCGAAGTCAACTACTACTCAGAGGCGCTCCCGACTACAGCATTTGATACTGTGCCGGAATTTTCACGCCGAAGCGCCAGGTTGAGAGGGAGTAGGAGAAAAGACGAGGCGATGACTCATTAGCATAAACATAGATTGGTCACGTGCAATACAGGCAAATACTGTATTGTTCGTGAATAGTCCTTTATAATTTCTTCTAACAGTCCACACGACGTCATAAAACTGGAAAATGCTATATTGTTTGTAAATAGTCCTTCAACATTTCGTTGTCCAATGAATGAAGATAGTGCCCAAGAGCGACGATTACGTTTAAATCATGAGCGACGGCAAAGATGGATGGCTCGACAAAGCAAGAAACTCCCCTTCGCCTCAGCGTCTTATGACACTGATCGCTATTCCAATAAACAATTTTTTTCTCTTCCTATCAATCCATTTATTTTCTTTTCCAACCCATCAACCCGTCATATGACTGGCAAATACCATAGTTGCATAATTATATACTTTGTCTATACGTGTATAGGCCTACACCCTTCACGTGAAATAAGATGTTGGAACGAATTTCATACGACACAATCACGTTTCATGAAATCTTGTACAAGTTGTAGCAGTGCTTAGCACCAGAGATACTTATGCAAACATGGGCCTAAACATCATCACTTGAGATGATGATGAAGGAATCTCATTAAAAAAATAACAGAAACATATAAAAATGTAAAGAAAAAGATTGGTGGATGGATGGATGGATGGATGGATGGATGGATGGATGGATGGATGGATGGATGGATGGATGGATGGATGGGTGGGTGGGTGCATAGATAGATAAATAGATAGATGGATGGATGGATGGACGAATGGATGGATGGATGGATGGACACACAGACTTTGATAGACGGAAAGATGGATATATGGAAAGACAAACGGACATATAGAAATAGATTGAAATAACAATAAATATAGAAAAGTAAAAACAGAACTATTGACAGGTAGTGACAGTTTCATTTGAATTGTAAGATAGGCCTAAGTTTAGTAAACGTTAGCGTAACTCTATCACACTCTGTGAGTGCACCAAGTACTCTAGTGGTTAGAGTGCCAGACTAAACCATTAAGAGTGTGAGGTCAATATACTTATCACAGCTGAATTCTCTGGGTGGGCACGCTGAGCCAAAATCTGTACAAAAACTGTTGTCATGGTAAGGATTTTATCCATGACCTCTCGGTTGACGGTCTAACTCATTACTGATCTCAAGTCATTGTGTTCACAATGCCAACAAATTGTTATGCTAAATAAAAAGGAAGCATAATAATATATTGAATAAATCAAAAGTGATTAGGTAAAATCGGATGTAGCCTAGTAACCATTTCGTAACACCTGAATAATAATTATGGACCACAAGGTGATAGGTCTGAATTCGAGCTACAGATACATACAACCAAAGAGAAAATATTTGCAGAATTAAGATCCAATATCCTATACCTGAATGTATGGGGGCCTACAAGTTTCCACTCTTAGACGCTTAGTTTCATGTCGATTCTTTTAGCTGTAAAAGAATGAACCCAAAGGTCCTGGATAGGAGACTACTCCATAGGCCTATTTCACATTCCTGCTCTCAAAAATGCGCACTTCTGGGTAATTCTGGGTTTTAGCGTCCGAAATTATTTCCATTAAAACGTTATAATACAATAAATATTAATACAATAAATATTATTATTATTATTATTAATTAGCTTTTATATAGCGCCCCTTCAAGATTATCTACTCAGGAGCGCTCCTAGTCCAACCACGGCTAAAGAGAGTAGTTTTTAAGTTTGCAAGAAACAAGGTAGAGTGAGTCATAGGGACCAGGCGAAGTGCAACAGGAAGGCCATTCCAGGTTGCAGGTCCAGCGACCGAAAAAGAACGTCGCTGCATAATGGCTGTCCGCGTGCGGGGGACCAAATATAATCATCGTTCATCCAGCTGCTAGTTTCAGTAATATTTTCATCAATCTTCCAACTTCTAGTTTGATTTTTACTAAGAAATGTTTTCATCGCTCATGCAATGTAAATAATTTCGGACGCTAAAACCCAGGATTACCCACTTCTGCTGAATATTGTGGAAGATAAAATGTACGCGCGAACAAATTTTGTCAGATCATCATTTTCGAACCGGTAATCGTTGGATTACGAACAGCAATACCGAAAAGACCACCCTGCTCTACAACATACTTACCATTACTCACCCACTGCACATGTAGTGATTGGGTTTGCCGTCAAGTGATAGGCTAATGCACTTACGTTATTCTTCCATTTGCCTGTAATTTTGAATGATCGTATCTTGCAGTTATATTGACGTAATCTAATCAAACCTGATCTCTATTTATTTTATTCACTTTTATAGCGCCGTTATAAAATTCCCAAGACATCAGCCAGTTGTCGCTTCTAGTGAAATCGCAATCAAAAGTGATAATCCATTTAAGAAGAAGCCAGGTCGAAATCCGATAGATCAGGGAAACCAGAAGTCAGGTAACGGTGGATGAACAAGTTGAAAGGATGAGTCCTAATATTAGACCTTTACATTTACGTACATAAAACCGTGATATTAGCTGTGCATTTATATTGCTCCTTTGCTGCTCTCCTCGATGTCTGACAATCGAAATACGACCCATTCAATGCTACGTCTGGCTTCACCGTTATGTTGCATCTAGTCAGACTGTTTCTCTCTGTCGTACAATTCGATTCGAGAACTTCGATTGTTTCTCCATGCTTTCTCCATTCTAGTTCTGGGGCTTTGTTTCCACGATATCTAACGCTGCATGATAACAGAATATCATCCAGAGGTATGTTGCAATCGTTTGGGCCAATGAATTCGTCCATGTTAACGTGACACTCCGGAAGCTGTTATATTCAAAAACCACAAAACGAGCTTCAGTAGAGCCAATTGTAACTTCTGCATTTACCTGAATATTATTTTGATTGCAGACAAATGTGAATAAACTATACTAGAGTTGGCAACACTTTGTGGAGTAAAAGTCGCTCTACCAAGTGCCTTGATACCTGCATAAATACTTAAAAGTGTAATAATTTATATATCGACGCTTTGAGAGCATCTAATTTATATTGCGGCGCTTTGAAAGAAATGATTGAATGCAAAATTTAAAAAAATCCAGTCTACGTGCATAATATTCAACATTAAATTTCAACATTTTTTACAGGTGATATACGCTGATTGCGGGTATCGTATGTTTGCTGGTTGGGCACGTATAGAGCGCATTTATAGGAACCTCTAGAAGCGCTCTTCACTTGTGTGTCTAAGAGATAATAGTTATTTGGCTACTGGACACTGCAGATTCGTCGAAGAAAGAGTCCAAAGCATTTATCTGCCAGTGTGAAGTAAACAAAAGTTGAGCGCGGGTACTAATGTTGCACTTGGTCGTGATAAGCAGAAAACTCTGATGAAAGTTGTGAAGTTAATAATAATTATGTAGTATGGCGTTTGCATTCCGAAGCTCGTCTTTGCACCTGGTATGTCTATCGATTTTGAGTTTTGATATCGAAAAGGAAAGAAACTTGACAGAGCTAGGCCTAATAGTTCTTGGTAAGCTGCTAATGTCAATGCTTTATAAGTGCAGATGATTCATCTTATATTGGGTTTATTATGCCTATTGCTGTTTTTTTATATTAAACTTTATGCTTTGTTAGTGTAAATGTTAGGGCAATTGTAATTGTAGGCCTAATCATATATTTATTAAGCGCCTGTCATAGTGAAACTCGACTGAGGCGTTTCGTTTAGAATATGCACAGTAAATGTATGATGTAATGTTTGTACCTTTTATTGAAATTCAACTTCCGTCCATCTGTTTTCAGCGCCACAATTCTATTTTCTTCAGAGTCAAGTTATTTCCGGATTCGAGAAATCAGGACTTGATGTGCCACGTCCCCCAAGCTGGGACGGGGCTTGATTTTACACAGATACTTCACACATGCATGTATTCCAAACTAATTTTTTTCATTCCTGAGGGATCAGATTTAACTTCGTGTAAAATATCAATATAACCACAAATTCAAACATTAGTATTAATGAAGAAGAATAACAATCCGAGCCATATCCAACACAGCGCCTCCTCTCTTGATCTGGCCCCCTGGTAACCGGACTCGAATCTGCTTTGGACAAATCTTTGGAAAAAACCTCTGATTTGACGCAGCACTCGTGAACAGGTTGGTGCACTGCGCTTAGCCTTCGAGTGTCGCGTTAGAAGTTTGAAGATTACGATTGCGACTATGTCTACAACTGTCGTAATGCATAATTTTTCCAGAAATTTTGAACCTGGGTGTGGATATATTGGTAATGGCTGGACTGCATCCCTGTCAAGTGAACCGTTTGTTCTGATCTCGTCACATTCCGCAAGTAAAAGGTTTGTTCTGATCTCGTCACATTAACAAGTAAAAGGTTTGTTCTGATCTCGTCACATTAACAAGTAAAAGGTTTGTTCTGATCTCGTCACAATAACAAGTAAAAGGTTTGTTCTGATCTCGTCACATTAACAAGTAAAAGGTTTGTTCTGATCTCGTCACATTCGACAAGTAAAAGGTTTGTTCTGATCTCGTCACAATACGCTAGTAGTATACTGAGAATAAAGAAAAGAATAAAATTACAATGTATCATTGCTTTTTTGTTTCTTACTACGAAATGCTGATCTCGTCACACTACACAAGTAAAATGTTCGTTCTGATCTCGTCACATTAACAAGTAAAAGGTTTGTTCTGATCTCGTCACATTACACAAGTAAAAGGTTTGTTCTGATCTCGTCACAATACGCTAGTAGTATACTGAGAATGTAGAAAAGAATATAATTACAATGTATCATTGCTTTTTTGTTTCTTACTACGAAATTCTGATCTAGTCACACTACACAAGTAAAATGTTTGTTCTGATCTCGTCACATTAACAAGTAAAAGGTTTGTTCTGATCTCGTCACATTACACAAGTAAAAGGTTTGTTCTGATCTCGTCACAATACGCTAGTAGTATACTGAGAATAAAGAAAAGAATAAAATTACAATGTATCATTGCTTTTTTGTTTCTTACTACGAAATTCTATATAAATGTCTGATATGAATGAATGAATGAATATTATGAAACTGAATAACAGTACTGTTTTAGCATAGAATTCTTTAACTTTAAACGTATAAAAAATTATACCTTTACAAACCTTGGCTATTTTTGGCAATTTTGCTCTAAAATACGCTGTCTAAAGTTAATTTATAATCTAGTACAAAATATTAACAATCATAAATATAGAGCTCATTTATAATCTAGTACAATTTATTAATAGTTATATTAGTCATTATCTAGAGTTGTTTAAATGAGGTTAAGATTTCATATAAGATTTCATTTTTCAATTATAAATCTGTTTTGAAAATGGTGATAAAACACAAGCAGAGTTTAATTGGAATTTTAAGTGGCATTAAATGCTTTAAAAAATAATGAGTATGTTTTTGTAGGTGTGATCTATATAGGCCTAAAATCAATAGCTGAGTCTATGCATAAACAACGATTGCAAACTAGGAAGTGAGCTACTTCAAATGACGTTTTAAGTGCGGATTATCTATTTTTCCGGCTGCACCATCAGTTTCGCGCATGGATTTGTTACATCCTCGGCTGAACGCTGAAGGTGACCTCAAGGCTGCTGTACGGTTCCTTACAGCATGGATAGTACTTGGTGCGGATGGTAGCTGTGGCTCTCTGGACGATGAATGGACAAGTAGAGTTGAGGTATTGGCCGAGGTCGACTCCAGGTTCATACGTCTCCAGCCTCAGGACGTTTGCGTCGTAAGTCCATGATCCAATGCTGCAAGAATAGCACAATGTTTGCAAAAATATGAACAGTTAAAGAACTTATATAGAGCCCATGGAAGTGTCTTCATTTCAGGAAAATAAATAGTAGGTCTACACATACCTAAATACAAACATAATGCATGCATCGACACACACATACATACACTCATAAATAAATAAATGCAAGCATACATACAAGTACACATCATCATCATCATCATCATCATCATCGTCATCATCATCTTCAACATCATCATCACCAGTTACTGACGCTAGCCATTTGGCGTCGATTGGTACGAATAAATTATCTACATTGTGCTCGGGTCACTTGTCACAACGAAACATCATATGTATGTATGTATGTATGTATTGTATGTATCTATGCATGTATGTATGTACGTACGTACGTGCGTACGTATGTATGTACGTATGTATGTACGTATGTATGCATGTATGTATGTATGTATGTATGTATGTATGTATGTATGTATGTATGTATGTATGTATGTATGTATGTATGTATGTATGTATGTATGTATGTATGTATGTATGTATGTATGTATGTATGTATGTCTGTATGACATTGTATGTACTACGTTTGTATATCCCTATGTATCTATATGAGTGTGTATCTCTATGTATGTGATTTATTAAACCCCTCTGTTACAATATCAACAGTGATGGGCAATAGTTAACTAAAACGTTGCTAACTTTTAGTTAAGGATGAAGTTTAACTAAAATAAAATAGTTTAGTTAAAACCATAGTTTAACTAAAAGTTTTTAGTAGCTAAATAAAAAGTTTAACTTAAAAAAATCAGCAATATGCAACTATTTTTCCACAATGAACATTGAACACTGTCAACAAAAAACATTTTAACACTGCATGGTTTTAGCATTAACAGCCTGTGTTTTCAAATTCATACACTACTTACAGTACGCCTGTAACTGTATTCTAGAACAGTACACATTGCATTGTTTGAAGTTGAAATTGTCATTGACGCTTTGCATTATTACAGTTCACTTAACCTCTGTTATTGTGAAAATGTTTGTCCTAAAAAGTTGGAAATAAGTTGGAAAAAGTTTGACTACTTTTCTTAGTTTAGTTAACTAATTTCCAAAATCAGTTGCCAACTTTAGTCAAACTATTTTCTTAGTTCGAAAATAGTTTAAGTTTGACTAAAAAAGTAGCTTAGTGCCCATCACTGAATATCAATGCCGTAAACTTAGTGTTCTGGAATGCTAAACAAATAGGATTGGATGCCCAGAGTCAGAATGCATACAGTGGTACAGAATACGTTATAAATATCTTTTGTTTAGCTTACTTTCACGCACTACTGTGAATATTTGGAGCAAAGTGTGGAAATAATTATACTAATTTAGCAGTCGAGTCACTTACAATTGTTTCTGCAGAGCAGTGTGCACATTATCGCATTAACCAGACCATAAAATCAGGTGATGTAAACTCATTAAGAGTGAATACACTTTTGACTTGTTGTCTCACAAATTGCACATCTTGAACATCGACGAAACCTTAAGGTATTGACGTTTGAATGCATTTAAAGAATGAATGACTGAATGATTGAACATATCGGATTCAAAGTTTTCTCAAGTTACTAGCGCCTGAATGCCTTTGAAAAAGAATTGCTCAAGAATTGTAGAGACAATCGGTCTCCACTTTCAAACGAGCTCTCTGCACTGTTTCTTAGAGATTAATGAAAATCTTCATGTTCTTACATGATATGGCAGTTGAGTCCATTTCCAGTCCGTTCGTTGGTGCACAGGGTTCTGTAGAGAACGGGTGGAATCCAAAGCACCGTTCCATCGGAAGACACGACAGTGTTTGTCCGATCACGTTCTTCAATCGGATGCAATCTATCGCATACGAATCACATTACTGAGTACTTAGTCCTTCCCTTTCCGTCTGCACTATCGGGCAACGCAGATACTCCTGTCTTCTCAGTTCATCGCTAGTCTTCCGACATCGTTCCACAGTTGAATCGTAATCAAAGTTATGATATATTGGGGGAGGCTAAGTCGAAATCTGGTAGATGATTGCGAAGTAATAGCTTTGGTCATTTTGTAATGCTTTTTGAAAGAGAAATTAATTCATTAACAAATTGTAATATATGAAACCTATCAATAACGTAAGCTTCTTAATAGCTGTTAGTATCAGCAAGGCAATACGAAAAGGTTAAAGATCAGTTGAATACTGGTTTGTCCCATTTTCAACAGAAAGCGCACAGGCGGTTTTCAACTTAACGCTCATACTGATATAACAAGTATTTTGTAATGCAAACCTACTGAACATTGAAACAAACAATGATAAACGGTGTTGGAAGGCTTCAACTATCCTTCAAAGACAATCAAGTCCAAGTAATTCAGACCTGCAACATTTTAAATATTAGTCTCTATTACAGCGGTTCTCAACCCTTTGAGACTCAAGGACCAATTTTAAACTTTGTGTCTAAGTCGCGGACCACCACTCAAAATTGTACCACAAACAAATTAATACAAAAGAAATTTTTGCCATAAATCCGCGAATTATTAGTTTAATGCAGGGCTGTAGTGGTAAATTAGAGGTGAGTATACGCTACCGGTTAGTTTTCCGAAACTTATTAGAGGTGCGTATACGCTAATGGTTAGTTTTCCGAAACTACTTAGAAACAGGGGGTGATAGATAGAGGAGCATGAGGAGGAGGAGGAGGAGGATGGAGGGCGGGTTGGAATGATGATGGAGGAACCGAGAATCTGCGGAACTCGGAGGGGAGATTGTTCCGCATGTTGCTGTGTTGGATATGGCTCGGTTGGAAAACTTGAGATGAGTAGTGACCGAGGGTCGGGAAAGACTGAAATAGGAGGAGGATCGAGTTGAGCGCATGCCTGCATGGTGAAAAGACCACGGAGATTCTTTGGCTGGGGATATTGTAGGGGTTGTAGGTTAATGATAGAACTTTGAAATGAATTCGCTATGAGATTTTTAGCTAATGGAGGGATTTGAGGATGTGAGTGAGGTGATGATGGTTGGACGTTCTAGTAACAACCCTGGCTGGTGAGTTTTTGATAAGTTGCAGACGCTTGATTTTGGTAGATTCAAGGTCGAGCCGGAGGGAATGGCAGTTATCAAGCATTGAATGAACAATGGAGGAAGCAATGGTGGAGGCAGTTTTAAGGTCAAACATGGGCCAGATGCGGCGGTGGTCACAAATGTGCATGAAGCAGGAGCGCAGTAGGTTGGAGATGTGGTTATAGAATGAGACATGTGGATCAAAGGTAATACCAAGATTGCGGACGGGGGAGTCAGAGGTGAAGGAAAGAGACGACAAGTTAGTCGATAGGTGTATGGAAGGGTCAGGGTAGATATTTTTCTTTAGCATTTTATCTCCTCCCCATCCATTATTCCAGTGTTTGGAAAAATACGGGATATAAAGAGAGTCTTTTATGTGGGCGTTGTCCGCGTTCACCTGCCTATATATTATGGCAATAATTTTTACGGAGATATCTAGCAATGGAAATAGTATTTGTGCATCGTGAACCACCTAGCGATTTGTCACTGAAATCCATGTCTCTTCTTATCACTTTACATACGTCACCCTGTTGTCCACTCATTACTTCGACTTTCTATTTTCAAGTTCTCACATAAAATCTCAGTAACAACATGTTAATGTGAGTACAAAAAAATGTGCAGAAATTATTGCCAAACAAAATAGAAAAGAACGTTTGAAAGCATATACTTTTTTACTATCTAGACTGGAGTCGTAAGAGTTAAAGAAAATTTATTAGAAAATGCCTGAAGTGCAAGAAAGTTTGATCTGCGAATAAATATCTTAATAAGTTTTTGACCTACAGACTTTAGACTGACATCAAGCTTATCACTGTATCTCCTATTCTCTAACATTATCTAAAAATATTTAAGGGTATCCAAAGTTGCTCCAATCAATACAGAGTGCGTCAACTTTGGGTATCATAAAATATTCTAAGCTAACAGTTTAGAACAGCTTCAGAAACAAAATCGCTAGATTCATATATTTAGTCATCCTAATATTGTTTATTCAGTGACTGATGTGTTTGTTTCTTTGAGGTTGTTGTACAGACAACCTTTATGTTCATATCTGGTTGTTCATAAGTGTTCAAATACAGACAGGGTAGAAATTGATAGAATAGAGCAACAATCTTATTAAAACAGTACGCTCACTATATGACCTTCAACGACAGTGTTATAACTAACGAAGAATTGTTTGAGACATAAAAATATATGCTGATATCCTACTCTATTTAAAATACAGCAAAACTGGCCCAACCGGAAACAAAATGAAAAATTACACAGCACAACAGCAAAAACAACCTACATGGATAGAAATCAATGAGTCTCCCTATGAACCAAAACAGTCATCGATGTCAAAAATACTTATCAACAGACTATCACAAAGATTGACGAAGAACCAACAATCAAATCTAGTATGACAAAAATTGAAATAAGAGGCACACCATACCCATAAATGCCCTGAAACACAGGTAGTAGATGCCTCGTAGCACATATGCTAAGGTGGACTTCAAGGTAGGCTGAAAATCTTAACCCATATAATTTAAATAATGAAACAAAACCCATATAATTTAAATAATGAAACAAAACCAAGTGAATGCTTCTGCTATCAAAGCAGTTTTCTTTTAAAATACAGGCCCCTAATTGCTGTAAACAACCTTCTCGGGTAGACAAATACTAAATATGTGAATCAATTATGCAATATATAATTAACATATCTACATACATGTACATGCTCCATGCAACAGATTCAAGCCGATATATTCATATATTATGTAGCTCTCAACTGAATGGTGTATCAAAGATAAATCGGTCTCTCGAACCTGATGAGCATCCAAAGTAAATGCACTATACACCAGCGCCATAAAAGTTATTAAATAATAATAATCATTATTATTATTTAACACATATAGGCCTAACATAAACATAAATAATATCATGTACGGTGCACCAAATAAATTAAGTACAGTACGCAAGGTAACTTAAACTGCGTTTTAGAGAGGTGCTAAAATGTGCCTTTATGAGTATCTTGATTCTTACGCTCGTACCTAATTTTTGCAAGTAAACAAGACACAAAAATGTGTGTGCCACTATTCAGTATTCACCCAAAATGCCTCCTTGTGCGCTTTTGATAACTGAAGACAATGCCATTTGCAAAAATTTACACCCACAATCAGCAAGAAGATCTGAACACATTGGAAATTCACCGGAAAGCTATAGTTATAAGCGCAAATAACGGCAGTATGGCCTAGGCGCTGTTCATTTTTCAACGAATTAATCTGGTGAAGTTCTTAGGCCACGAGAGTATGAAGTATGAATTTTTACGAAATTGTTGTTCACGTTTGGCATCGTATCCAATCAGCATTTTCCTTCTGAACATCAAAAGAAAATGACCAAACAATGCTAATTATCTGGTGGCTGCATAGTGGCGTAAGGAAAATTCGTTAGCTGTAAGTTTTTTGCGTGTTTCCTTTCGACGGGTAGTATGCTAAACTGCAGTGCAATCCTCACGTAGACTGCCTGCGAAATAAACAGAAAACTACATTAAAATAATAATATTAATCTTCATTCATTCTGGAAATTTCTATAGTGCCTCTTCAAGAGACTTACTCAGAGGCACTCCCAGCCACGACTAAAGAGAGAGGACTTGAGGAGTCGGAAGAAAGCAGATGAGTTATTCCTGGGGAAGCAGCGTAAGACGATCGGAAACCAGGTAGACGGGCCAACAATCGAGAAGGCTCGACGTCTCTTGACGCTGAGTGTTCGACTGACATTCACTATAAACATAACTCACTCAAAGAAACAGACGTGTAATGGATTCTTAAAAGAAATTCTGTGTGGCTCTACGAAACTGAATATTACTTATAAACCAGAATATTCCAACTGCGGGCGGGGTAAGGGTCAGTTCGAGCTTACGCGGCATTATATAACATGTGTGACATGATATCAGATCACATCAGAGGATATAAAGTCCACATTATTTTACACAAGATCCATTCTAATGATTTGTGCATATATTTGTATATTGGAAAATATATATATATATTTGTGTTTATGTATGAATGTATATGCCTATATATATCAGTTTGTATGTATGTGTGAATGTACGTATTTAGGCTATATAGCATTAAATGTATATGTAGAAGCGTATATAGGTCATTATCCGAAATGTTACAAATTTCGTCTCCGAAAAAAAAATTTTTCCCAAAATTGGTTGCAAGTGTTTTTTAGTCATGTACATAGTTAAATTTAACTAATTTGAAAGAAATCCAATACATTTTTAATCATAAGTTACTTTTTTTCAGAATTTATATAGTCAAAACTCCTCTTTTGTCATTACAGTCTGCCCTTTTTGTGTAATCATATATAATCACAGGGACATGAAATATTCCTCTGGTGCTTATAAAATGGCAATTTCCTAAAAGTAGATGATGCCAGCATTAAATAGGAACAGGCCTTTCCTTCACATAATATATTAGTCTGGTGTCAAGAAATTAAGACATTTTTCGAAATTATTAAAAAAAGAAATATTATTTTCAGCTGCAGAAAAAAATATGTGCAGCATCAGCTATAACTGTATGTTATGTGCATTAGATGCAAGTTGAACAACATTTTAAGAGTTGCTAGTAAATTCTAATTACTTGAAATTTATTTTTATATCAAATAATTTACAAAAATACATATAATTCACTTTTAGCAATGCGTCATTACCATCCGTGGCAAGATGCGACTGTCATGAGAAAATAACAGGAATCTGATGTATACGGATGGTAATGATGAAAAACAACCGGTGGATGGTAATGACAAATTGCTGAAATTAATGACAGCCGTCAAATATTTTCGCGTGAATTACTCCATCAGATAAGTAATTTAAATCAGTTCAACAAAAGCGGTAAATAAAATAAGTTATCAATGTTATAATCTACCTAAATCAGGAAATACAACACGAGATGGTAATGAAACAGAAATTTACTTTTTTGTAATTTGGAACACACAAACTTAAATTAAAAATAGAACATTATGAATTTCAACACAAATCTGTGTGATTGAATTAATATTTGACAATCTTTTGTTCCTGGTGTTTTTCTTTAGTAAGTAAGCACGTTCTCTAAAAGTTATAGGCTTCCCAAAATTTGAGATGGCTATGATGCTTATTTCTATGGACAAGTATAAATAGGCCCAAAAAGAAATAAATGTTACGAAAATGAGTCTCAATGTTTAATTATTGCATATGCTAGCTACTAATTAATCAAAATAATATACCTTTGTTACAGGTTGTAATGGAAAAAATTTGCATAAAAATTGAATTTAATGCATTGTACACCGTCTCGGACAGAGGATGGTAGTGATATTTTGTATACATTTAGTAATTTATTTCTAAATTTCCAAAATCTAGCAGCTAAAACAATGATGGGAAATGTTAACCCATTAGTGCCCAATGATCCCATTTGGGAACAACAGTTCATCTGCCCAAATCTATTTCGTAATATACAAATTTTTAATTTAAAATACATGGGAACACATGTTTACTTATTTAACTTCTAATTAGTCTAACTTTTTTCAGTGAGAATTCTACTTCCGGTCTGTAGTTTCGTCGACCAATGTGGAAAATTTTGTGTACTGACATCAATATAATGAATAATTTCACCACAAGAGGTACTATAATTATTTTCTACAACTTTTGCCTGAAATAGTTAACTTAATGCTACATCTTACCAATTTCTTTCTTAAAATACTGATATGAGCTTTTAGTGCTATGCAGTAACTTGAAGTTTGCGAGTGTTCCCTTTTGGGAACATTGGGCACAAACGATGTCTGTTCCCAAAAGGGAACACATGCTAATGCGGCGTTTGTTGCCATGTATTTATGCGTATGGTTATTGTGTCTTGTTATAGGCTGTGAAGAGGAGTTAGTCACGAGCAGATGTAATGAAAGCCGTGTTGGAAAATCTAGATGTAGAACCGGAAAACTGTGGTGATAATGATGTGGAGTGCACTACATTACCAGAAGCTGCCGAAATAGCTGCGTCTGATAATAGACGAGTCGATATTGTCATTGTCCCTCCATCAGCAGCAGGGGCAGTTTCTGATGAAGAAACAGTCGATAATCAGGGTGTTGGTCACCAGGTGGTTACTTCACTGTTGTCAGTGGTCACCAACCCGCTGTGTCGTGAAGTGTTCTTCAACAATTTCATCACGTCTCATGATCTACTTGACCACCTCAAAACTCTGGGCATCAAAGCAACAGAAGCAGTTCGAGAAAACAGGCTTAGACAGACTCCGCTTCAAGACACAAAAGTCATGAAAAAGACAGCGCATGTTACATGTGATAGCAAGTGTTATGGTATTGTGGGATTTGTGAAATGGAACGACAATCGCTGTGTCAATGTTGCTACAAATTACGACATGGTTTATGCTATCGGTAAAGCGAAACTTTGATGTACGACAAAGAGGGCAGTAGTTGAAGTTCCACAACCGATTGTGGTAAATAATTATCACTGCCACGTGGGAGGTGTGGATATTATGGAGTCGTTCATGGCCAATTACCGACTGACATTTCGGAATCAACATGCTCGTCATGGCAGCTTGGCGAAACCATGTGGAATTAGGAGGAACATTTGACCGGTTCTCATTTCGTCGCCACATTGTCTGTAGGTTGATGTACACTGTAAAGTCCAACACAGCTGATACAGGTCCTCGTCCCATGGAGGAGGTTCGCAGGGTTGGAGCCAGTCACCATCTTATAGGCCAGATGCAGATTCTGTATGAAAAACCGTATCCTAAAGTGCACGAAGTGTGATGTACCACTGCATCTTATATTGCTCAGTAATTCATACGAAAAAACTTTACGTAGCACATTGTTTTCGGACTGTGGTCTTTTGAGTTTGTGTAACTGTAAATCCTTTAGTTTGAAGTACTACAACCTGTTCTTTTGGTTTACACATAAATTTTTACCCTAACACAATACAAATGATCTTGTAAATGTGCCACAATATATGTTGATGAAATCAGAGTTATTCTTAAGCTATGTTCCCATTTGGGAACATGCTTCATCAATCTATGTTCCCATTTGGGAACAGACTCCATCTTGGCCCAATGTTCCCATTTGGGAACAAAGCGCCATCTGGCGGCCATATATCCAATTGATGATCCGAGTGTATTTCTGACTTCGTCTCACTCAGAACACCCAGAAAATGCAATTTCACATGTGTGAGTTATGCGACCATCATTTGGGCACTAATGGGTTAATATGCTCATTCTTTGAAGGATAGGCAAAAAAATTGAGGAAATTATTGAAAAAACTCAAAAAACCCTATTGGGACATCAATTCTGCACTTTTCGGATAATGACCCATATATGTATCTAAGTGTGTAAGTGTATCAAGGCACTTCATATGTCGCCTTTACCCAAGCTCTTACATGACCTGATTGCGTTCATTTGGCTACTAAATATGTGACTATGTAAATAAGTAGTTCGTGACTTACTTCACAGCGATTGTTCTTCCGCTGGGGTTTGGTTTTCATCCGATTGAGTCTGGTCTGTGGTCTGACTTCTTCTCCCTAGGGAAAACATTGAATAGTAAAATGTCATGGATGAAGACATACAAACTTGTCTAGTTCTCGACTGAGATCTGTGGCAAAGGCATTTGAAAGATGCGCTTATTGCATAATTGTTATAGTTATTGTGATCATAGATAATGAATAATAATTATAATCACTTATAGCTGAACTGGATACATTTAAGTGAGGCAGTCATTTAAACTCACTAATCCATTTTATAACGCTAATTGGATGAGTGATTGGAGTTGAAATAATGATGAAGTCAGTGCAGCAGGTTCAGTGTCACAACAACTTCACCAAGCTCATATGAATTATAGCGCACCTTTTCAAGAATTTCAACTCTAATCCATCAAATCCTCTGCCCTCAAGCATCCTTGTCCTGAAGGAAATTCGCCTTAGTTGCTCCTCATTCCTCTCTCTGGTCTCTCTGGCAACCCGATTCTGAATTTTTCTTGATCATCTCTGGACAACCCATTTGACTTGACTCAGCGCTGGTGAATAAGATGGTGCTCTGCTCTTAGCTACAAAGTGACGCCTTAGGAAATTGGAGTTTACGATTCTACATACACAGGCGCAATAGAAGTTGCTAATGACAATAATAATAATAATAATAATAATAATAATAATAATAATAATAATAATAATAATAATAATAATAATAATAATAATAATGATGATGATGATGATGATGATGATGATGATGATGATGATGATGATGATGATGATGATGATGATGATGACGAAGATGATGAAGATGATGATGATGATGATGATGATGATGATGATGATGATATGATGATGATGATGATGATGATGATGATGATGATGATGATGATGATGATGATGATGATGATGATGATGATGATGATGATGATAATGATGATAAGAAGCTGAGGATGTTTCTTGCGCTATGTATTGCAGGAGAGATAATTATCTATGGCTGTAGTAAAACTGGAGGTAAGACAGTGTTAATGTGAGTAGGCCTAGTTGTGTCTGTGCGTCTATGTGTGTGTGTGTAAGAGACAGAGAGATAGACATATAGACAGACAGAGACAGAGACAGAAATAGAGACACAGACACAGACACAGACCGACAGCCAGACCGATATAGACAGAGACAGAGAGACTACTAAAGGAGTTTCAAATTGTCATAAATTATACTGTTCTCAATTTGAAACAATACACAAACGTACTTCGCCGTAGCCTGAGAAATAATAGCACGGCAACAGCGACCAGACCTATCACGATCAGAATCAGGATTGCCGCTGAGATCGGCGCAATTGTTTTAAACTCATAGGTCGCTTGCTTAGCTGGTTCTAAAATAAAGAAACATTTTAGATATTCTTAATATTATTCTTCGATTCATATTTAGATGTCACTCTCTCATAACGTTAAGTTAGGTAAGTAGCATGGAGAGGTTTGCGATAGAAATTTGTTTCGAGATCTCTGGTCCGCTTGCGTCCTTTTGCGAGCTCAGCTACAAATTCGGTGGAAGATGAGACGGAGATGGATAGGATTGGCAGAGGCTAAGAAATGTGAAGTCGCCAGCACTATATACCGATGGCTGCCTCTCGGGCTAGCATAAGGGGCTGCTCGTCTTCTTAAAACAACAATTTACATGTCCTACAGATGGTCATTATTATGCATTATGTTGCATGTTTGTATATATATATGCACACAATATTCGTCCTTAACCATACATTGCATCATACATGTATACACTGTATATTGACAGTATATAACAACACACGTTATTTATAATACATATACATGTTTATTCACTACAACATGTGTTCAGTGTGGATAAAACAGTGTTAAAACCAGGTAGCTACTCAGGGACGACATATTATTAATATCTGTTAAAGGCGTGTAATATAATTATATCTGTAGAGAGAATCTAACATCTAGAAATTTTCTTTTTTAACGGCGCTGAATATATTTTCAATTACAACTATAGTCAGATATGCAGCATGTTTATAGGTTCTTCAAAGTTGATATAGTAAGGGTCCTTTGGGAATACAATAAACATCCTAAAATGATCTCTTATTTATTGTACAGCAGTTAAGGCGAACATCAGCACAAAGAGTGCAACAGGGAAAAATGAAGCAAGTAAGTAGGTAAGTAGGCATCTAACAAGCCCATAATATGCATTATATTGTACACAACGATTACACTGCATATTTGTTTAATAGACTTTAACGGGAGCAGATTTTCTTTTCGTAAACTGTAAACGTATTTCAAGACATAACAGAACAATACAGCTCTATTTTTATACAATACAATACAACTAAATTTTGATAATACCCTTCATCCCAAGTTCAGAAGTGCATACACGACTATACGCCAGGACATCGATGGCGCTGTGCGGTTGTGAGTGAAGGTCCCTGCACAATGACCGCCTGAGCGAGGATCGAACCCGTACTCTCGTATTTGCAGGCCAAGCTCTAACCAATAGGCTACCGTGCCCAAATGCCACAATATCACATGCTACCACTTACCATCTATGATCGCTTCGGAGTTTGGGACTTGGACATGCATTGCAGTAATTTCATACAGATGCTCTCCTATTCGACACATGGCTTCACATCTGTAGGATCCCGTACGTGTGGCTACCAGTTCCTTGGTACACTCGACGTATTTATGTCCGCCCAGTCCATTCTTTTCGGACCACGTCCATTTGTAGCCACACGGATGACTGCAGTTGGCCGTGCACTCGACTTTGTCACTCAATTGTACAAACGTGACGTTCGACGGGTCACTATCGATGGCATCTGAAGAAAACATAACAACTATATATAAGCATGGAGGCCCCTTGTTAAATAATAACACTAGAAGGTCTCATAAAACTTGAAAAGATAATAAAATGTAAAAAGTGACCCAAGGTGTAGGTTTTTTTTAGCTTATATGTAAATCGGTCACTGGCAGAGGCAAGGCCCAACAGACAGCTCCACACTAGGACATCTATCCTATATAAAATCCACTGCTGAAGAGGAAGCCAACACACTTCATTCGAACAGACTTCATAGTAAGAGAAAAGACAAATGTTTTAACAGTGTTTTCGTACACAATTTCAAAAGCAGTAACAGGGGAAATGTTGCAAAATGTTACAAAATTTTGGGTTTGAAAACTGTTTATGCACTCCTTCCAACAGCATAATACAGGGTGGGCCAAAAAAGTAACCCCCTACGGATTTTTGCTAATATTTCTGATGAAAAGTAAACATTTTGAAATCAAGTTTTACTGGCTGAAAGGTAATTCATATTTACGTATAACAGCCAAATTTCAACAAAATATTTCAAACAGAACCATAGTTATATCACTTTTACTGAGTCCACTCACTGTTTTTGATGGTCCAAAAACATGTAACGCAACAAAAAGTAACAAAAAAGATTTCATCAAATCACATCTCAAATGATCGATATCAAACAGAGTTGATATTGCTTCACAAATTGTGTTCAATGTGTCCATCACCAGTACCGACACATGTTCTGAGTCTCTTAGTAAAGTTTTTGATGGCCTTGCTGATAGGTTAGAGTGGTAAATCTTCCCATATCAACTCCAATGCGACCTTCAATTCTCTTATTGTTTTTGGCTTTGGTCGCCGATTGTGGTATTTCTCCAGCATAGCTCCCCACACGTGATAATCTAGTGGGTTCAAATCCGGAGAGTTTGGGGGCCACTGGTCTTTCTCAATGAAACCAGGGCACTTGACAACGAGACAATCTTGCATGACACGAGCAGTATGCTCTGGTGCGCCGTCTTGCTGAAGGATGAATCCAGCTGGTAGCAGACGCTTGCAATCTGAAAATAATTCTGGAAGCAGGCGAGAAACGTAATATGCAGCATTCACCTTCGCCTTTTTTATCAAAAAATGCATTTTGTCTGTCACTGACACCTTGCAATTTTTGATTTTTTAGAAATTATTATCCTGAAAAATAGTTTATTTACCAAATTGATTGTCTTCTTGCTAAATGACATCACAGTGACGTGCAGCTACGCTGGTGCCCTGTATCTTTACTAAATAATAATGATAATAATTACATTTCATGATTAAAAAATTCTTACTTTTGGCCGCAATATTACCGATTATTTGAGATATGACAATAAAATCGTTTTGTTACTTTATGTTTGCGCTACATGTTTTTGGCCCATCAAAAAACATTGGGTGGACTCAGTAAAAGTGAATAACTTTGGTTCTGTTTGAAATATGTTGTTAAAATTTGGCTATAATACGTATATATGAATTACTTTTCAGCCAGTAAAATTCGATTTAAAAATTCTTACTTTTGGCCGAAATATTAGTAAAATCCTGTAGGGGTAACTTTTTTTGGCCCACCCTGTACATGTATACTATTGGAAAGATTGCATGCATAGCGTGGTTGTTACGAAGTGAAATACTAAATCTGGGCTAGGTCTCAATATTCAGTAAAGTAAAAGTATTATCTCGATTTATTAATTTGTTGCAAGTAGACTAGAGGGAATATAACTTTATTGCTGTAGTGAGCTTTGAGTCAAAAGCACAATGTTCAGCCAAGTATGAGCTGGAAACCAAAAGAACAAACTGCATCCCTTTTAACTATGTAGGTCTACATCCAAGTGTAATTCTTACCTCTTTGAACTAAAACCTCTAAATGAGTAGCTGAAGATAAGCTGACTTACAAAGGAGCCAACAGAGCCTGAATTTTCGATATTGTCTGGCCCAAAGCTTATGAATTCGCCGCCCAGTTCAATTCGTAATGTCGACTCTCTGTCATTTAGGTCTAAACTGAAGTCTATTCTCTCAAAATTTTTACTCACCGAAGCCTAGTTTCTGGTTTCTCTGAACTACTACATTTCAACCTGGCTTCCTAAATTCAATTACTCTTCAAGCAACTATCGATTGATTTCTTGGGCTTTGTGATACTTGCGCTATACAAGTCATTAGATTATATGTTACAAGAGTCATTACACTGCAAAAAATGTAATTGGGATGTTGCACTTGCATAGTATTTTGAGTGGTTCCGTAGTGTAGTTGTACTGCGTCTTTGCCGATTGGTTTGTCTCGCAGATGAATTGCGCTCCATCCAGATCTAAAGTTGCGTTCATGGTGACATTACACGTTAGACGCTTGGAACTGGTATTCGTAGATCCATCTGTTACGTTACAGGATGTCTCAAGGACTTCGTCTTCTCTCAGATTTCTCAGTTTTAGTACTGGAGTAACGTTGCCAAAATACGTCACACTGCACGATAAAACAATCTGATCATGTGGAAGCCCGAGGGTGTTGGGACCAATGAAAGTGTTTTGTGGTAACCCGTTGGTAGTTGTTTCAAGGAAGTCATTTTGTAATGAGCTGCACGAACTCAATTCACTGCAATCATCTTGTTGTATCCTGCTGGAGTGTGGCACATTGCAGTCACCTGACACTGGAGTCAATACACAGACTGGAGCGTTCTCTGCACAAACAAGTAAGGTACCGTAATGCTCTATGAGAAATATACTAGGACTAATAGAAACGCAAATAAAACTTAATAACATTTAATGTTGCCTGTATTCCTGTAATGTGATCTAACACAGCGAAGTAAGACACAGAATATACGTAGATACGAAATAATCTGTGGTTACTCAATATTATATTCCTCTTTATTCACAAGCTCACTGAGAAACTGCAGTAAGTTACATTGAAACATGACGATACAATAATCAAGATGTCATTGAACACACGGCTTGGCAGCCTGGTAAGCGCCCGTACATTTTACTGCTAGCCCTAAGAAGTGGAAGGCTGAGTCGACATAGACGGCATCGAACCGCGTCTTTCAAGATCTTATCTTTTACAGGCAAGAATATCCCCATTCAGCTATTCACCCTCCCATATATGTTTATGTTTGGACCAGCCAATACTAATACGTTTAAAATTCTTACATTGCGGTTTAATTACACAAAACATAACAAATCACTGACGAGACCTTATTAGTATTTTCTGTAATAATCAGAGCCTCAATGTTGCATATGAGGCTCATTTGATAGATGTAGATAATGCAAAATATTACGCCGGCCTCTATAATATGAGAACGAATTCATGCGGGAGCATGACACTGACATACTATAATGTCAACACTTTCATTAATAGCGAGCAACACAAATTTTAACTATAACAGTAACACTGCTGGACGTATCACTAAAATGCTCAAAGTATTTACTACAAAAACTTACCAAGAACAATTAATTGTGCTGATTTGCCTACGTGGGGACCTTCTCTACATTGATATCTGCCTGCTATGGCATCTGTAACATTTTCTATGAAAAGGTTCACTTCGCTTAGTGTTTGGTTTCCCACAATGCGTGCATAATCCGTATGAAGTTTGCCATCGAGGTAGATATCTACGTCGTTGTGTGGATTTGATTCGTGGTCAAGCGGATAATGACGCCAGTTTATGTAAGTTCCCGAACATTTGAGGACTGTCGAATCGCCTGCTAGCACGACTGTATCTGTTGGGATTACTGTGAACTTTGACTTTCCTGAAACAAAGAACACATCTGTTGCTCCATTTTAATTAAACGTTACGCAAAGGATACGGGTTCGAACGGTATCGAACCTCCTATGAGACTGTTACTGTGTGGATAGCTTGAGTAAGTCTTTCACTCGCAGTTGCTGAGCGCCATGACTGATGCATAGTCATTAGATAGCAGCGCTTAATAAATGCAGAATTAATTAATAGCTAAGTAACTAATTAATCATTATATAGTAAGTAAGTATTGTGTTTGGGTCGGCGGTCATTAATAGTATCTAGTACAATCATTTGAAATTCCTATCTCTTCGTGATCTGTTACCAAACCTTCTTTTGCTCTCTAATCTGAAAACATGCATTTGCTTTTGCCTCCATTTCATTCATAACATTTCCTGTTGCCAAGATTAAAAAAACACCTCAAGGCTTTTACAAGAGCCGCACTCCAACAAAATTTCAGATGTTGTATTTTGTTGGAGTGCGGCTGTTGCCGCAACATTAAGTTTTGTATTGCCTTGTGATATATTTTATTGTCCTGTATTGCATTGAAGTTTATTTCTTTGTATTGCATTGTACTTTACTGTATCATCATGTTGTACTTTATTGTAATGTAATGTACTGCATTGAAGTAGTCTATATTGTATTGAATTGCATTGTTTTGTAGGCTTACTAATCGTATTGAACTGCATTGTGTTTCTGTAGTGACATAATTATACTGGTTTTCATGTGACATGAAAGTCATACCTCGATTGGACAGAAACCACACGAGACTGAGCAACGTCAAAATGCGATTCATTTTCATCTGTCTATTGCAAGTCGATATGTCTAGACGTCCGTAAATACAGTTCCCGCAACCTACATAGTTTAAACAAAACATGACATGAATCTGTTAGTTCTACAGAGTTCAAAAACCACTTACCATCTATGATCGCTTTGAAGGTGGGGACTTCGACATTCATTACAGTAATTTCATACAGATGCTCTCCTATTCGACACATGGCTTCACATCTGTAGGATCCCATACGTGTGGCTACCAGTTCCTTGGTACACTCGACGTATTTATGTCCGCCCAGTCCATTCTTTTCGGACCACGTCCATTTGTAGCCACACGGATGACTGCAGTTGGCCGTGCACTCGACTTTGTCACTCAATTGTACAAACGTGACGTTCGACGGGTCACTATCGATGGCATCTGAAGAAAACATAACAACTATATATAAGCATGGAGGCCCCTTGTAAAATAATAACACCAGAAGGTCTCATAAAACTTGAAAAGATAATAAAATGTAAAAAGTGACCCAAGGTGTAGATTTTTTTAGCTTATATGTAAATCGGTCACTGGCAGAGGCAAGGCCCAACAGACAGCTCCACACTAGGACATCTATCCTATATAAAATCCACTGCTGAAGAGGAAGCCAACACACTTCATTCGAACAGACTTCATAGTAAGAGAAAAGACAAATGTTTTAACAGTGTTTTCGTACACAATTTCAAAAGCAGTAACAAAATGTTACTAAAAATGTTTTTTGAAAACTGTTTATGCACTCCTTCCAAGAGCATATACAGGGTGGGCCAAAAAGTAACCCCCTACTGATTTTTGCTAATATTTCTGCCAAAAGTAAACATTTTGAAATTAAGGTGCACACTAGGACATCTATACTATATACAATCCACTGCTGAAGAGGAAGCCAACACACTTCATTCAAGTTTTACTGGATGAAAGGTAATTCATATTTACGTATAACAGCCAAATTTCAACAAAATATTTCAAACAGAACCATAGTTATATCACTTTTACTGAGTCCACTCACTGTTTTTGATGGTCCAAAAACATGTAACGCAACAAAAAGTAACAAAAAAGATTTCATCAAATCACATCTCAAATGATCGATATCAAACAGAGTTGATATTGCTTCACAAATTGTGTTCAATGTGTCCATCACCAGTACCGACACATGTTCTGAGTCTCTTAGTAAAGTTTTTGATGGCCTTGCTGATAGGTTAGAGTGGTAAATCTTCCCATATCAACTCCAATGCGACCTTCAATTCTCTTATTGTTTTTGGCTTTGGTCGCCGATTGTGGTATTTCTCCAGCATAGCTCCCCACACGTGATAATCTAGTGGGTTCAAATCCGGAGAGTTTGGGGGCCACTGGTCCTTCTCAATGAAACCAGGGCAATTGAAAATGAGACAATCTTGCATGAGACGAGCAGTTTGCGCTGGTGCGCCGTCTTGCTGAAGGATGAATCCAGTTGGTAGCAGACGCTTGCAATCTGAAATTAATTCTGGAAGCAGGCGAGAAACGTAATATGCAGCATTCACCTTCGCCTTTTTATCAATAAAATGCATTTTGTCTGTCATTGACACCTTCCACTTCTTGATTTTTTAGAAATTATTATCCTGAAAAATTGTTTAGTTACCAAATTGATTGTCTTCTTGCTAAATGACATCACAGTGAAGTGCAGCTACGCTGGTGCCATGTATCTCTACTAAATAATAATAATAATAATAATAATAATAATAATAATAATAATAATAATAATAATAATAATAATAATAATAATAATAATAATAATAATAATAATAATAATTACATTTCATGATTAAAAAATTCTTACTTTTGGCCGCAATATTACCAATTATTTGAGATATGACAATAAAATCGTTTTGTTACTTTTTGTTGCGTTACATGTTTTTGGCCCATCAAAAAACATTGGGTGGACTCAGTAAAAGTGAAATAACTTTGGTTCTGTTTGAAATATGTTGTTAAAATTTGGCTATAATACGTATATATGAATTACTTTTCAGCCAGTAAAATTCGATTTAAAAATTCTTACTTTTGGCCGAAATATTAGTAAAATCCTGTAGGGGTAACTTTTTTTGGCCCACCCTGTACATGTATACTATTGGAAAGATTGCATGCATAGCGTGGTTGTTACGAAGTGAAATACTAAATCTGGGCTAGGTCTCAATATTCAGTAAAGTAAAAGTATTATCTCGATTTATTAATTTGTTGCAAGTAGACTAGAGGGAATATAACTTTATTGCTGTAGTGAGCTTTGAGTCAAAAGCACAATGTTCAGCCAAGTATGAGCTGGAAACCAAAAGAACAAACTGCATCCCTTTTAACTATGTAGGTCTACATCCAAGTGTAATTCTTACCTCTTTGAACTAAAACCTCTAAATGAGTAGCTGAAGATAAGCTGACTTACAGAGGAGCCAACAGAGCCTGAATTTTCGATATTGTCTGGCCCAAAGCTTATGAATTCGCCGCCCAGTTCAATTCGTAATGTCGACTCTCTGTCATTTAGGTCTAAACTGAAGTCTATTCTCTCAAAATTTTTACTCACCGAAGCCTAGTTTCTGGTTTCTCTGAACTACTACATTTCAACCTGGCTTCCTAAATTCAATTACTCTTCAAGCAACTATCGATTGATTTCTTGGGCTTTGTGATACTTGCGCTATACAAGTCATTAGATTATATGTTACAAGAGTCATTACACTGCAAAAAATGTAATTGGGATGTTGCACTTGCATAGTATTTTGAGTGGTTCCGTAGTGTAGTTGTACTGCGTCTTTGCCGATTGGTTTGTCTCGCAGATGAATTGCGCTCCATCCAGATCTAAAGTTGCGTTCATGGTGACATTACACGTTAGACGCTTGGAACTGGTATTCGTAGATCCATCTGTTACGTTACAGGATGTCTCAAGGACTTCGTCTTCTCTCAGATTTCTCAGTTTTAGTACTGGAGTAACGTTGCCAAAATACGTCACACTGCACGATAAAACAATCTGATCATGTGGAAGCCCGAGGGTGTTGGGACCAATGAAAGTGTTTTGTGGTAACCCGTTGGTAGTTGTTTCAAGGAAGTCATTTTGTAATGAGCTGCACGAACTCAATTCACTGCAATCATCTTGTTGTATCCTGCTGGTGTGTGGCACATTGCAGTCACCTGACACTGGAGTCAATACACAGACTGGAGCGTTCTCTGCACAAACAAGTAAGGTACCGTAATGCTCTATGAGAAATGTACTAGGACTAATAGAAACGCAAATAAAACTTAATAACATATAATGTTGCCTGTATTCCTGTAATGTGATCTAACACAGCGAAGTAAGACACATAGCATAGATAGAAATAATCTGTGGTTACTTAATATTATATTCGTGTTTATTCACAAGCTCACTGACAAACCGCAGTAAGTAATATTGAAACATTGAAACATGGCGGTACAATTATTAAGATCTGATTGAACACACGCCTTGGCAGCCTGTTAGGCGCCCGTTCGTTTTACTGCTGCCCCTAGGGAGTGGAAGAGTTAGTCGACCTATAGGGCATCGAACCGCGTCTTTCGAGAGCCTTTGTTCTTCATGCAAGAGTATCCCATTCATCTATCCCCTTTCCCCAAATATGTTAATGCTTTTGGTCTGCCAATTTTAATATGTTTACAGTTCATACATTTCGGTGTAATAACACAAAACATAACAAATCTCTGACGAGACCTTATTAGCATTATCTATAATAATAAGAGCCTCAACATGGGATCTGCGGCTAATTAAGAACATGTAGATAATGCGAAATATAATGCTGGCCTGAATAATATGACAACAAATTCATGCGGGAGCTTGACACTGACATAAATGGCAACATTTACAGTAATAACGAATAACACAAATAGTAACTATAACAGTAACACTGCTGGACGTATCACTAAAAACGCTCAAAGTATTTACTACAAAAACTTACCAAGAACAATCAGTTGTGCTGATTTGCGTAGGTGGGAACGTTCTCTGCATTCATATCTGCCTGCCATGGCATCTGTAACATTTTCTATGAAGAGGTTCACTTTGTCTTGTGTTTGATTTCCCACAGTGCGATAACCCTTCCGTGCATAAACCTCAAGAAGTCTGCCATTGATGTAGACATCTTCGTCGATGTTTGGATTTGAGTCGTATTTAAGGGGATGATAACGCCAGTTTATGTAAGTTCCCGAGCATTTGAGGACTGTCGAATCGCCTGCTAACACGACTGTGTCCGTTGGGATTACTGTCAGATTTGACATTCCTAAAACAAAGAACACAGAAATTATTCCATCTTAACTAAACGTTTCACAAAGAGTATGGGTTCGAACCTCCTATGAGACGGTTACTGTGTGGGTGGCTTGAGCAATTCCTTCACTCGCAATTGCTCAGCGCCTTGACTGATGGCTAGTCATTAGATAGTGGCGCTTAATAAATGCAGAATTAATTAATAATTAAGTAAGTAAGTAATCATTATATAGTGTGAGTATTGTGTTTGGGTCGGCGGTCGTTAATTGTATCGGGTACAATCATTTGGAAATTCCCTATCTCTTCATGATCTGTTACCAAATCTTCTTTCTCTCTAAACTGAAAACATGCCTCTTCCTTTTCCTCCATTTCATTCATAACATTTCCCGTTGCCTCAAGGCTATTACAAGAGTCGCACTCCAACAAATGTCAGATATTACAACGCAACACTTAGTTTTGTATTGCCATGTGATATATTTTATTGTCCTATATTGCATTGAAGTTTATTATTTATTTACGTTGCATTGTACTGCATCATCATATTGTATTTTAGTGCATTGTAATGTACTGCATTAAAATAGTCTATATTGTATTGAATTGTATTGTTTTGTAATTTATCGTATTGAACTGCATTGTGTTGTTCTGTAGTGACATATATTGGTTTTGATGTGACATGAAAGTCATACCTAGATCCGGCAGAAGCAACACGAGACTGAGCAACGCCGCTACGTAATTCATTTTCATCCGTCTATAGTCGATATGTCTTGACATCCGCTAATGCAGTTCCCGCAGCCTACAGAGTTTCAACAAAACAGGACATGAATCTGTTAGTTCTACAGAGTTTTAAAATATATCGTTTATAACAGTATTGTTTTAAAACAATAAAACCAATCAGTTTGTCATACACTGTTTATAGCCGTATTGCATATAAACAATAAAACCAATCTGTTTGTCCAAGAGTATTTATTAAAAAAATCAAATCAATCTGT
>OY744604.1:16586130-16838122 GCA_963556255.1 Allolobophora icterica
ACGTATGTTCGGAGGGGGCCACGTTCTTTGTTGCTACGGCTCTGATTGGTGGAACGGGAAGGTAGAAATTAGAATAATTGGCGATTACGGTAATTCTTTTATCGGTACGCGCTTTCATCTGTTGTAATCTACCTGTCAGTGTCATTTTATATGTCTGTCTCTGTCTCTGTATTGACTGAGTCGTAGTTCCGTGACTATAGTCTGAAACCGAATATAAGTGGCAGTGTCTGTGTTTGGATCATAAACCCATCGTCATTCTGATAATTACAATGATAATGAGTATGCCATGATCCAGAAATTAACTTTTTGCAACACACAATTGTTAGCATCGTTACAGTTCAATGTAAGCAATCCTTCACTCGGCCAATGACTATGTACTCGAATGGCGCCAGTCCGAAGCCCATATAAAGGGGGATGGTGACACCGATCATCTTCATGACACAGCGTCGTTAAACAGAAACAACCTACATGCATAGATACATGCATACGTATATGATACGTACACACATACTTATATGCATGAATTCATACATACGAGATACATACATACATACATACATACATACATACATACATACATACATACATACATACAACATCACGAATCAGCATGATTCGTGACCAACGAATGATCTTTTTTATTCCATAAACATAAACATGCGTACTGTACAACAGTGTACATGCACTGCACAAATTCAAATGTGGAGCACATGGTTGCTTGTTGCTGGTCTCCGATATTCTCAAAGGAAGTTGCATATTATACGATGAGGACTAAAATACATATGACTGATACTGTTTGTCTTACTAGCGCACACTGACAGACTGATACACAGACAGACAGACAGACAGACAGACAGACAGACAGACAGACAGACAGACAGACAGACTCAATGACAGACTGACAGACTGACTGACTGACTGACTGACTGACTGACTGACTGACTGACTGACTGACTGACTGACTGACTGACTGACTGACAGTCTGACAGACTGACTGATCCAAAGACAGACGAGGAAGCACAATGGAATAAAAAAGATCATTCGTTGGTCACGAATCATGCTGATTCGTGATGTTGTAGATCGTGCAGTTGAAAAGAAACAGTACTAGGCTGCCTCCTTCCCCTCAATCAACACGATAATTCAATGGAAAGGACCCAGTAATGTAAACCTTCTGAAGTAGCAGCTGCATCTTTCAAACAGGAACTCAACCCAGTGGTCCCAGTAGTTGCATGTCAAAATGCTATCAGTTATCTGCATTTACAGGTTGTACTCTAGCGACCTATGGCCTCTAACCTAATCGGGCGAAAACCTTAGTCACCGCTGCCTGTTTGATGCATTTGTTCTTCGGAAATCCCGCTCTGATAAAAAATAGCAGATTGCGTGTTTTAAACAGGAAATCCAAACCAGTGTTAGGCTGCATTTTACTGCAATGTAAATGTCCTAAATTTCTCAGCACCTCACAAAAGTCACATCAGAGAGACCAATATATTAGCAAATTAAGTTATTAGACCCAAACACATTCTGACTCGTATCACAGCCACTCACAACGATAATCGAATCCATACTCAAGTTCGTTTACAACAAGGAGCTCACCACAATGTGCATCCAGTTTGCTGTGGGTTATAATCGTGTAAGGGAGAAAGGTAGTGGTTTGAGTTATCTGAGATCAACACTTACTGTTATAGTAGGATTCTGTGTAGATTCAACTGTATTACTGTTTGACACTGTTAGCAGGTATTTTAAATAAACAAAAGTAAACTTACTTGTCGAAAAGTATTGATAAAAGTAATTGGCATTGGTATTGCAATATTTTAAGAAAATAGTATTGGTATTGGTATTGCCAATACATTTTTCCAGTATCGTTAACAACCCTGTTTGATAGTAGCATGTTAGGAGGCTAAGGTCAGAAAGAAACCGCTTAACAAACCGCTTAACAATCTTCCATTTGGCCACAAAGTACCAATTATATTTTCAATAGCCTTCATTAAGGAAATCATAATCATTATCTTCATTGTTACCGTCATCGCTTATTGCATCATATTCTACTGTAGCAAATATATGGCCTCTTCACCGGCTCTAAGTAAGACTTCTATTAACTCAAGCCAAACGCTCACATTTTGTAATCTATATTATATCCGCAAATACAACTACAGATGTAGTTCTAAAAGTCTTTCTTATACGATCCGACTTTCCTCATCGATACGAAATTGAAATGCGTAGATAAAAATTGTAAACAGATTTAATCAAAATAATGCTAATAAGTCATCCCTTACCTTAACTGTCGCTATACCGTCTGCCAAGATCTGTCGATTGTGATTATTATTTTATTAGCTAGGCAAGTTTAAAAGCACATATTTAGCCACGAAGGCGCTGCACAGTTTAACAAAAAACCTACATTTTAAGCAGGGTTAGCCTGTGGTTAAACAGTCATCTCTTTCACAGAAAATAACTGCGGTAAGTTAGTGGTTATAGAGGTCATAACCAGTAGCCTATGCGAAGTGATAACCGCCGCCTAAGTTAAATGCTGCCGCTGCAGCATGCCGTACGACAAACGATGAATTAGGCATCATGCGTTGGAAATACCAGTGGATTTCCTCTTAGCCTTAGACTTTTTCGATAGGGCCTATGCTAACGAAATCTTTTTCTACGAAAGGTTTCTGAAATTGTGTATTTTTGTTTATTCTATCCTTTCGAATGTTGAACTATGCGAATGGTCTGAGGAGTAGGTTTAAATCTTCCCTACACAATGACCATCTCAGAGGAGTAGGCTTAAATATTTACGCGTTACCTTGAGCAAGACTATTTCATCGCTAAAGCATCGTAATCGTAATCGTAATTGTAATCTCCAATTTTCTAAAGCGCACTGTAAAGCTGAGCGCAAAGCACCAGCTTATTCACAAGCGCTGCGACGTACCCAGGGGTTGTCCAGAGATCGATGTCCGTTGGTGGTCCGAGTCCGGTTTCCAGAGAGTCCAGAGAGAGGCAGAGCAGCTGTTACGGAGGGTTTCGTTGAGGACGAGATAGCTTGGAAGGCAGAGAACCAGATGGATCACTAAAGGAAATCACCGATTGACTTGAGATCAGTTAGCGACTGAATTAGTGACCAAGCCGACTAAGCCGACTGGCTGTATACGCTGAAGCCAATGCATTTTCAACGCTACATTTGCCTAAAGAAAAGACGCCATTTTCGGGCAGATAGTAAGTGAAGAACTGGTGACCTGACATCGACAGATTGTGGCTTTTAAGCAATCATTGCTCCAGTCCTGCTGCTGCTGCTGATGATGATGATGACGACGACGACGACGACGACGATGATGATGACGACGACGACGACGACGACGATGACGATGACGATGACGATGATGATGATGATGATGATGATGATGATGATGATGATGATGATGATGATGATGATGATGATGATGATGATGATGATGATGATGATGATGATGATGATGATGATGATGATGATGATGATGATGATGATGATGATACATTATTATTATTCGGCAGAAGATTAATACACCCGCATTGAATGCATGTGTGTAAGTTTCTATGTAAATGTATCAGGCAGTCAGAAAGTAAATAGATGTACAGTTAGGAAGAGCATGATGATGTAGAAATAGACCATGGACTCATTATTGGGGCATGACAAGTAGCAGACAAAGGGACTCCATAACATGATCCCCTACTAATCAAGTTCTAAGAAGTAGGATTAAGTAAAGGTTTGCAGATTATTGGTCTGGTTCTGAGAAGTCCGGGGCAAATCCGATTAAGTACACATAGAAAGGTTAAATAGACAGACTTAGAAGCGAATACAATAATTGATAGAGAGAGATAGGTAGAGGACTGCCAGGGACCAGCATTACTAAGAACTCGTCAGAGGTATAATCTAGGTATAGAGTAGACGGTGGTCAATGGGTAGAAACCATGGAGGACGAAAGGGTCAATAATTAATGAAGAAGTGGATAAGGATGAGAACTAAGTTTAAGGCTGAGGATATCTTAGCCCAGAGTATCTAAGGGGATTGACTGAACAGGATAGAGGTATATAAAGGGACTGTATACAGACAAAGAGAGAAGACTCTGTAAATCGTCAGTTGGAAGAAGCGAGGCTCTGTGTTCCGTCAGTTCGACGAGGTGTTGCTGCACGAACGTTTATCTGAATAAACATCTTCATCGTGCATGTGTTTCTTCAACTGCTGATTGGGTTCGGGGTAGGAGCCGCCCACCCCCCGCCCGCGGCGGGCGGATGGCAGGAGGTCGACAGGTCAACCGGCCACGGCAACGGACCGTCTTACAATAGACGGGCGACTCATGATACACATCGAGTCCTCCCGTCGCAAACAGCACCTTCACCCGTTACAGTCTGATATTGGTGGAGGTGGTTTCAGTCTCTCGTGGCTTCGACTTGCAGTGGGAGAGATTCTTTGAATTAGCACCAAAGAAACACTACTCAGAAATTCTCACCTCCATCATTTGGTACTTGTTCATTAGATAGAGATGCTTACTAAAAGCATACTAACAATTTGTGTAGGGACTTACAGCACATATCTGAGAGTTTAAACTAAAAACCATTGTGCAAAAAGGTTTTACATCATGTTACACATGCGGAGGAGGTAGAAAGTTAGAGGTTGTGAAAGATAGAAATCATCTGTCGTTTGAGATCTGTCACAAACAGACCACGTCAGATACCCCACGGAAATAGCATGTGCTTGTCCTGTTTACTTAGCAACACAAAACCCGTAATTATGTGCTGTTGTTGAGAGCTGAATTCCCTATAATATGTCAAAGGACATCGTTTTCTCATGGCCTTGGTTAGCAGAATGCCCTTTGCGATAATGAATAATTATTACTACATTAAAAACAGGAGTGTAGTTTCAATAGATCCTGCGTTCAAGTAAGCGCATTAATTCATTCAGAGGATTTGTGTAGCGCCTGTAAAAATACTCAGAGGCGACCCCAACCCTGACGCAAAACAGTTTTCAAGTGTCCGCAGGAATTGCATACAGAATCTTTTGCTAAGACAACGTGCAGATGCATAGGAAGGTCTTTTCAGGTGGATGGCGAACCAACCGACAGATCTAGGCCTAGGTGTTTATCTCTTCAAATTGACATTGGCGTGACATGATATTCCTTCTCTATGTCCTGGTTAAACTATTTCAATAACTCTAGTTGTCACTACGGTGGCGGATTTGTTAGAGCTCTCGGCCTGTAACGCGGATAGTACGGGTTCGGGACTCGCGCGAGGCAGTTAGGCCTACTGTGTTGGGACCTTGAGGAAGTCCTTAACAGACAATTACTCAGCGCCATCGATGTTATGTATCTGGTCGTGTGAACTGCTGAACTGTGGAAGGAGAGCAGTAACATGATGTAACAACATTGGCCAAGAAAAAGGACCACTTGTCGGGTATGGACTTAGTAACAGTTTCCATAAGCTGATACCTAAAGGAAATCAGGCTAAAACGTCCAGTATGTTTGGTCCAAAATTTATGCCCCTCTTAAATAAAAATATAAATATCATTTGGCGGCAAGTCTTAAATAAAAATTAAAACTGTCTCTACCTGATGCACAAATCATCTATTAATAATCTTGCAAGCGACATGTGGTCCCTTTCCTTGGCTGAGGTCACGTATGTGCATTATCTTCGAAACGAAAGTTGAAGTTACTTTGTGGAAACTATAATGTAATACGAAATTGTAACGTTAGGTACTTTTTTGCAAATGTTCATGTAAAACAATAATTATTTTTTATTTCGCTAATTTGTTTGGTTCATGGAACTTATGAGACCCGAAATCTCGACCTATCTTTCTACATTGGTGGAGTTTTTAATCCCGACCTCTCAGTAGATAATCGTAATCGTGATCTCTAAAACTCCTAAAGCTCCACTGAAACGCCGAGCTCAAGGCACCAACTTAATCATGAGCGCTGCGTCAAGTCAGATGGGGTTTCCAAACAGTAGGTCAAAAGGAAGCCCAATCCGGTTTCAAGAGGGTCCAGGCCTAGAGAGGAGGCAGAGCAGCTGTTATATATAAGGAGGTGTTGTTTAGGTATACAGAAACAAATTGGAAGCCTGAGGATACGATGAGTCGAAGTAAGAATTCTTGAAAAGGTAAGACTTTGGATTTGAGTGGAAAGCCTGGGGCGATAAAGAGAGGACTCTGAGGCAGATGATGGAGTGCGGTTAGCAATGATGATGAAGGAACGGAGAATTTGCCTGCACTCATAGGAGAGATTTTCATCAGTCGTGGTAGAGTGTGGGATATGGCTCGGTTGGAGAATTTGGGATGAGTACATTGAGTAGTGACCGGGGCCAGTTGTCATTTCAGAGTAAACTTATCGATATCAGGATAAACTTATCAGGACTATGGAATTATATTACGCCAGGTCACATGTCAACATTTACTGTTGAAAGTATTATGGAATGTATTCTGATTTGCTGTGGCACATGGCATGAGCTGACCTACATTTATCAGATTTGATTTGATCTGATCCGATCCGACCTTGTTTAGTCCTGCACAGAAAACAATAATCCAGTCGAAACAATGAGAAAGTTGCATCGAGAGGCTTAGGTTAGACTTTGAACCAGGGTGAGAATTGTCGGGATTGGGGGTTCAAACCCCCTAGTCTTTCTTAGGAGCCCCCAGTTAAGTCTTCATTACACGCTCCAGGGGGTCGTTTCCAACCCCTCAGTTGTGCTAGTATGATTTAGCATTATTTGACTCTGAGTCTCGGACATAGAGAAGAAATTTCCGTGGTGTATCATGTATGCATTTTTGAACTTTCTAACTTTCTCAACAAAGGAGTTGATTTTGATTTGGGTCTAACTTGCAAAACTTCTAGCGTTGAAATCAGCTGCTTTCATATTTCGTTGACACCAGTTTGTAAAATACGGATAAAATGTGCATCGTTCCCCAGTCTTTTTTCTACAACCCATACTACTTAAAACGCTTAGAATTTTCCACTCTGCCATCGAAACCAATTGTGGCGGTTTTAAATAACATATTAATTAGCCCAATAGGAAAACAACACCAAGGTTACCGTAATGACGTATTATAGCAAACATTTGGCGCCTTACGAGGATATTATAAGAGACTTAGAGAGTTAAACTTTGTTCAATGAGGCTGTTGCTGATAGATTTAGCCCAGACGGTCGAAGATCTCACGCCTACAAAAATTATTACGAAACCACATGACCATTCAGCCAATGTTTTGAAGGCTGGCACAAGTAAGTTAGTAGTAGGCTAAGCTAAGTAGCCTTTTATTGATGCAAGACAAACGCTATCATATACTAAATAGGCGTTGTTTATATATCGGCACGAAAAGAGCCCTTCTCATTCGGTCTGACTTTAACTCGCCGATCTATAATAGGAGAATGAGAACTGTACAGATCTCATTAAAAATTTATGTAGTCAATACTTACCCGAAGTGCCGTTAAGTCGTCGTCTGTCACGAAACGTGAACATCAGCTGAGCAACTGCTTCATTTCGTTTCTAAGAACTTCTGAAATATGGAATCTGATTATTCTTTCAAGGTCTACTAAAAGCTATCTTTACCCACAACAATGCATTTCCTACGAAAGTGAAAGCTTACGTAACGCTCTCTGGCTTCGCTTTGCAGATTTGTTAATTTCTGACCTAATTCTAACGGGGTATTTACATGTACGTCTATGGGTAGATGAGTAATTTTGAAATGACTACGGAAATTGTCTCAAACCAATAATATTAAATGCCGTATCTATGCCAACGCGTTAACCTATACGGTACAGGCTGAGAATTCTCCCGTCGGGTTTCACAGATCGCGGGATTCACACCAGAAAACTTTTTAGAAAATTAATATTTTCCCAACAGTATAATTATCTTTGAACAATGTCTTCAACGTTAATGGCCCTCAAAGCCTTGCGGCTTTTCATCACCCTGTCAGGTATTAATCTCAAAGACAAAGAACAGTCGCTGAGAGGAGGCCAATGTATTATTATTATTATTATTATTATTATTATTATTATTATTATTATTATTATTATTATTATTATTATTATTATTATTATTTTTACTTACTTACTTACTTACTTATTTACGTTTTGCATAGCGACCCTTCAGGTTATCTGTTCAGAAGCGCTCCAATATATGAACTGGTGACGCCTTAATTTTCTTTAGCTTCCGTCCGCATAATGTGACGGGTAGCCAACCCTCTCCCTGGACATCTGATCATGCCAATTCCTTTCCTTGGTTAATGTACGGTACTCATTAATGTTGAGATGACTAAGGGTCGCAAATCAAGCCGAAATTTCGACTCATCTTTCTGTATAGACTGACCAAAAAATGAGATCGTTGGACCCATGCACACAGGCAGACGCGGTTATGAGGGATCTCACCCCAAAATTTCGTCGAAAATGAGTAGGAAAGATGTTATGCGGTCGCTATAGAAAACGTATGCAGACACATAGTCCTTCACACATGCATAGACATACGAAACGTAGACCTGATCTAATCCAGTCCAATGGTTTCTAACTTTCTATAGAAACGGCCACGGATGATCAATCTAGTTATCTTGCATTTCTGGTTAGTTTTCTCTTGAAGTGGCGTTATATCAATTTATTCTTACAATTACAAATTACGATTACCTTGCCCATCCCCTTTGCGGATGTGGGAACTCCAACAGGAACCTAGATTAAGTCAGGATGTTGACTTTGACGATGGGGCAACTGAATACATCCCATGTGGAGTGAAGTGGAGTGTCTAATTGGATCAGACATTCTGTTTGCTCTCTGACGGAAGTTGGCTAAGTACTGAACTGAAATAACTGTCTACCAATTTAGATGCGGTCGTCCGCATTTTTGGCATAACTCAAAGTCCTTTTCCTCCTTTGGTTCAGTAATTAGGTATGCCTAATTAGTAACTTCTATTGCGCCGGTGTCTCATGCAGTAAAATAAAGACGTATGGTCAGATCAATATCAAAGAAAATTAGTCCGCCAAGACTGAGAGGCAGCCTATTGGTGGATTAATTGGCAGCAATCTGAAAAAACGCCTAAAACTTAAGTTGAGAACGAAATGAAATGAGTGACTGAGCAGAATGGACAAATACGGAGAGAAAGAGAGAAGGGGAGAAACAGAAACAGAGAGAGATAGAGAGATAGAGAGAGAAAGAGAGAGAGAGAGAGAGAGAGAGAGAGAGAGAGAGAGAGAGAGAGAGAGAGAGAGAGAGAGAGAGAGAGAGAAAGGAGGGGAGAGAGATTCACCAAGTTTGGGTGAACCTCTTCTTCTGTTGGCCATCCTTGGACGTCCCCTTTGGTGCGACTGACAACGTATTATGTAGACCACATGCATTTGACTCTCTTGAAGCACACCAGAAACTAGGCTAGCTTTCGCAACAACAATGAGGATGAGGATGAGGATGATGATAATAATTATAGTTATAATAATAATGCCGTAGCACGGCCGATGCCAAAGGAAACGGCGCATAAATGGAAATTTAATTGTAAAAAAATTTCTAAAACGCTACTCAGAGGCTTTATCCAGAGATCGATGTTCAGTGGAGGTCCAGGTAGAGCCCTGCGCCGACGTCATAGTGTCGGCGGCGGCGCGCCGGTCATTTTTGGTCGGCGGCGGCGGCGCGCCGACGAACAAAAATCGGCGGCGGCGGCGCCCACAAAATGTCGGCGTCGGCGCGGCGCGGCGTGCCCTAGTCAGAAGCATAAGTCACCATGGGCATCCACAGGAATTTTTCCGGAGGGGTAAAATTTTTCAAGGGGGCAAAGTGACGTTTTTGCATGAAAAATCTATTCACAAATCCAGGGGGTCAAATCCCCCTTCCCTCCTCCGGACGCCCATGTGAGTCACTATGAGAGTTGAACAACCGTTGGTCCTGTGACCAGTCAAAGGGCCAAGTTCTCTAAAAGCCACTCCATCACACTGAAGCTCAATTACATATAAAAGGACTGAAAGAGAAGACACCTTCAGACATTTGCCTTACAAATATGAACATCCTTAATTACACTGCACATCTGTATAGGTATTGGCAAATTGTAATCAGATGAAGCAACATGCATTTGCATATTGCATGAATACACTTGTATGCACTGATACAGCGTAGGCTTACACACCAAGTTACATGGCAGATGCTGGATAACAGCATCCTTCCAGTAAGAGAGGCTGCTGAAGCCATGAAGTGAAATGTAAATATATACGTTTTCCTATGGTAATACACTGGCCGAGTGGCCTCACTCCTGTTAATTTTTCAAAGAATTTACCAAGTGGTCTGCTGCCCGTTTGAATTGGTGCCACTGCCACACCATTTAAAGTTTCCACATTATAGACCATTGTTTGTATCAGACTAAACTGAAAAAGACCATTCTTGATAATATACGTACTAAGTCAAAACCTGTCTCAACTGATACTGTTTACCTGAATAGATTCCAGCCTAAAGTATTAATAAATTATACCTTCCCTTCTGCTGGATTATTACTTAAATGGCATATCTTGATATTAATAGCACTCATAAACTCCTCTAATCTTACAACATTAAGCCAAAAATCTACACCATTGTAATAAGACCACAGACTTCAAAGACAACAATCAATAAGTTATAGAAGCTATTCAACATGAAGGTAACGAATGAGGGAATACTGTAGCACTGTAGTACACAGGCAAAGACATGCATTGCATATTGCTTTTGTTGTCAAGGTATTAAGGAATGGCAACAGGAACACTGGAAAAGGTGTATCAGAACAATGGTTTTTGGGTAACGAGATATCGCTTTAAATGAATGTGTGTATACCATGGCACAAAGACAAGATCATCAAAGTATAAGGAAAACAAATTTAGTCATTCTAGATATCAAGATAAAGACCACAATGTTTACTCTTTATCTTCTTCATTAACAAACGAGTTCCTACCAATCAAAGTGCCATTTCTGAAAATAGTTTGCTTATCTTTGCAATATCATGCAAAACATGAAAAATGAAACAATAACAATTAAGCATATCAAACTGGCATCGGCGGCGCGCCGACAGATTGTCGGCGGCGGCGGCGGCGGCGCGCCGACAAACAAAAATCGGCGGCGGCGGCGCCCACAAAATGTCGGCGGCGGCGGCGCGGCGCGGCCGGCGTGGGGCTCTAGGTCCAGGTCCGGTTGCCAGAGACACCTGAGAGAGGAGTCAGAGCAGCTGCCAAGGCCGGTTTCGCAGAGGACGAGAAAGCTTGGAAGGCGAAAGATCGGATGGATTATAGTAGGAATTTTTGAAGATGTTGGAATTTAGAGTGGAGAGTCTGTGAGTGATAATTATAGCTGAGGTGCTTTCCGGACAGCTGATTATTCGCCATCTCAGCTTAATCGGCGCCATTGATTCCGTCAACATCCGATTAAGTTTTTTAAAAGAGGAAGGTGTACGTGTCATGGGAAAACCAGGTGTTGATGGAAACCATTGGAAAAGTTCCAAGCGATGTTTATCCAAGCGCTCATCCCATTAAGTGTCTGCAGGGGCGCCCGCAGGCGGACGCACTGGACGCACGTGCGTCCACCCACAAAATCAAATCCACACAAGGAATAGACATCGCATCGATATTTTTGTCAAACGGCTATATGACATGTTAAAGCAATAGATGTTATCGAAATTGAAATTTGTTATGAGTCACTCTGAGTCATTTTCAGTGTATGACTACGATCGGCGGACAGAGTACGGTTGGGGATGGGAGGGAATGGGGAAGTGTGCGTCCAATTTTTTGGGTGTACGTCCAATTTTTTAAGCCTGCGGGCGCCTCTGAGTGTCTGTGTGTCTGTTTTCTTTCTTTTGCATCAGAACCCAATTTACACGGCAAACCAGAACGATTAGGTTTATCAAAAACTTTAGACCGACATACTCGGTGCGTATTTAATAGCATGTGCTCACTAGAGGACGGGGTTGAATATAAAAAATGCTGATTCCTTTAGGAAATGCTTTACATACTCAGAGAGTTTTTAGACGGTCGGTAAATGTAAAATGTAGACGGTTTTCTGTAGCGACCGTTTGGTTCGACCTAGCTCAGTTTTCGATTGATTACTCTATGTCTAGTTCGAAACAAGTAGGCCAACGACGGTGACAACGACGAAGATGATAATGTTGATGATGACAGTAATTGTTTCCAGTGTTTAACGACACCTCGCTGCTGCCAGGCGGTTGACGTTGTCCTCCTTTTTCCAGGCTTGGAATTGGCACTGCCAGTGTAGGGTAGTGGCGGAATTCATGACGAACTATGATGATGATGATGATGATGATGATGATGATGATGATGATGATGATGATGATGATGATGATGATGATGATGATGATGATGATGATGATGACGACGACGACGATGAAGATGATTATGATGATGACGACAACGGCTATGATTATAATAGTGATGATGATCACAACAATGATGATGATGATGACGACGATGCTGACTTAATTTTTATAGCCTTGACATTCGAGGGTGGTTGGCCATCATCCCTGTGTATGGTTGGTGTACTCGTTCATGGGGAGGGTCGCTGATTTTAGAAGAACAGGACTTTTGGATTATCTGCTTTTGTCCTAGATTGAATTTGAACCTCCGACTTTTGAGCTGACTGTGAAACATACTAATAACCACTCTTATATCACGCAGCCTTCCTCGCGGACAGACACATACTAATTAATTAACTGAACGCATTACTTCATTGAAAAAGTAGGAGGGTCGAGGTCATACGGTCGCAATAAGTTTATATAAAAACGTGTACATTTACATTTACGCATTCTCAAACATTCTTCAATTGCGGTAAACATAGGGTCTACTAATAACCACGCATTAATTCATTGCAAAAATTATCGAGGTCACACGGTCGCTTTATAAAACGTGTACATATACATGTACATTCAAGCTTACGCATTCTTAAACATTCTTTGTAATGTAAACATTCCATCGCAAACAGACAGGATATGACTCAGGCTCACTTGTTTGTTTTAGCTGGTGATGAAACCTATCAAGGCCAACAGACTTAATTCTTTGTGCTAGCGGGTAACGGTGGCCTACTGGTGGCTTAAAAAGGCTGATCATCGATTAAAATGTTACGCACACTATACAAGCCAGTATACCCCGTGATCGATCGAGTCGACCTGCTACGATCGACTTGGCTCGGCCGACGATCGACTCGATCGACTTTGTCGACTAGTCGACCTCTCGTCGACTCGATCGACTTGGCAAATAAACGATCGACTTGGTCGACTTTGTCGACTTGTACTGTATCTCTTGGCCAGGGCCCCAGGGGCCCGGGGGCCATGGCGCCAAAAGTGTCAATGCTCACACAAGTTTTGGCTGGCGCTTTGTATTTGATGCTTGCTAAAGTAGTTATTGAGTTATTGTGCTATAGACGCGTTTAATTTCATGAATATGTAGGCCAAGTATAATCAACTTTTCCACTGATTATAAAAAATGACAAAATATTGTTATTGGTTATATCGGATATAATGTATAATTCTATCCATCTTTGGTCTGTAGCCTACTTAGCTGAGGTGAGCGCACGCAACTTTTATACACTTTCCGAGCCACTGCTCTTGGCCAAAGTCGAAGTATTCAGTCCCGTCCTAACAAAGGCCTACAGACATTCGAACGTTTTGAGATCGTCGTTACTGCCTACAGAGCTGAAATTTCCTGAAACTAGCACATTTTTAACGCATCTTAATCTTTCCATTTTCACCGGAAAACTGTGAAAAAAGTATCTACAGCTTCCACTATATGAAATCACCAAAAGGCTCATAATTTGGACTGAACTTCAAATCAGGTTAATACGGTTGTTGTGCGTGTTTACAAAGCATTAAGTTATCACAGTCATCATGTGGATCATTTTGTGAAGTGTCCGCAAAAATAGAAATAAAATATTTCATAGTCGAGTCGAGGAAATTACGATCGACTCGACTTGTCAAAACATATGATCGACTCGACTTTCAAGACGATCGAGTCAAAGATTTTTCGACCGACTCGACTTGGCCGAGTTTCGATCGACTCGATCGACTGACTCGATCGATCACGGGGTATACAAGCCAGGTCTTCTGTGTTGATTATGAGCATTATGTATACACTGCGTGTCTTGCTGGTAAAAGTGTTTGGGGTACAGTAGCCGACTGGAAGGAGCGTTTTTTTTGTAAGAATATATTCAAGTGTGGGTTCGAACCTCCACCGAAGCGGCCACCGTTTACCCAGTTCAGCAAGTCTTTCACTCACGACTGCTAAGAAATACCAAATTTATCCAGTGCGTACTCGTAGGCATCATCGATTAGACCTGCCTAGCACAAAGCTAGTCGAGCACCATTTGGTTATATCAGAGCACCGGCTTGTAGATTAGGATTAAAGAACGGTTGCAGGAAGCTAATAATGCCCATCGTAATAGCAGCGGGATTTACATGTAGTTCTAAACAATCGCCAGATGGCCGCAGTGTCGTTCTCGGTCCAGCGTGAACATTTTCAGGAAGTAAGCTTATTCCGTCAATTTACCTGATTTTGCCCCATGCTGCATTTCCCCAATCTCATTAGTTTGTCTCCCATAAATTGGATGAAAAGGAAGAATACCCTACCTTCAGTTTCTGCGAGTTTTTTTTCGACATTGTTATCTGCGCAAAAGTTTCCTCAGTAGACACTTCCTCATGTAGGTACTATGATCTGTTATCTTCTTCACTCTGGGGATTTCCTTCAACATCGAAAACGAAAACAACTCTTGTGCGTAATAAATATCTGTATAAACATCTCTATCAACACACCGTTCTTATGCAGCCGTATGCATACTATGCATATTTCGGAGGCTGATATAGGTAGGAAATGACTCAAAATGAGCGTCCACCATGGATATAATCCAAGGAGGAGTCACTGACTCCGAGTCAGTGACCTAAATACATATGATATAATATGTAGATTAGGGTGCATCGATTATAATGGGAGAAAATATTTTGTCTCATTTTTATTTCTAATAGTGCAAAGTAGTTGCCGTTTGATGTCAGCAGTATTCTGGTGCAATTTCATCAATCTAGCACATGACCTTGAGGTGCCCCAACGACCTTGAAGTTTTGAAATTAGACGCACAGTGTTTGTCCATGGTATGCAAAAAGTAATGTTCACAAAAACAAGCTTCTAGAGTATGAATCCGATGAGAATTAGAATCCAATATTGGTAAAACATATTAGGTATATTATTCCATCATAATGTCCATCACACCAATGATGAAACAGTGAAATGAGTCTAAACTACAGTAACGGTAAACTACAGTAGGCCTAGTAGTCTTATTCCATTAATGCAAGTAAGCCTAAGGAGTCAGGCTACGCGATATTCTTTCTTAGTGTTAGAAATCGGCATTATTCGCCTGGATTCCAAGAGTTCTTATGAAGCCGTTGCTAGCTTTGATGCCGCAGACTGCAGCTGCAAGCTTCAGTCCCAACTTTAACATAACGCTTCACTGTCTATGAGTGGTAGGCCCCTATGGGAATCTAGGAAAGTCGAACTTTTGTGCTGGGTGCGTCGGTACAAATTGCATCATTTCTTCATCAGATACCTCCAATGTTAGTGGTGTTCTGCTACGCATATTTGCGAGAAAATGAGTTCAGTTTCATCAGTGGCATCACACTTTAGCACAGGAAGAACGAATTTCGAATTCCAGACCATACCATTTCCTAGCTTTCAGGATATGACGCATTCCCAGCTTTCAAATTTTCTTACGGTCATCAGTTAACACGGAGCAATAAGCGGTCCTCGTTCTCTCTCTGGACCAATTGGCAATGGTTTGTTAACGTGTTAACAGTTCATCAGTAGTGTTCTTTGATAAAACTGAATCGGATTTTCCACCTGCAACTTTAACTGACCTAAGCAGTGACCGGCAGTAGTAACCTTGGCCAAGAAAGGGACCATTTGTCGGGAATTGACTTAGTAACAGTTTCCCTTAAGGGAATCAGGCTAAAACTTCCAGTATGTTTGGTCCAAAATTTATGCCCTCTTTAATAAAAATATAAAATATCTTCTGGCGGCAAATCGTAAATAAAAATTCAACTGTCTCTACCTGATTCACTAATTACGTATTTAGAGCTTAATACATCATGTGGCGTAATATAGTTTGTAACATAGAAAGCCAGTAATTAAACGCAAACATCAATACTCTTGTAAGCGACAAGTGGTCCCTTTCCTTGGCTGAGGTCACGTATATGCATTATCTTCAAAACGAAAGTTACATTTAACTTGTGGAAACTATAATATAGTGCGAAATTATAACGTTAGGTACTTTTCTGCAAATGTTAATGTAATGCAATAATTACTTTTTATTTCGGTTAATTAGTTTTTCTTCTTTTCATTTGTATTTAATTACTTTTGTTGTAATCCTCGATTGTGAAGAAATTAATTTTATGTAATGTATAAAATATGTCTCTCCACAATCAGGGACTACAACAGTTGTAAAGCCTGTTATAACTGTTTCTAATAGATAATAATCAGAGGCGTTCTTTGTTGAGAACAAGGGCTTCATTACTAAACATTTCTTACAAAGGCTGCCATGAAATTCGACATGGCACATTCTGCTACTGTTCAGAGGCTCTCAGCCGTTATAAAAGTTTGGTTACAAGTTCATTAGTAAGGCAAGGGTTATCGTAATAGTAACCATAAACTCCAGTTTCTAAAGTACTACTCTAAAGCTAAGTGCAAAAGCACCAGCTTATTCGCAATCTCAAAGACAAATTGTCAGAGGGGTATCCAGAGATCATAGTCCGGTTGCAAGAGAGACCAGAAAAAGGAGGAAGAGAAGACTTAAGAAGAAAAGATCTGAAGTCATAAGTCCAATGAAAACTAATAAACGATACCCTCACCACACAAGAAAAACAAGCCGCTACTAACAACTATAATTCATGTATATGTGGGGCGTGGTGGCTCAGTGGTAAGTTCGGCGCCTTGTGACCGGAGGGTTGCAGGTTCGAATCCCACTCTAGCCGCTGCGTACGGACCTTGAGCAAGTCCTTCACTCGCAACTGCTCGTGGCGCTTTGGCGTGAAAATTCCGGCACAGTATCAAATGCTGTAGTCGGGAGCGCCTGGAGTAGTAGTTGACTTCGAGAGGCGCTACAGAAATATCCGGAATAAATAAATAAATAAATAAAATATAGTTCAGTGCTTCCCAATCTTTTTTGGCTACGGAACCCTTTTGACTTGTTTTTTTACGGAACCCAACCTAAACACAACATATTCTGGTACAAGTTTTTAAAACAGTGATCGAGGTAAGTAGGTCCTAGTCCTACAGTTTTAATTGATAAAAATTAGATTAGAAATTGTTTTAAATGAAATTTTTTCATGGAACCCTTCACATCGGGTCTGCTTTATAATGTAACACATTCAAACAAAACTTATCCAATTGCTTCACGGAACCCTTGTCTTCCCCTCACGGAATCCTAGGGTTCCACGGAAACCACTTTGGGAAACACTGATCTAGTTCATCTGGAAATTGGTTTGTATATAATTTATATGATTATGTGTGTTCCGAAAGGTAGGTACTCGAAATGTGAAATCCATGTCCATCAATCCATCTTCGCAACCTTATTTCGGCTAACAGCGCGTTTGGCTTATGAAACTTATGGGACCCGAAATCTCGACCTATCTTTCTACATCAGAGCTGCAGCAAGTCAGAGGGGTTCCAAAAAGAAGGTCAAAAGGAGGTCCAATCCGGTTTCCATAGTGTGTCCAGATCAATGGAGGAGGCAGAGCAGGTGCTAAGGCGGATGCTTTTTAGGGCGAGAAGATTTGGAAGGGGGTTTCAGATGAGTCAGAGCAGGAGTTCTTGAAAGGAGAGACTTCAGTTTTGAATGGAAAGCCTGAGGCGACAGAGAGAGAAGCCTGAGGCACAGGGCTGTAGTGGTAAAATTAGAAATGAGTACAAGCTGCCGTTTTTTTCCGATTCAAATTATAGGTGAGTATACGCTACAGTATCTTGTTAGTATACGCTACAGTAATATTAATATAAGTAAATATAAAAATTTTGTGAGTTGAGTATTATGGTCTCTAGAGGTGAGTATACGCTGTATACCCGCGTATACCCTCGACTACAGCCCTGCTGAGTCAGACGATGGAGTGCGGTTAACAATGATGACGAAAGAACTGAGAATCTGCGGAATTCAGAGGGGAGATCGTTCATCGGTCGTGGTCAATCTGGGATATGGCTCGATTGGAGAATTTGGGATCATGTAGTGACCGAGACCAGTTGTCATTTCAGAGTAAACTTAGCGATATCAGGGTACACTTATCAGGACTATGGAATTATATTGCGCCAGGTCACATATCAACATTTACTGTTGAATTTATAATGCATGTATTCTGGTCTGCTGTGGCACATGGCATGAGCTGACCTACATTTATCAAATGTGATTTGATCTGATCCGACCGACCTTGTTTAGTCCTGTAAGGCAATAGGCCTACTTATCCGGCTAGTACAGTCGAAGCAATGTGAAAGTTGCATCGAGATGCTTAGGTTAGATTTAAAACCAGGGTGAGAATTGTCGGGTTTGGGGGTTCAAGCCCCTAGTCTTTCTTAGGAGTCCCCAGTTAAGTCTTCATTGTACATCCCAGGGGGTCGTTTCCAACCCCCTCAGTTATCCTAGTGTGATTTAGCATTATAGGACTCTGAGTCTCTGACAAAGAAAAGAAATTTTCTTAGTATATTATATATGCATTTTTGAATTTTCTCAACAAATGAGTTCATTTTGATTCGAGTCTAACTTGCAAAACTTCTAGCGTTGAAATCAGCTGCTTTCGAATTTCGTTGATACCAGTTTGTAAAATATGGATAAATTGTTCAGCCCCTCAGTTTTTTCTACAACCTACACGTTGCCTAAGACGCTTAAAATTTCCATTATGCCATCGAAACCAACTATGGCGGTTTTAGATAACATATTAATTAGCCCAGTAGGAAAACATATTGGCACGAAGGTTACTGTCATGACCTATTATAGCAAACATTATGGCGCATTAAGAGGACCTTAAGAATTAAACTTTGTTCAATGTTGCGGATGCTGATATATTTAGCCCAGATGGTCGAAGATCTCACGCCTACACATATTATTACGAAACTACATGACAAGTCATCCAGTCTACAGTACGTTGTGAAGGCTGGCACAAGTAAGTAAGTAAGTAATAGGGCCTACATGTAAGTACTGAATAAGCGTTGTTTAAATATCGGCATACAGAAGATAGGCCTATAGTTTTAAAGCCCTTCTCAATCGCTCTGACTTACCTCGCCTCAGTGTGATTCTTCTTACAGATTTTATTTTAGTTACAGTTACAGTTATAGTTAGTGATTTTTTAATTTCGTTATAGTTACAGTTATAGTAGTATTATTTTTAGTTATAGTTACAGTTATAGTTGATGATTTTTCATTTTAGTTATAGCTACAGTTATAGTTAATGTTATTTTTTAGTTATAGTTAGGCCTACTGGTATTTTATTTCAGTTAATTTTAGTTAGTAACAACTGGCTCCAATGGCGCGCCACCTAGTCCCCATTGGGTAATCGATTAATTATTTCAGAAAATTTTAAGCAGTTTATGATCTCCTCCCCTTGTCAACAACTGTCAAACATTCAAGGACTCCCTAACAAAATTATGTCAAAGAAAATGATATAAGCATTAGAAGGATTATCCCATCCCAGAAAATTTCTATGACTCTGACAAATGCAAAACACTGAAATTGCCGAGACAAAAAAATTTGTTTTTCAGATTTGAATTGATACTTAATGGCTACAGTACATGTGGAATCATTGTCTGTCAACGACAGTTAATGGATTTTTCCATTCAAAAATACAATTTCGTATTCTTTTAAATGTGTAGGCTATTCAATTTGATTTTTATTATGAACATTTCTAATTTTTACATCAACATAATAACTTTTTTATTTAAAATCAAACAAGTTTCTCACTCTTTAATATTAACAACTGAAAGAAAAAAAATCATCTTTCCATCAAAAATAAACTTGCAATAGGCAGTGCATATTTTAAGGAATTTTTTTACTCGTGGGACAAAATCAGCCATGGGTCTAGTTTTTTTAGTCATCACCTTCTTTTTACAACTTTTTCTCAGGTCTCCCAACCAATAATAAGGGGTCATTCGACAATAATGTCATACCTTTCTCATTTTACTACTGGGACAAATCTTTAAATTCTTGCAACATTTGTCCCACTTATACCCCGTGATCGATCGAGTCAGTCGATCGAGTCGATCGAAACTCGGCCAAGTCGAGTCGGTCGAAAAATCTTTGACTCGATCGACTTGAAAGTCGAGTCGATCATATGTTTTGACAAGTCGAGTCGATCGTAATTTCCTCGACTCGACTATGAAATATTTTATTTCTATTTTTGCGGACACTTCACAAAATGATCCACATGATGACTGTGATAACTTAATGCTTTGTAAACACGCACAACAACCGTATTAACCTGATTTGAAGTTCAGTCCAAATTATGAGCCTTTTGGTGATTTCATATAGTGGAAGCTGTAGATACTTTTTTCACAGTTTTCCGGTGAAAATGGAAAGATTAAGATGCGTTAAAAATGTGCTAGTTTCAGGAAATTTCAGCTCTGTAGTCAGTAACGACGATCTCAAAACGTTCGAATGTCTGTAGGCCTTTGTTAGGACGGGACTGAATACTTCGACTTTGGCCAAGAGCAGTGGCTCGGAAAGTGTATAAAAGTTGCGTGCGCTCACCTCAGCTAAGTAGGCTACAGACCAAAGATGGATAGAATTATACATTATATCCGATATAATCAATAACAATATTTTGTCATTTTTTATAATCAGTGGAAAAGTTGATTATACTTGGCCTACATATTCATGAAATTAAACGCGTCTATAGCACAATAACTCAATAACTACTTTAGCAAGCATCAAATACAAAGCGCCAGCCAAAACTTGTGTGAGCATTGACACTTTTGGCGCCATGGCCCCCGGGCCCCTGGGGCCCTGGCCAAGAGATACAGTACAAGTCGACAAAGTCGACCAAGTCGATCGTTTATTTGCCAAGTCGATCGAGTCGACGAGAGGTCGACTAGTCGACAAAGTCGATCGAGTCGATCGTCGGCCGAGCCAAGTCGATCGTAGCAGGTCGACTCGATCGATCACGGGGTAGTCCCACTAGTTCTACTTTATACATACATTGCCTGGGACAAATCACCCTCACTACTGGGACAAATCCTAAGACTACTGGGACATTTGTCCCACTAGTTATACAGTTAAAATATGCCCTGACAATAGGCCTATTTGATATTTGAAAAGAACCCAGGATATTCGCAAAGAGAATATGCAGCACATTTTCTCATTTTATCTAGGAACAATAAACAAGATAATTTAAAACAAATAAAAGATCTTTAGAGACATTTTGGCTACAACATTAATAACCTATGACTACTAATTTTGCGAATATGCGCTATAGTCAACTTGGGTAGCAATCGCTATAGAAGCGTTTACACAATTAGGCCCTACGTTTAATAAAATGAGCGCATCGATATCTATATTTAGACTATAAATACCGATGAATGAGCCACAACTATTGGGTAAATTCACATATACAAAATCCTGGCAAACATAGGCTGTTGTAGCGTATTTTCACGTTCTCGTGTTTATCGATATTAGGCCTACACTTTTTATTTCATTAACGAAAATAGCAATGAATTTTCGTTAGTGTTATTTTCGTTATAGTTTCAGTTATAAATAATGATATTTTTTATTTAGGGGAGTTTCAGTTATGAAAAGATGTTATGAAAAGATGTTACAAAAAAGTTACACAAAGTTGACTGCAACTACATTTCACGCATCCTTTATAAGAATGCTTATTGACAATTTCATGCATAAAACGCTGTACTTTTGGCCCTAGAATTTGTCTTTTATAGTCTTGTTTGTCTAAGTTGCGTCTGTGTCAACTTAATGTTTGAATAAACGAATTTGATTGATTGATTGAGTTATAGTTAATGATATTTTTTTATTTATAGTTATAGTTATCGTTAACGAAATCATTTTTTTTCGTTAACGAACATTTTCGTTATCGTTAACGTTAACGAGAATCACACTACCTCGCCTATAGGAAATGAAAAGAGATCTCATAAGAAAATAATGTAGTCACCGCTTACCCGAAGTGGAGTTAAGTCGTCGCCTGTCACGATACGTTAACATCAGCTAACCAACTGCATCACTTCGTGTTAAAGAACGTTTAAACTGTGGAATCTTTCAAGGCTAGTTATAATAGGTCTACTAAAAACCATCTTTACCCACGGAAAGTGAAAGCTTACGTAATGCACTCGGGCTTAGCTTTGCAGTTAGACATTAAGCTAACTTAGCAAAACATCCGCGATTGGTTAATTCTGACCTAAATCTAACGGGGTATTTACGTATGTGGGTATAATTATGAGTAATTTTGAAATGACACGGTAATTATTGTCGCCAACCGATATTCTAAATGCCGTATCTATGCCAACGCGTTAACGGATGCAGGTTGAGAATTCCCCGTCAAGTTTCGCGGATCGTGGGATTCATAGTTCGAGAATTCGTGACTTTCGGTTTTAAAATTCGTAAAAATTCGCGAATTTTTGGTCTATTTTAAAATTCGTAAAAATTCGTAAAAATTCGTTGGGCCATTGTTGGGCCTTTTTTACATTGACAGTTGCGTTTTGCAAAAAAAGAGCGAAAGCAACAACAACAAATGTGATGACGTCATGATTTGTTGTGTTAAGCTTTTGCTTAGAATTTAATGTAAAATTCAATATAAAAGTTTATTACGTAACGAGTTCATTTAGTCAAAATCTAATTTCTTAAAAATGAAAGAACATGAACCTGAGTGGAAGGATAGTAACTAGTAATTTTGGAGGAGAATTAAAGGGTAATCCAAAAATACAGTGTTGTTTTTGTGACAAGGAATTTGTTGGTTGTTCTGCCCGAATTCGAGAGCATTTGCATGGCGAAAATACAGAAATTAGAGTCGAGTGAGAGCAGTGGGCTGTTCCTGACTCAGAATCCGAGGACGATGAAGTACAAGATAGGCCTACAGCTCGGTGAACGTTGCCAACCCTTTTTAACAATGTTTGATTGTCGTTAGTCTAACTGGAGCTGGGGACCTGAGGCACTGGTGGTTTTCTGCTGACTGACACAGTCACACACCCCAACTAGGATTGAAATCGAAGTTCAAGACTCCAAGTAGAACAGTAACTGAATATCAGGACTATTGTGCTGCTAGTCAGCTATCTTTTACGGCTGATTGATTGATTGCCTATATATGGCACTGACATTTACTCGCTAAAAAAGTTTAAAAGTAAAAAAATAATAAAATTCGTTGCCATGGCAAAGAATTATATTATTTTATTATTCACGAATTTTAACGAATTTTAAAACTGCAGTTTTAAAATTCGTTAAAATTCGTGAATTTTAAAAATTCTTAAAATTCGTAAAATGCGAATTCTCGAACTATGGTGGGATTCACTCCAGAAAAGTTTTTTTAGAAACTTGATATTTTCTCAGCTGTATCACTTCGAGCAATGTCCGCGACTTTTAATGGCCCGCAAAGCTTTGCTGTTTTTCATGGCTGAGTCAGGTATTAAAATCTCAAAGACAAAGACCAGTCTTTTAAGCTAGCGCTGAGAGGTGGCTAATGTATGAACTGGTGACGCTTTCATTTTCATTAGCTTCCGTCCGCATAAAACAGGCATGGGCAACTTCTTTTAACAGAGGGCCGCACTAAGGTTTTCAGGGCAGCTCGGGGGCCGCATGCCCATCGCGGGATAATTTTTGCAGATTCATTTGACCCAGTAAAAAAGACAATATTACTTTTATTCAAACTAAACATTGTGGAATAACCGTTACGGTTATACTTTAAGTTTAAAGTAGGCCCTAAATGTAGATAATTTTTATGATGAAAATATACTTCTCCTAAAACCTACAGTCTTATAAAAAAACAAAATATGTTTTAAGTTTCTTCAGTTTTAAAAATACATAAAACTGTTAGTCTGTAAAATGTATCCAATTGCTTGGTGTGTTATATTTAATGATTAATGTGAGATCCGACAGTACTTCTATCGACACAAATCCGGAATGTTTGCTTTAATGTTCGAAGTGGCAATTCGAAGTTCATTGAAGAGATTGTCAACTGTTAGGCTGCATCTGTTTTTTGCATTTTGTAAGTTTCATCTATGAGTAAGAACTGTTCACAAATATAGATGCCTGGAAACAGCGCAACCATTTTCAGAGCATAAAATCTAAGTGAATATGGCTTCTAAACTTACGAACCTACCTACTCTGTTATCTTGTTACATGCAGAGCGTCATTACATTGATGACTGAGTAGTAAACTAGCGGACTAGACTAGAGGCCGGATTCTTTATAAATAACAAACAGATGTTTTAATGTTGGCCTAAGCAAAGAAATCGAAGTAGAGCCGCATAAAAGGGTCCCAAGTGCTAGGTACAAGGCTAATATAACAGCCATGTCAAGGGCCGGTCCAAAGGTTCCCAGGAGCTGGATCTGGCCTGCGGGCCGTATGCTGCTCACCCCTGGCAAAAAATTACTGGTAGCCACACCTCTCCATGGACGTCTGATCTTGCCAATTACATTACAATGTCATGGTTAATGTACTCATTAATGTTGCGTTGACTAATGGTCGCAAATGAAGCCGACATTTAGCTCATTTTCTGTACAGACTGACAAAATGATGAGGCCGCTGGACCGATGCAAACGGACAGCAGCTGAAAATGAGGATAGATGCTGTGCGGTCGCTATAGAAAACTTATGCAGACACGTAGTCCTACATACATGCATAGGCCTACATACAAATACTGAGACCTAATCATTTCTAATCTAATGACTCATAGACACCGCCGCTGGCGATCAATCTAAATTTCATGCATTTCTGAAATACCCTTAGCATCATATTATAGGCTACACCGAGAGGTCTCTGGTTAGTTTTCTCTCGAAGTGGCGCCATTTGCGAATTACCCATCGCCTTCGCGGAAGTCGGAACTGCAACGCAGCACTATGCCCCAGATTAGGCCAGGATGTTGACTTTGACGATGGGGCAATTAAATACATCCCATGTAGGGTGAAAGGTGTCTATTTCGATCAGACATGTTCTCGTTGCAATGCAATCTCACGCCAGTTTGATAAGCAATGAATTGAAATAACTGTGTCTACCAATTCAGGCGCGGTTGTCCGCATTTTTGACATAACTCGCACTCTTTATCCTCGTTTGGTTAAATAATTAGGTAGGCCTAATTAGTAACTTCTATTGCTCCGGTGTCTCATACAGCAAAATAAAGACGTCTGATCAGATCAATATCAAAGAAAATTAGTTTGCTAAGACTGAGAGGGACTTGTTGGTAGATTAACAGCAATCTGAAAAAGGTAGGCCTAAAGCTTAAGTGGAAAACGAAATGAAATAAGTGACTTAAGCAGAATGGACAAATACAGAGAGAAAGACAGAGAGGGGAGAGACAGAAACAGAGACAGGGGCAGAGAGTGAGTGAGAGAGAGACAGACAGAGACAGAGACAGACAGAGACAGACAGAGACAGACAGAGAGGCGTGGACTGGCCCACCGGGACACCGGGAAATTCCCGGAGGGCCGGCAGCCCAGGCTTGGACTGGGCCGACCGCCCAAAATAGACAAAAATATGATTACAAATATTATGATATTTTATTTCTAATTTTCAATTCTGGTGTTATAAATTATGAAATATTGGCAGCGCATGGTTGTTACCAAGAAACTTGCACTGCCACGTGAAACGTGCGGCTACGTGCCAATATTCACTTTAACTTACCGTTGATTATTATATATAGTGCATGCAATGATGCAACAGAGGTTATCGATTTCTTGTACGCAGACATGCTACAACATACTTTCATGATATTTCTGAATCAAACAAATCTAACAATGATGTCCGGAACAGAGCCAAAACTCTCCTGGATTCTTTGACAAGTTTTAAGTTTATTTTACCAGAGAAATTGGTCTTGAAAGTGTTTGAACACACAACTCCGTTAGCTCAATATTTGCAAACAAACGGCATGGACATCCTACGAATCTATAAGATGGTTCAAGATACTATGATCAATGAATTAAGCCAAATGCATCAAACTTTTGATGTCACTTTTGAAGCAGCTACACTTTTTTCAGAACTTACTAACAGTGAACTGGATAAAATAAATATCGACATTGATGTTGAGACTGATTTGAAACAGAAAAGAATTAGATCAAGAAAGAAATTGCCAAGAGAACGTGCTATAGACCAGCCAAATGAAAATGCGAAAGATACATTTCGTGTAAATGTTCACAACATGGTAATGGATCAAGTTACTAGTAGTTTAAAACAGAGATTCTCTGAGCAAGGTAATCTTTATGCTGATTTGTATTGTTTAGATACAAACAATTTTGTATAAATTTCAATTAGGATTCCCAGTGATGGACTACGTATACGACCTACAGCAGCTGAGTGAGTTGCTTAGAAAATTTGATTAGGGGCCTACAGTGTAACAAAAGAGCAGTTGCAAAGAGAATTATTGGACTTTGCAAGAAAATGGAAACTTTTCAAAATTAAAAGACTATAATTTACTATTTGACACTGAATAACATACACGGTCTCAGAAAACGCCATGCAAGCTGAATTTACTGTATATAACGTGAAACAGTCCAAATAGCAGAAAACAGCAACAAGAACAGAAATAAATGCAAATCTTGCATAAAATATATTGTTTGCTATTACCAGGTTCTCCTAAGTTTAATTTACATAGTCTGGTTTATTCAAATTTGTTTTTGGCTTACAAATGTGTGTTGACATTATCCTCATCACGTTGCTTAATTGTGAAAGGTCATTTTCGAAACTGAACTACATATTGAACAGATTAAGTTAGTCAAGTTTAGGGTTTTTCATGCTGATGGCTTGTGAAAAGGACCTTGTTCTCAGTATGAAATCGTTGACGTCAACAATACAATGAAAAAACTGCTATACTAAGTGCTTGTGTAAAGTTGTGTCTACTAATTCTATCGTGTTTAGTTTTTGAAAAACTAAATTGTGTACAGTGCATTACATAATGTAACAGTTAGTTTCAAACATAATAATTATTTAGAATTTACGACAAATCACAAATTAAAGTTCATGTGTTTATTTTTTAATCTATTAATATTCATTTAACAATATTTATGACATTTGGCTCATTAATAAATCAAAATATCATTCATTTTATGTTAAATGCTACAAAAAGCATTGGGGGTTCTTCGCCCCCAGACCCGCCTTATTCTGACGCTCGATAATGTGGGCCGCCCATTACCAAATTTCCCGGGCCGCTTTTGCAAGCCAGTCCGACCCTGCAGACAGAGACAGACAGAGACAGAGACAGAGAGAGAAGATTCAAAATCTCGACAGAGCAACTGAAAAAGCTCATTCGCCAAGTTTGACTGAACCTCTTTTCTTCTTTTGGCCATCCTTGGGGACCATGGCGCGACTGACAACGTATTAGGTAGACCACAATCTAGGCTAGCTTTCGCATCAACAATGAGGATGACGAAGATGATGATGATAATAATAGTTGTAATCAGTGCTTCTTTTCTAGAAATAAAGGTTCCGGAACGGAACAATAGGTGCCGGTGTCGCGAGATATTCGCGAGATATTCTATCCCCCCTAAAGCGTATCCCCCCGGATGGAATAAACCGGTTTAGAGTATCCGGTGGGATGAACCATTCTATCCCCCTCTTCATACGCATAACGATAGCCTCGACGAAATTCCAGTCAAAATCACCAAAAACAAAGTAAATTGATTTCAGGTCGACGTACAAACTAAAGATACGCAATTCAAAAATTCTATGTGTGCAATAAATCCAAACAGTACGACTGAATACACTTAGAAACCGCCAAAAATGCAAACTAGACCGAATACTCCATTTCGCTAAGGGGGATACGCATGTATGGGGGATACTCTATTTTGTGACACCGGAACGCAACAATTATCGGCGGGCTAAAATCACGAGAAAAACGGGATTGGGGATTGGGGTTTCAATAAACACTGAAAACAGTTCAAAAACACTTAAATTAAATTAAAATAACTAAATTATTGTTTTAATTATTAAAATAAATAAATTATTTTTTAGGAGCTGAAAAAGGTGCCGGAACGCCGTACCGGCGCGTTCCGGCTGAAAAAAAGCCCTGGTTGTAGTAATAATGCCGTAGCACGGACGATGCCAAAGGAAAGGGCGCGTCAATGGCTATTTAATTGTAAACTTCAAAATAAATTTCTAAAGCGCTACCCAGAGGCTTATCCAGAGATCGATATCCGGTGGAGCTCCAGGACCGGTTGCCAGAGAGACCACACAGAGGAATCAGAGCAGCTGCCAAGGCCGGTTTAATTGAAAACGAGTGTCACGACCCTAGCGCTCTAAGTTGCCAGAAGGCCCTGGTCGTGACAATTTACAACGCGGTGCGAAGGAAGGGTTTAATATTTATTATTAAATCTACAACTACAGAGATAGAATACGTTAATTAGATCATGAGGCACACTTGGCGAATTATCAAACGAGCGACTCTCAATTGTTCTCAAACGTTCGTGCAGCAATGTTACTCAAAGCGTGATCTTACAGTTGCCGTCAGATGTCGCTCCGCCAAAGTCCTCCGCCAGTGTCCTCCTGCGGCCAGCCTTCGTCGGCCTTAAATACAGTTCGCTTATCGCCTTCACAAGTGCCAACTGTCATAATTGAAAGTGGTCGGGCGTACGAGATTGACCATGTCCAGTCGATTAGCCACGGGCGCCATCTGGGGTCCCCCTTCGCCGCTCGCCCTTGATGCCCCGGTGGGAACCGTTATCCGACCGCCGATGAGTTAATGGCCTTTCGCCCGTTGACCGTTGACGAACTCGATGACCTCTGCCGGTTGAACGGCGAGTTCTACAGGTCCGGCTTCTGTAGCGCCCTGTCTGCGTCAGATCACCATTGTCAGGAATGCTGGACCGTGACATTCCTCCCATCCCAAAGACGATGTCATGGGTTGCCGACTCTTGACATCGAAGTGTCTCCAGCGTCGTTCGTCCGGACCAGCATTCACAGAAATAAAACATATACACACAGGTTATAGACCTTATATACATTAATAGGGTCGGCTCCCCCGTCGCTGCTGGGTCTCCTTCTCACCCCTCATTCAAATCAGGGACGAGAAGTCAGCTGCAACATTCCTATGTCCGTGTTGCTAACGGATGTCCAGAGTATGGTTCTCTAGAGCCAACTCCCAGCGTGCCCACTTCCAACAGGGCTTCCCTCGACTACACCTGCGTTGCTCTCCTAACCAGGTAATTACATCTGCCACGCGAACATCACGTAATGGGCCCGGACACTCTATGTCAATGAACGTGGGCTTATCGTCATCACTGTACCTTTCTGTCTCATTCGTTTTACCTGCTCTGTCGTCACCCTCCATCCTTATGTCTTCGCCCCTTGGTGGCGGTTCTACGTGTTCGCGGCGGCTGTCCTGCTCCTCCTCCCCTTTGTTTACGGTTAAAGGCGGTGGGGTGCAAACGACACTGCCTGCCTGCTCCTCCCTTGCTTTCACTTCGGCGTCGTCTACGTTAAAACTTGGTTCACTATAGGGAGAGACCTCCTTCATTACCGCAGTGACGGTAACCTCTCTCCCTCTTATACGCCTATCGTCCTCTCTTACCTTTCTCTCTTCCTCTTCTCGCCTTCGCTTGTGCTCCTCCTCCTCCTGGTCTCGCCTTCCCTGGCGTTCCTTCTCTTCCTCTATGGCCCTTCTCTATTCCTCTTCTCGCCTTCTCTGGCGTTCCTTCTCTTCCTCTATGGCCCTTCTCTCTTCCTCTTCTCGCCTTCTCTGGCGTTCCTTCTCTTCCTCTATGGCCCTTCTCTCTTCCTCTTCTCGCCTTCTCTGGCGTTCCTTCTCTTCCTCTATTGCCCTTCTCTCTTCCTCTTCTCGCCCTCTCTGGCGTTCCTTCTCTTCTTCCTCCTCTTCTCGCCTTCTCTGGCGTTCATTCTCTTCTTCCTCCTCTTCCCGCCTTCTCTGGCGTTCCTTCTCTTCCTGTCTTGCCTTTCTCTCCTTCTCATACTTCCTCATTTTGACTCTGAACCTCAGCCTCTGCATATAGTCTTCCACTTCACTGTCTGACAACCACCCTGGCTCCTTACTCTGCCCTTCAGCCCATCTGGTCACCACTTCTTCTAGTAATTGCGAACGCTCCATAGCGAAGACGCTCTCCTCCTCCATCCCTTCCTTGAACAGGTAAGTTCTTAACCACTCATCTAACCCCTTATCGCGCGCCTGCTTCTCAGGCGTTAAGTTATCCATGTTAGAAAGAATGTCGGACGGATCTAGTAAGTATGTAAGAAGGTGGGACAGTCTAGTAAGTATGCAAGTCGCCGATACAATGCACAAATGCAATTCAATCAATTCTCTATAGATGATGTCGGCAGTGAGCACTCGCCGCAGCCAACTCTCGGCCCGTGATTGCCACTCCCACGACTACCCAGATGAACCCAGCCAACAACGTAAGAGTCCTACCCTTTTCCTTGTCGTCTGCCGGTTCGCCTGTTCTCTGTTGAGTTGGCGTCTGTTGATCGCCTCCTCGTCTGTTCGATCCTCTCCGGGTTGCCTCGTCTGTTGAGTGCTTCCTCGTCCGTGGATCGTCTCGGTCTCTTCTCCGTCCTGCGAATTGCCCGTCCTCCGTCCGATCCCTCGGTTGACCGCCTGAGACACGGTCCGTCCGATCCTTTGGTTGACTGTCTGCGATTCTTCCGTCCGATCCCTCGGTTGACCGCCTGAGACACGTCCGTCCGATCCTTTGGTTGACTGTCTGCGATTCTTCCCTCCGATCCCTCGGTTGACCGCCTGAGACACGTCCGTCCGATCCTTTGGTTGACTGTCTGCGATTCTTCCGTCCGATCCCTCGGTTGACCGCCTGAGACACGTCCGTCCGATCCTTTGGTTGACTGTCTGCGATTCTTCCCTCCGATTCCTCGGTTGACCGCCTGCAATTCGCTCGTGCTCCAGTTGGTTCAGCTGGTCTGCTCGATCTCTGGTTGCGCGTCTCGGATGTTGACCATGTGGTTCTCGTATCTCTGCGTTGGTTCCTCCGTTCCTGCACCGCCTGATTAAGGCTGCTGGTCACTGATGGTACCTGCAGCACTTAAACCTCAAATCCCACTTCTGACACCAGTAATGTCACGACCCTAGCGCTCTATGTTGCCAGAAGGCCCTGGTCGTGACCATTTATAACTCGGTGCGAAGGAAGGTTTAATATTTATTATTAAAATGACAACTACAGAGATAGAATACTTAAAAGAAATCGTGAGGTACACTTGGCGAATTACAATCGAGCGACCCTATAGTTCTCAAACGTTCTCAGTCTGATGGTTCATGCAGCAATGCTACTCGCACAGTTGCCGTCAGGTGTCGCTCCGCCAAAGTCCTCCGCCAGTGTCCTCCTGCGGCCAGCCTTCGTCGGCCTTAAATACAGTTCGCTTATCGCCTTCACAAGTGCCAACTGTCATAATTGAAAGTGGTCGGGCGTACGAGATTGACCATGTCCAGTCGATTAGCCACGGGCGCCATCTGGGGTCCCCCTTCGCCGCTCGCCCTTGATGCCCCGGTGGGAACCGTTATCCGACCGCCGATGAGTTAATGGCCTTTCGCCCGTTGACCGTTGACGAACTCGATGACCTCTGCCGGTTGAACGGCGAGTTCTACAGGTCCGGCTTCTGTAGCGCCCTGTCTGCGTCAGATCACCATTGTCAGGAATGCTGGACCGTGACAACGAGATAGCTTGGAAGGCGAAGGATCGGATGGATGATTATTGTAGGCATTCTTGAAGAGGTCGGTATTTGGAGCGGAGAGCCTGCGGGTGATAATAAGAGAAGCTGAGGTGCTTTCCGGGCTACTTGGTTATTCGCAAACATCTCAGTTTAATCGGTGCCAGTGAGTAATGCTTCTGTCAGCATTCTACTAGGTTTTTGAGAAAGAGGAAGTTGTAAGTTGTCATGGGAAAACCAGGTGTTGTTGGAAACCATTGGAATAGTTTCAACCAATGTTTATCCAAGCGCTAATCCATTAACTGTCTGTGTGTCTGTTTTTTCTCTCCTTTGCATCAGAGCTCAAAACAGGACGATTAGGCTTATCCAATAGACCTACTTAAGACCGACATAATCAGGGCGTATTCAATAGTATGTGCTCACTAGAGGGCGGGGTTAAACCTAAAAACTGCTGATTTATTTGGGAAATATTTTACCCATCGGAGATCATTTAGACAATCGGTAAATAAATGTAAATGTAGACGGTTTTCTGTAGCGACGATTTGGTTCGACCTAGCTCAGTTTTCTATGAATTAATCGATGTCTGGTTCGAAACAAGTACGACTACGACGGCTATAACGACGAAGATGATAATGGTGATGATAATAGTAATCGTTTCCAGTGTTTAGCGACACCTCGCTGCTCCCAGGGCTGTTGATGTCAACCTCCTCTTTTCCAGGCTTGGGACTGACAGCTAGGATTATGACGACGACGTCGATGATGATGATGATGAAGACGACGACGATGATGATGTTGATTATGATGATGACGATGATCACAACAATAATGATGATGACGACGACGACGATGCTGACTTAATTTTCATAGCCTTGACGTTCGAGGGTGGTTGGCCACTCGGCTTCTTGCCATCAGATCATCCCAGTGTACGGTCGGTGATCTCGTTCATGGGGAAGGTCGCTAATTTAGCAGAACAGAACTTTTGAACTATCTGCTTTTGTCCTATATAGAATTTGAACCTCCGACCTTTGAGCTGACTGAAACAGACTAGGCTAATAATCACTCTGATATCACGCAGTCTTCCTCGCGTACAGACACCTACGCATTAATTCATTGAAAAATTAGCAAGGTCGAAGTCTACGGTCGCTGTATAAAGACGTGTACACTTAAATTTTACGGATTCCTAAACATTCCGTAATTGCCGTAAACATTCCATCGCAAACAGACACAGGATATGACTCAAACTCACTTGCTTGTTTGGCTGATGACAAAACCTATCAAGTCCTTGAGAACATGCACAGGCCAACAGATGTAATTCTTTGTTCTAACCAGTAAGGTTGATTATCGATTAATGTATATTAAATGTTATGCACACTATAGGAGACACGTCTTCAGTTATGGTTATGAGCATTCAACACTACGTGGCTTGCTGGTAAAAGAGTTTTGGCCGACTGACCAGAGCGTTCGATTTGTAAAAATGTGCCACAATCCAGGAAAAGGTCTTAGTTCACAGTTTCGTCAGAAAACAGCTTTAAAGGAGGTTGCGGTCTTTTTTATCATAAGAATTTCCGTTTGCATACAATCCCGAACATTTTTTTGTAGGTAAAAGGTACCAAGTTTTATTTTTGATAGTTATTAGTCGTAGTACAGACCATAAAAATTTTCTAAACTAACACTCTAGTTTATCAGTGTGTGTAGTGGTACAAACTTTTAAATGCTGATTTTCTTCAAATTTTTATGATTATTAGCGATTAATTCATATGTTTTTAAATCCTGATATCTTTGGGAAATGACAAGATATTAGCTTAATTTTTTTTAAATTATGTCCAGTAATGATGCACCTATGTCCTGAAAGCTCTAACTCCATTATTAAGACTTGGTACCCTTTCATGTATTGTGACACAAATAGATTCGTGTCCTGATTCGAACCTCCACTGAGCCAAGTCCTTCACTCACAGTTTATAAGAAATGCCAAAATGACCCAATGCCTACTCGTAGGCATCATCGATTACCTAGCACAGAGCTAGTCGAGCACCATCTTGGTTATAGCGGAGCACGGGTTTAAGCTAATAGTGCCAATCGTAATAGCAGCGGGATTTGCGTCTATTCAGTCGCCAGATGGACGCAGCATAGGCGTAAACTCTGGCACGTGCCCCCCCAATATTTGAGATGGACTGTACACCCAATGCAACAAGTGTACCATATATTATATAGCCAAATCCTCCCCCCATATTTTGGACAAGTTTACGCCAGTGGGTCGCAGTGTCGTTCTCGGTCCAGCATGGACGATTTCAGTTGCGGGCATAGAATATCGAAGATATTCCGTCAATTTACCTGATTTTGCCCCATGCTGCATTTCCCCAATTTCGTTTGTTTGTCTCCCATAAATTAGATGAAAAGGAAGAATACCCTACCTTCAGTATATTATGAGTTCTTCGGCATTGTTATCTACGCAAAAGTTCCCACATGTTCCGTAAACATTTCCTCATAAAGGCCTACTAATACTATGATCTTTTAACTTTCACTCTGAGGATTCCCTTCAACATCGAAAACGAAAACAACTCTTGTGCGTAATAAACACCTGCATAAATACATAGCTCCTATGCAGCCGTACGCGTACTATGCATATTGGGGAGGCTGCTTTTGGTAGGAAATTAACTTCCACCACGGATATAATCTAACTAGCTGTAACCCGTGAAAAATCATGGTACGTAAATTAGTTTAGAAACTTAGTTAAATTTAACTCGTGAAACGTAGATTAACTTCATATTAAGCTGTAATGTTGAAAAGTAGAAATGTACTTCAGACTACAGATTAAAAAATATAAGCTTAATTGTCATCACTACAATAATTGTTTTTCATACGGTGATTTTTCACTAGTTACTATTAAACAATCAACTAAGCACTTAATTAAACAACTGGTAGCCTAACCGTAGCAGTCAAATCAATTGCCCATACTTTATCACTTGGCATCGAGCTGGCCTGAATGAGGATGAAGAAGTATAACCCTCCCCCATTCATCCCTCATTGGCTGGCATCAGGCATGAAGGGCGGGAAGGCCTACCGGCCCTGCGTCCGTGACAGGCATGGAGGAAGTCGTGCATGAGGCTTCCGTGTAAATGAAGCGACCATGAGTTGGCCACAATAAGCCCTTAGGCCTGCTGTCGTCTGGAGAACTTCCCTTGACGGACACCTGCAGCCAAGCAGAGATAGATAGATAGATAGATAGATAGATAGATAGATAGATAGATAGATAGATAGATAGATAGATAGATAGATAGATAGATAGATAGATAGATAGATAGATAGATAGATAGATAGATAGATAGATAGATAGATAGATAGATAGATAGATAGATAGATAGATAGATAGATAGATAGATAGATAGATAGATAGATAGATAGATAGATAGATAGATAGATAGATAGATAGAGACACACAGACAGACAGACAGAGACAGAGACAAAGACAGAGACAGAGACAGGAACAGAGACCGAAACAGACAGAGACAGAAACAGAAACAGAAACACAGAGAGAGATAGGGAGAGAGGTGATCCCTGTAGGTGAATGCAGGCCAAATCACACGACAGTCAGTCAGACAGACAGACAGATTACGGCGTTAATTATATTGTTTGATGAGGAGTCAGTGACCTAGTCGCTAGGCAAGATACAAGCGTAAGAGACGAGTTTTTGTCTGATTTTGACTGTTGGCTTACAGTTTTTGTCTGTGGGTTGATGATGACTTGAAACTATAAAGTTAAGTCTATAAAGGCTGTTTGATTCAGAAAAATAAATGTAAATCTCCGAAATTTCTCAGCGCCACACAAAAGCCACGTCAGGGAGACCAGCTTAAACACTGGCGCTATATCAAATCAAGACCGCAATGGCCATGTCCGCCTTGTCCGTTCCGGTCTCAGGTCAGAGTCCGGGGAGGTCAAGCCGAGAAGACCAGACTTGTTGTCCTCGAGACCAAGGTCTTGGTCTCGAGTGCACTCGAGTTCGTTTTTAAAAGTCTTGGTCTTGGTCTTGGTCTTGAGACCAAAAGTCTTGGTCTTGGTCTTGAACTTCAAAGTCTTGGTCTTGGTCTTAAGGTTCAAAGGCTTGGTCTTGGTCTCGCAAGACACCTATGGAAAGTATTTTTGACATGGCGAAATTTTTACGAGACTCGACAAGACACGTCTTGGTCAGAAAATTCTGAGCGAATTTGTTTATATAAAATGCAAAAGGCATTTGGAATAACATTTTGCATGAAGGACTTTTGTAAATACGAATTCGGAATTCTCTGCAGTCTGCATTTAAAGTTAATTTGCTTGAATAAAATAGAAGACTCAAACTTTCATCAAAATAGCGAGTAATCCGACTTGCCAATTTTTTTTTAAGGAAAAGAAGTCTTGGCCCGAATGTGATTTTTTGGGTCTTGGTCTCGGTCTTGGTCTCCAGGTTCAAAGTCTTGGTCTTGGTCTTGAGGTTTAAAGTGTTGGTCTTGGTCTTGGTCTCGAGGTTCAAAATCTTGGTCTTGGTCTTGAGGTTTGAGGTCTTGACAACAAGACTGGAAGACTGCAGGGTAGGCCTACTACGTTGGTAATCGGTGATGATGGTGGTTGCGTGGAGGCGCAGAATTGGAATCAGGATAGGATAACTTGAAGATTTCGGTTTGCAGCCGTGAGTAGAAAGCAGCAGAGGAGAGTGCAAGCGGAGGAGAGCGTACCCCTAAGCCGCCGCCGTTTCTTCGCCGAGCCGAAAAAATTCTGCAAGCCGATAAACCGCCGGAAATTTTACGGCTTAGCCGAAAAACCGCCGAGAGTTATTTCACGGCTAGCCGCCGGAAAAAGTTCGGCTAGTAACATGCACACAGTTGTATTATAAGGTTTCCACGCTGGCTTGTTAGCTTTTACTTAGTGCGCAATGAGCGGTGAATGCTGACGTCAGTTACAAGGCCGTCTAATCGTCCACTGAAAACATGAAATGCCGTTTTCAATTGTTTCTAAACATAATTATTTGAATTTATTTCTCAGATTTGTTTTCAGACTGAGTGAATATTGCCCACCTGTCAATTTAAAAGTAGGCCCTAGTCTACAATGTAAAAGGCCTACTCTGTTAGGCTAATTAGTGATGCACTCATTATAGCCGAAAGAGGTAGTTTAATAATGCTTGCAGACGAATGTTATACAAAATCAGGTCTGCCTGTAAAGAACAAAAATAATGTTCAGTAAACATCATGCAATACAAACTAGTTCTATTACCATAACATAACGATATTTCTGTGAAAAAAATCCCGGGGAACAACATCGCCCTGGCATAGGAATGCAATGCAAAAATCAAAATCTCAAGTCTTCAAAACAAAAGAGATTAATGTTAGGTAAACATGAAACATACTAATATCAGTAGTATACCTAGAACAGTATAAATTTATTTACTGCAAATTACAAACTCCAGTAGAGTAGATCAGACTAGAAACTAAATACCTTATTTCACTAACGGAGGCAGCAGATTGCACAGAGCTGCAGTTATGATTAAGATATCAAACAATGTGACCTGAGTGAGAGGCAAACTGAACATAACATTCGAAACCATTTCAATCTGTTTATTGCACCTTATACGTGGATGCGGGCATTAGTTATTTTTCAGTTTTTTAACACATTTCCCCTCGTCATCTGCATTTTACCGGAACCAGAAGGAGACGAAATGGCAAGTCATCTTGGATGGTGAAACCTTATACGCCAGAATAACGTCCGCAAGATCAACAGGGTCAAGCATCCCAGACTGCTGCACAGTAAAGAGTTCTGTTGCACGCCCTCACCAGGTCTGAGAAATAAACGAAGCATGACCATTTGGAGCAAAGGCAACAAGATACTTGAGGATGTGTTGTGATGTGTTTATAATCAGACCGTGTGGCCGCTTGCAAATAAAGGCCTCAGCTGCTCATCCCGCATATAACATACCGCACACATGCGCATTTTACTGTGACACCGGTTAAATAAACGTAACATCTATAATTAGGCCTATATAGAAATTTACTATAAACTATTATCGAATAATCAATCAAACAATTTTAAATATTTGCGTCAAACTATAGTTCATAGCAGTCCTTTTTTTCTGGGAAAAAAGGTTCCGGAACGGAACAATAGATTCCGGTAAGGAATAATTATGGGCGGCCTAAAATCTCGAGAAAAACGGGGTTGGGGTTGGGAGTGGTTTCAATAAACACTGAAAACAGTTCTAAACACTGAAATTAAATTAAAATAACTAGATTATTATTTTTATTATTAAAATAAATAAATTATTTGTTAGTAGGCCTACATGAAAAGGTGCCGGAACGCCGTACCGGCGCGTTCCGGCTGAAAAAAGCACTGGTTCATAGCAACATCGGCAACGGCATGATTCTGTTTGTTTGAGAACGGGCGGAAGTAAAAGCAAAATTGCTGCGCATGCCCATTGCTAATGCTGAACTAGCTTATTTTTTGGCTGGGCCAATTTGGGGCGCCCGTGTTATATTGCCGCATATTTGTCCGCCCATCCGTCTATCTGCCGAGTCCGAGTGCTCCTCTGCCGGGCCAGTTTTCACATTCAGTTCATGGAACAATAGGCCTAAATGCCTAGGATTGTATTGACACTACCATTACTGCGATGTGTTTAATTTTTACAGTGGGCATGGGACTGGTGATAATCTGATAACCAATGGCAAGTGTCCATGGTCCATGGGAAAGTAAACTGAAGTGATAATCTGATAACTAAAGGCAACAGTGTACATGGGAAAGTAAACTGAAGTGATTATAATCTGATAACAAAAGGCAACAGATATCTCCCAGCACATTACTTTTGGATAATGTAATTTGTAACTCAGCAGAAGTAATAACAATGGCGTGTCGTCTTTGTTATTTTAGACGTGTTTTTTTTATCGTGGCGACACGTAATGTACGACTTTGCAATCACCTCAGTTATCTCTTCAAGTACCTGATGACAAGAATAACAAAGAACACTTTTATAACTATGTGATAACGGGAGACTCAGAGAGCAATTGTAATCCCCACTCTGTGACACAGCGTAGTCGAAGCAACTTCTTATTGATCGGTTATACAGTGTACACGTTTAGGCCTAATAGGCTTGCTGTATCATTTTGAATGCATTTTCAGGTAGTACCAGTCCCAAGCCCTGATATAGTCTCATATGACACTGCGTCGTTAAACAGACACTGCCACTGGTGATCTTCAGAAGCCTGGCTTGAAGAAAATATCACCAAATGTTACTATAGTCGAGCTGACCATGCTTCGAACCCGCTTCAGACTACGCATTGTATGGAACACTATTCTTTTTCCAGTCGAGGCTGTAACTCTTTCTAGTGCACGTTTGTCCCAACACAACTCAAAATTTAATTTTTCAAATCACTTTCTTGTTAGCAGTTTCCACATTCTTGAAGATTCTTAGGTGCAGAATTTTGTCCAGGACTTCAGCTTTACTTAAGTACAAATATCAGTTGATGCTCACACTTTGATGCATTGAAACTACTTGAGTTCGATCAGATTAAATGCAGTCATCAGACATTCATTAAACAGTTGACGCAAAAGCAGGGTGAGAATTGTCGGGGTTGGGGTTCAACCCCTGGTCTTTTTTACACCCCCATAGTTGAGTCTTCATTGCACACCCCAAGGGGTCGTTTCCAACAACCTCAGTTGTGCTGGTATCATTTCGCATTGTTTGACTTTGAGTCTCTGACAAAGAAATGAAATTTCCGTGGTGTATCTTATATGATAATAGTTTATTGTGAGATTTGTGACCATGCGAATTGTATACTCAGGCCTGGATTAACAACGGTTCCAGTGTGTCCAGACCCAGGCCTACTAAACATTTCACAAATAAGGGGCCTACCATTAGTATGCTACTTTAAAAAGAGATCATCGTTGACATTTAATAACTGAAATATGTTTTGGTTTTACTGCAAAAAACAACGATGATCACTTGCAAATGGACAGCCAAGACAATTATGAGATTTGTGACCGTTTGCTCCGCCTCCCGGTTACACCATGGCCGTTATTGTTCCCACGACAGTTTACTTTGCTGAGGCTGCCTATGACCTCTTCCGCCCATAGCCGGGCGTCAGCATTTTTGAGTGAGAAATTGTACAACGCCTAGACTTTCAGGATTTCGTTGACAGTTTTCCTATTACAAAAGCACGTCGTAAACAGTTTTAAATTCATAAATGTCTGTTCTATAATTAAAATTTCGTCAACCCTTGTTGGTTGAACATATATTAGGGGCCTACTATGCAGTCTTGGAACCAGGCCTACAAAATGTTAATCCGACCCTGTGTTACTGTGTATGATAATAAATTAAATTTAATGATGTAAATTTAAGCTTTCTATTGCATTTTCTTATTTTCTCAGTTTGCAAAATAAGGATAAAATATTCAACTACCCGTGGATCAAACTCATCAGAGTCCAATCCCCACCCCAGTCTTTTCTCTACAATTTTCACACTGTGCGAAAGTCCACGTTTAAAATTATCATAGTCCGTCACAATTTGTACAGCATGTCGTCAGTGTTACTCTACAGTCTATAGCACACTACACGTAAGTCAATATATCACTGCATAGTCTTTATTACTTTTTATAGTATTGATGTTTCCAAAAGTTGTGTGAGCATGCCTCTGCCTCAGCGCCACAGAGCCAAAGCTTGTGAGCATCGGCGCCGTTGGCGCTATGGCTCTCGGACCCATGCATATATATTATACATCATACACAAATACACACATACAAGGAAACGTGTTGGACTGTTGGTGGCTTTGTGTTCAATTTCAAATCCAGTTTGCTAATTAGGTCTCACCAGAGTTCAGTCCAAAGGGTGCAAGAAATGCCAAGACCTGAACAATAGCATCTCAACACTCAATTGTTAAATACTTGAGAATCAGTTACCTGGCATTAGAGTGTCATTATATGGATGAAATAAATACTTATTGAAATTATACTTTATAGGCATGTATACATGTATATTGACCGAATCCCAATCCCACACGGTGCACTACAGATGCTAGGTTCGAAGGGAAAGGACAAAAAAGCAGACCAAGACTACGCTGGATAGATCATAATTATAACGCATATGTACCCATCGCCGCAGGACATAACATAACTTGGACTAACACTAAGGGGAGTAATAGACTTGACAAATGACCGAGGACAATGGAGATAATTTATTTGAACCGATGATATGATGATGATGATTCATGTATATTAATTCATGCATTGGCAAATGTCATATTGCATGTCTCAAAAACTGTTCAAGTGATTTATCCATATGAAACGTGAAGCAACACTTGGCGAACTGAATTTTGCACTGACGCTTAATTATAACAACAACAAAAATAGACCTATCAGTATTCAATGAATGGAATACACTACTGGATTTGATTTCATTTCAAGTGAGGAGGATAACTGGATAAGATCCAAAAAGGCATAGTTCATGTGCATAAAGCATGAAACTTTTCAAGCTTCGACAAAAACATAGTTTAAGACTTTTCAGTCAGAGGCATCACTTAATTCAAGAGGAACATAATAAGCAGATGACAGGGTTCTGGATGAATTGTAGACGCTTAAGTTGGGTGAATTCAAATGGTGTATTCCGGTACAACACGAAAGTGGCGAAAATTAAAAATAAAAATTTACCACAGAATGCGTAAATTTTATTTCGATAAGGTATTCTTATGAAGTTTCAGCTAGGCACTGGGAATTTGACGAGGCCGGTCTCCAAAAATTATAACGAGACTAAGTCGTTTTATTATTTGACGTCTGCGAGATTCGCCCGAAGAGTCACTACCTACCTTGACCAGGGAAACTAGGCTAGCTACAAGAAGAAGGGAACTTCTCGATCAGTATATAAAAGCAATGTATTAGAGGAAATGAATTTCAGATACAGATAATTCAAAGTACAATTATAAAATATAAATGCGAAGCCCATTAAGAACAAACCGCAATGAAGTAAACTTCTCAAACTGAATTGCAGAGGAAACAGTCACCAGCCACGCAGAGATTCGAGTAGGCCATGGTGACCAGCTCGAATGCAGCAAAACCCGATTTCCAGGTTTACATAGATTTTTCTGCGTGAGTGTGGTCACGTGGCCCATCGAGGTTTCCAGATAAGGCAGCAAAAGACGGAACAGCAATTATGGCAGAATCTACCGAAAAGGATCCCTATCCTGGTACCATGGGCCAGGTACCTGCCTGTCCAGGAAGACAGATTGCTTCAACCGGAAGTGACGACGAGTTCAACTGAAAAGACGCAATTCTATCAGAGGTGAAACACATTATACCTCTCATACCAAGGGAGAAGGTCGCTCACTTTAATTACTTAGCCCATCTATTTATATAGCGCCAGGTGTGTACTCTAGAGCACCATTATAGTTCTGTCAGCTTTTTAATATAATTATATATAATTCAGGTTCAAGCTTAAAATCTTGTATTTCACATTCGTAATCGTAATCGTAGGCCCTAATCGTAATCGTAATCTCCAATTTTCTAAAGTGCCACTGTAAAGCTGAGCGCAAAGCACCAGCTTATTCACGAGCGCTGCGACGTATCCGAGGGCTTGTCGAGAAATCGATGTCCGTTGGTGGTCCGAGTCTGGACATTCGTTCCATGACTTTTTCAGTTCCATTGAAATTATAATTTGGTCATCAAAAGTGAATATATAGATGTCATGGATTTTAATATTACATCTGCTAATTGGTAGAGATGTCTAGCTACCTTCTAATGCCGTTCGTCATGTAGATATGATAATTTTGCTTTTTTGTCTAATCTTGGTGGGAAATTTTTATGTTTGCAACAAAATACCGCTAATTGAAGAGTTTAAGTATTTCTCAGAGGTAGGGGATGATAGGCTTTGACATTTGCGTAGCCTCGACTGCTTCAACCTGTTTTAAAGAAATACTACTGCAGGTCAATGCTGGATTACCAGGCTGGTTCAGTGAATCAATTGGCTTGGCTCAGCGACCTCTGACTTATGGTTGTCGGCACTGAAACCCAGATCAGTAATATATGAAAAACACAATGGACACAAACCACGCTGTAACTGTAATTTTAGGATCCATTAGTGAATGCCAAGTTCACTAAGGTGTACGGACATAGGTCAACAAAGGAATATGGTGCTTAGACAGGATACCGTCAGTTAGAGCAAGTAAGTCTTTGAAGGTGAAAGACTTGCTATTATACGAATATACGTAACCCCAAACTTCACTTCGGTACGGGTAAAACCGGGTAAACCCGTATCCGTTATGCCCTACCCGTACCCGACCTGACCCGTAAAATGTTTTCCAGACCCGTACCCAACCCGCGGATACGGGTCGGTATGCGGGTAAACGCGCGGGTTCGGGTATGCCCGCAGACCCCTAGATCACTACGTTCACAATGTAGGCATCAAAGTGACCGACTGTTAAATGATATTGCTGTTGTCTTTCAAACTAATTGTTGTCTTTACAGTTTAATTAGGTGTTTAGTTTTAGTGTTTGATAATAATCGCAGGCAACAGTGTCAGAGAAAAAGAGCAGAGACTGAACAGGAAGTGAATGCGCGTTCATCAAACAATTATTTCAGTGATAACAATTTAGCTTACGTATTTTTACATTTTTACTCTCAAGCACATTAAGGTTTCTAAACTAAATATACATACCGTGATTTTTCACGAGTTTCAGCTAGTGTATATATATAAATTATGTTATATATATATGTTATATATATTATATATATGTTATATATATATGTTATATATATATATGTTATATATATATGTAATATATATATATAACATACAGTAAGAGAAAGACAAAGGAAATGGATCGGTCACACGCTGAGAGGAGATTCACTCCTAAGAACGGTCATTGAGGGAAAATGGAGGGGAAGAGGACAAGGGGAAGACCAAGAGAGATGATGCTGGATTGGATGATGAAAGAGGGATACAGCAGACTTAAAGGAGAAGATCAATATCGAGAGGAGTGGCGACGTTGGACATCTGAACCTGCCTAAGGCAGAGAACCAGAAGGTACATAGACTAATTTAAATAATAGTTTTGGCATAAAGTGTTCAGGCTAAACCAGGGTTCAAGCTTGACATAGCTTAGGGCCTCATAAAGTTTAAATCCGGCACTGCAGAGACCTATTATATTTCTGTACAGACTTTGAACGTTTTAGCGATTCACTACATTTTGATTTTAGGCAAACATTCAGTACTGGCCCAGTTAACTTCATCGGTAAGAGCGTTGGCTGCGCGTCTCGTGCGACTCTGTGTTAGAGAGCATGCGGACCGCGGTTCGCTTCCCGAAGGTGGCTTATTTCAGAGATCTAAATTTCGGGCTAGCACGGTCCCAACACGTGGACCTTAAATGGCGAGGCACCCATTCAAACGGGCATCGGTGGTGAAGGATCTCACCCGATCAATTCATTGAAAAATGAGCAGGGTCGAGCTCGGCCATATATACGGTCGCTATAGAAAATCGCGAACATTCACATTTACATTTAGTAGCAGATATTTGAACTTCATTGACATTAATATACATGTAGGCATTAAAGATAGTATGAACAGTGCTTAACAGATATAGATGAACAGTGCTTAACAGATATAGAGTGGGCCGAATCTAGATTGACGGCCTTTCAAGCTTATAGCCGCCAGCTGTAGGCCTACACATTCTGACGCTGAGGGTGTAGCCTACAAAAGTGATTAATACAGCTCGTCGTTAATGTGTTTTTTGACAACATGAGAACATCGGCCTAAGGACTCAAGTTTCAGCCGAGTTTAACTAAAGGCTATTTATTAAACGAAGTTCAGCCTTTACTGCAGATACGATGTTCGCTAATCGAGACTTATATGAAGTATTTGTGTGTTTGATCTGTCTTGGTCTTGGTATGTATCTGACAATACAGTCAAACTGATACTTCTTACTAATAATAACACAATTAGGCCTAATAAAGCGTATCGACTTACGACAGGCAAAGAAATGGAGGCAGTACATGAAAAACTTATACGACCTAAAGAGATGTTGCTGCTGCAAATATTTATTTAAATCAATATTATTTAATGCATTTGTATTCCAGTACAATTCTATTCGATTCTATTCAATTCTATTCAATTCCATTCGATTCTAGTGATTATATTTGATTCTTTTGATTCTTTTGATTCTATTTCATTCTACTTCATTCGATTTGATTCTATTCAATTCTATTTGATTCTATTTGATTTTATTCGATTTTATTCAGTTCTATTAGATTCTGTTCGATTCTATTCAATTCTATCTGATTCTATTCATTCCATTTGATTATATTCGATTCTATTTGATTCTATTCAATTCTATTCCATCCGGTGTTATTTGAGTCCATTTTGTTTCAATCTATTCCGACCCATGCCACAGGTTTGCGCTGGAGCTTGGATTAAATTAAATGACACGATATTGTTGGTTAGTTGCTGTTTAGCGACACTGTGTCGTAACAATGATGATTAGAGTCGCCCAGACTGGCACAGCCAGAGTACGAGGAGCGGCGAAGTTGTACGATATTGTATTCGTCAGAGTTGCATTTTACACTTTTCCTTGAAATAGCTGTCTTCACAGTTTTGACAACAAGTTCAGTATTTGTTATTGAGATTGGTTTATTTCATTTAGCATTCATTCATTCGAGTATTTACATAGCGCCTATTCAAGGTGGGCTACTCAGAGGTGCTGCCGGCTCCAGCATGGCCAAATAGGACAGTTTCAGCATTGCTTTTTTCAACCGGAACGCGCCGGAACGACGTTCCGGCACCTTTTTCAGCTACTAAAAATAATTAATTTATTTTAATAATAAAAACAATAATTTAGCTAGTTTAATTTAATTTAAGTGTTATGAACTGTTTTCAGTGTTTATTGAGACCCTTCCCAACCCCCAATCCCTTTTTTTTCTCAGGATTCTAGTTTTTCCATAATTTTTCAGTTCCGGACCTATTGTTCAGTTCCGGAACCTTTTTTTTAGAAGAAGAAGCATTGGTTGTCAGTCTAGTATAGAACTATCAGAGGGAGTTCTGAGGAGCAGACGCAGCTCTGGGGGAGCACGTTCCATGCCGTCGAGCCCACCACTGAGAAAGCACGATTCTTTTCCACCTTTTCCGAAGAGCGGAGGTGGCGGCTACCCTGAACTCCCTGCACGGGGCGGCAAAGGACCCGCAGATAAGCTGGTGTAAAGCCCAGCTGGCACCGCCAGACTAAGGAAATGACCCTTTATACACACGCTGGCTGACGGGGAGCCAATGCAGGACCTCCAGCATACACCTGAGACCTGACAAAATTTTGGTATTCGGCCAATGAGTCTTAGACGCGCTGCAGAGCGATGCACACGATCGAGGCACGCTAGACGACTAGAATGTATGCCATAGTATAGTGAGGAACAGTAGTCAAGTCGAGCTGTAATAAAGAAGTGTACTAAGGTAGAAATGGCGAAATGGGTGAGAGAACGAGCAACAGTGCGCAGCTGGAGTAGCTGATAGTAGCAGGTGCGGACAAGGCGATGAAATTAAAATGAGATCTTATCCCACAGTGACCTTATCTAACAGATGACATTCAAGTGAGATCTTATCTCACAGTGATCTTATCTAACAGATGACATTAAAGTGAGATCTTATCTCACAGTGATCTTATCTAACAGATGACATTCAAGTGAGATCTTATCTCACAATGATCTTATCTAATAGATGAAATTCAAATAAGATCTTATCTCACAGTGATCTTATCTAACAGATGACATTAAAGTGAGATCTTATCTCACGGTGATCTTATCTAACAGATGACATTCAAATAAGATCTTATCTCATAGTTATCTTATCCAACATAATTATGACATTCAAATAAGATCTTATCTCATAGTTATCTTATCTAATAGATCAGCAGTTCTCAACCTGTGGTCCGCGGACCACTGGTGGTCCGCGGCCATCTGTCGGGTGGTCCGCGAGCAAGGCCTACAATTTATATTTTTAGAATTTTAAACATGCAAACAGACAATTTTTTAAATTTTTGTTTTATTTCAATCGCCAGAATCGGCTAGATAGCAGCAGGAAACTAATAATACACGGATTTATGGCAAAAAATATATTTTGTATTAATTTGGGTTTGGCACAATTTTTAGTGGTGGTCCGCGACCGAGATACAAAATTTTTAAGTGGTCCTTGAATCTCAAAAGGTTGAGAACCGCTGTAATAGACGACATTGAAATAAGATCTTATCTCATAGTGATCCTATCTAACAGATGACACTGAACTAAGATCTCATATCACAGTGTGAGTGTATCTGCTAATGTTTCAGGAAATGGCACCGTGACTGTAACACCCAGTAACACCGCCGTTGTTGCTGGGAACTGGATGTCTATGGAATGTCGCGCAACCAATGGATCAACCGTCTACCGATGGGCATTCATGCGTTCACCGAGCTCCGAGAAAGAGTTCATTTTCACCAACCACGATGGACAACGATGGCTAGACCCCAAGTACGGCGTTGACGTGGACGAATATGGGTCTGGTCTACTGTACTTGAATGCAACGCAGTTAGACGATGTTGGTCTCTACACATGCTATTCCTTCGTGAATGACAGACAGTTTCAGCAAAGTGCACAGCTAATCGTCTTTGGTAAGGGCAGTGAAGTTTCACTGTTTTGTGTGAGGTGGGTGCACGATAGACTAGCCTAGTGGTTAACATGTTGATCTATCAATCCATGGTCGGTGGTTTAAATCAATCCAGGGCAGAATGTTGTTTTATTGACCTTTCGGATCCATTTGCGCCCTCTAGCCAACTCAGCTAAATTAAGTACACTGGCCTACAATGCCAATGGGAAGATCAAACAGGAGGACTCGACCTGGCCGAATGACTTCATTTGCGAGGAAGAGAAAAGTGAAATCGCTAACGCTTCATCCCTGTTGCTGGCTCAGAGACACATTGTGTTAATCTAAGAGATATATGGAAGGCTTACAAAGAGGCCAGTAGTAAATAGACTAGGGGTGACAGCGCAGCTCATGACGTCCAACTAGGGGTGACAGCGCAGCTAATGACGTCCAACTAGGGGTGACAGCGCAGCTCATGACGTCCAACTAGGGGTGACAGCGCAGCTCATGACGTCCAACTAGGGGTGACAGCGCAGCTAATGACGTCCAACTAGGGTCGACAGCGCAGCCAATGACGTCTAACTAGGGTCGACAGCGCAGCCAAGGACGTCTAACTAGGGTCGACAGCGCAGCCAATGACGTCTAACTAGGGTCGACAGCGCAGCTAAAGACGTCTAACTAGGGCTGACAGCGCAGCTCATGACGCCCAACTAGGGCTGACAGCGCAGCTAATGACGTCCAACTAGGTCTGACAGCGCAGCTAATAACGTCCTACTAGGGTTGACAGCGCAGATCCTTCAGAGTAATTCTTTTACATTTAATATATTTTAAGTATATTTGAACCCTAATCTGTACTCTTACACGACTTATTTTTCACATGTATATGTTGAACAAACATATTTCGTGACGCAATTTTTAAATATTGGAGATATTTAAGAATGTAGCCAAGTGGTTAGCGCGTTGGACTATCAACCCAGAGGTTGGCGGTTCAAACCCCACCAGGGCCGGAAAAATTTATAACCTCCACTCGACACTTCAAATAAGAAAAAGACAAGCAGAACATGTTTTAATAAAGTTTATTAAACCGAAACACGACTTCTTTATTTGTAAGTTTTACAAACATAGTTATGAACCAGATAATCATTTAGTCCGGTGTCAGAAGTTAACAGATTGGCAATAGCATGAACGTTTTTATTTCTAGCTCTATGTACGCAGTAAAATATACAATAGTGTCCACAAAAACGACTAACAGTACTTTGTAAATGTCTCTCGCTAAATATCCAGTTTACACAATGACGATTCAAAAATGTTCTAAACGGTGTATCGGGAGGTCTTCCAAAAGAGTCAAAGTATTCGCCATAGGAAGAGTTTTCAACGTATAAGACTATCCAATGCTCTCCAGGTTTGTCGTGCGGATCTGTGTTACACACCATCAGCAGAGGTCCACTTTGGTTTAAAGTTGTAGGTAGACGATCACACGCAAACACGCCCAAAAACATAGGGCCACACTTTGCATCTTTCAGTAGTATCGACTCAATTCTAAGTCCATTCATTTTCAGTTCTTATAGTCGAAAATGATGTTTCTTGATCGATCAATTTCCAAAATATTCTCAAATTCTGCGAACGCTATAACGTTGATGGTGTTGGCTAGAGCTTGGGCAAATTTCATATCCAGACGAATATTACCCTGCTTAATCAGATTAAAATGATCACCCTCGGCTAAATCGGCAGTCAAGTCGAATGCATAAAGTGCATATCCACCAGGAAAGTCCTCTCGAGATATTAGATTTCCTTCGTCTCTCATCCACTTTCCGGTTCCCATAAATAATGAGGCGTATGCATTGATAAACTGATTGTTGGCAAAATTTAGTTCCAAAGGTTTCACAGATTGCTGTTGCCCGTCCAAATATACCTTTAACTGAGACAGGTGCATATGCTTAAAGTTGAAAGGATTATTTGTATAGCTGCCGTTAAATGCATCGTTGTCCACACAACCTATGACGATTCTAGTAGGTAACTGCCCAGAGAAAAGACTTTCTTGAGATGCATCCAGATTACCTCTCGGTATGGTAAACGTCTTGCAAACTGCTCTTCTAACGGGAAATTTTACATTTCCCTGTTCAAGCGCTTTCGCATGTGCAAGAAACACCGAGGGACTGAGCTTTACTTTTCTCACATATAACTTGCATTCTGGAATTCGAACTTTATATGCAGCTCCTTGAACGGACGACATGAGACAGAATGCATCTTTATTTCTAACAAGTCGCACTCTTATATTAATATCGTTAGGAATAAAACGATCCTGAAAAAATAGATCGCTATGAATAGATCCCAGCATGTCGACAACACGTCCTTCGTCTGTAAATGTACTGCGTTTCTTCAACCCAATGTTTCCAGCATTGACGTCGTGCGGATTAGCATCTTCGAAATGAGTTGCAACGTCCTTGTAATACAAGGCTGAGGTAAGCTGCGAGGTTTTGGCTGCATCACCGTAGCTTAGAAGGGTTTCCAAGTAGCTGCGATAAGCATAAGTGTTATTTGATGGTGTGACAAGGGTGTCGTTTAAGGAGATGTCAACTTCCGAAAATAGACTGTGCAAAAATAAGTTGATCGGTCCAACATTATCATCGGTTACAGGTTCGTTGTTTGCCTTTATAATTTGAGCTCTAACGTATAACTGAGTGTTTGACAAGTCGAGATAGTCTTGTCCGGCTCCAGTAATACTAAATTCTATAGGTGTGCCCTGTGAAATTGTGGCAATCGGATTATATTCGACATAGGCACCACTCTCTATACTGGTCTGCGTTGGAGGTACGATAAACAGATCCAATTCGCTCTTTGTGCACTCACAAGATTGTGGATGAACGAATGCCATGCTTAGTCTTTCTCGAATATGTCGTGTTTCAATCTTTTAACAGGTCTCTTTAACGTCCTTTTCACACCCGACCTTTTCACACTCTTCCGGCCACTACCACTTTGGGTATTGAAGTCGTTGGACGAGGTAAAAGCTTTTATACCTTCTGGAATACGTCTTCTGCTAGAGTCTTTAAATTGTTGACCCTCCACAACGTCATTGGCAATCTGCAAACCGGTTCTCAAAAAGTGTTTTCCAAATGATTTAGCGCCAGTTTGAATCAATGGCCAAGCGCTTCTGAAAAGTCCGCTCAGAAAACTTCCTATTCCATGACCACGCTGCATGCGCGCGCCTTGGAATATGGGCATACCATTACCACTCTGTTGCAAATAATAATCTTCGTACGCGAGTCGACTCGCATCGCAACAAAATTGTCTTTTCATTGTAAAAGATATGGAATTTTACAAAGTCTAAAATGAAGTGTAACCATCACCTTCCCGTATTCGAATGGTATGGGTTTGCCAGTATCCGTCCTTATATCTATTTCTATAGAGTCAAAGTTTTTCCTTTGCAGTGGGACGTAGAGAGGTTTTTCATATATCGTATTTATGCTGTCACCGTTTTTACCCGACACATGAACGATACGAAGTAACGGAGCTTTTGTATCACCCACGGGGATGTGCTCCAAGACGTTACAATATACATACATGGAAGAAAACCCTCTGTTTAGATCACATCTATGCTCGGCTTCCCAGAGTAATGGAGTAGTATTCGGATTCGTCAACGGACTCTGTCTATCGGATATACCAAGCATTGCGCGCATATGAGGTGAGAAGTATATGACTACATCTTTAAAAATGACCGCACTGACACGGTTCGTGATATCGTTATACTTAAACTCTGTAGAATTCATGTTGTCATGTTTAAAAGTCGTCTCTTCTATATGTTCGTTTAACGTTTCTACAAGCTCTGACGGCGAGTCGTAATATCTCGGAGGCAATTCAAACATACCATGCGGGTGAGATGTGACCCCATTTCTTTCTATAGTCTGTGTGTATATGACTCGTCCATAAAGCTTATTTAAATTGAACCAGGTGTGTTGATATTGTATTTCGACCAAACCAACTTCCCAATCGCCGGACAGCGATATATCATTTTCTAGTCGCGTGGTATAATGTGTAAGCGTGTTGTTAGGATAGTAGTGCATAGAACTATTACTCGGTAATGTTAGGTAAAAGTGCGCCATGTTAAAACAAATGGTGTAAGGTCTCCAAAGTACTTTCTTTGAATGAACAATCAGACATCTACAACTTGAATATATCGGTTGTCCAAGAATTAAAATTATTGTCATATCCCCGCCATTTAACAAAATATTCGGTTTTCCCTCCGCGCTTACGACTTTTTAATATTTTGTCTATTTTGTAAACATCGTCTTCTTTCAAAATCTGCTGCAATTCCTCTTCGTAGAATCTACCTTTCAATTTCTCTCCGTTTAAGTCTGTCAATTCATGTGTGATTGGATCTGAGGGTATTCGTGCTTCAATTGTGAAAATTTCATCCGTCCAAGAAGGTAGGTAGCCCTTTTTGAAGGCAACTCGAGCTTTGCTTATTCTCACTTTATCACCCACACTATATTTCCACGTTGCAACTCTCTTCTTTTCCCCATACAAGCGTTTTCTAATAGCAGGTTCGGTTTCTTTGGTCACTTGACTGGGAGTCATATCTATACTTCTATGATAGGTGTTATTATACGAGTGTACCAAATCTTGTAAAACATCCGTATAACGATGGGTGTTTTTGTAAGTGAAATACTTCCACATCTTTGTTTTAAGCGTGCGATTAAACCTTTCAACGACCGAAGCCTTTGTATCGGTGTTTTCGGTGGTATAGAAGGCTATAGCGTTCCTATGCAACAACGCTTGAAAGGTTTTGTTAAGAAATTCTGTACCTTTATCGGTTTGTAAATGTGCGGGATGTCTATCGACCAACAGCGTTGAAAAGGCCTCAGTCAGGGCAGTTCCAGTCTTTGATTTAAGCGGAACAACCCAAGCATATTTGGAAAAAACATCTATGCATGTTAAAATATATTTATTCTTATCGTTATACTTGGACAATGCAGAAATGTCAGCCAGGTCGGCCTGCCACAGATCGTCAATACCAACGGTGAATGTTTTTCTACGTCTAAATGTTAATCTAACAGGTTTATGCAGAGTGTAAGCATCTTGTTTCTGTAACCAAGTTCTAACATCTTTAGATTTAATTTGTCCTTTTACATGTCTTTGAAACGTCTTCACACCGCCAAAACTACCGGCATGTTTTGGATCAAAATACGACTCCATCAGTACGCTTCCCAACGAACTTTTGCACGAGACCTTCTGTGACTGGGCTTTGGAGTAACTGTTGGACTTTCATCGGTTGTTGCATTAATATATTTCCATCTGTCCTCGTTACCGATTAATTCGTGTGGAATATTGCATTCCTTCAAAGCGTCGGCAAGCTGCTTCCAACCGGTTGGATTTGGAGTTGTAATTCTTTTCCTGAGCAGGTCGTTTACCAAATCCACAGCATGTGTTTGAGGAATCGTTGTATTGTTCAAAACGAGTTCTCCCTTTTCGGTCCAATCGATATCAGAATTGTTTTTCATATGCGTCAAAAGTCGTGACGCATGAGACCTCCATCTCGCAGGAACGGTGTTTAACACGTCAGTCTCTAAAGAACTAGTTTTCGAATCGGTCACGGTCTGAGGCTTATCGGTTTTAGCAACTAGATCGCTTAAACTAAACTTTGTTATAACTGTAGGTTTATCAATATTTAAATATCGACCTAAACTGTTTGAGTAAAGTTTAGCTTTTTCGTCGTCAGCAATATTTCTATGTAGTATGTCATAGATTTCACCATCCAATCTTGATAGTGTCTTGTCCAACATGGTTTCCTTCCATTTCTCAATCTGTCTAGGTTCTACTAAAACCATTTTCTTTGCATGTTCCATGTTATCTGTTGGGATTTAGAAGCGAGCCTAGAAAGGAAAGCACTGGAGTTAGTAGTGCACCGAGGAAACCTCCCGTCTGAATGAGCCTCTTCTTAGTCTTAGCACGCGTTTTCTTTGACACCAGGCTTCTCAACTTCTTCTTAAATCGACTCAGTTTGGTCTTCTGCGGGGTAGTTAGTGGCACGTGACCTCTTAAAACGTTCTTAGTACATTCGCATATACAACATAAGAGCTCCTTGTTACAGTTCTTCAGAATCTGCTTCCTCACTTTGACCGAAGCTTTTTTAAGCAGGCTTAGGGTTGCAAGATACTTCTTTAGTCTGGAAGACATTTTAACTCAATGAGTGTAACATGTTCTGTGCGACTGTATATATTTATTTTCTAACATACACATAATGGATCTCGCCTGGAAATATGCTTGTTCTTATTCTACACCTCTCATCGGTATCGGGTCTAAGGTCTACCAAGAGATAACCAAATGGAGTCATCGTTGCATCTCTGAATGCTTCGAGCATAAAATTTGACTTTCCGGGAAACATCGGCCGAGCTAAATTTGCAATCTGTGTAGAGTCTCTTACATTTTTGAACAGGACCAAATAGTGAGCGTTGAGACTGATAGTTCTGGTATGTTTGCTTTGGTAAAATAGATTTTGGGTGAGATATAATACCGAAACATTTCTGTGATGACTGATCTTTGTGAAAATTTTAGTGACCCTTTCATCCGTTTCACTCATCAAATCGTCTAAAATGAGGAGTGTCCTGTCTTTTCCATCGAAAATATTCAAGTCTGGAAGTCCTTCGTGAAATAGTACTTGAGGATATTTGTCGAAAATATCCTGGTATATCCCATAACACCACAATACTTTGTCAACTGTCGGCTTTACCATGTGCTGTAAGTGATCTATAAACCGTAGGGTAAACTGCGTTTTACCACATCCAGAAGGCCCACTTACAATAGCTGAAAAAGGGTGTTGCCATGTAGGATCCATCTTAAAGAATGACAAGTTCAAGACCGAATTATATTTATATATTCAAATTGAAAACACAAGAAACGTACAATTCACAGATCTGTATATTTTACTGATTGCATAGGGTTAGAAATAAGAATGTTCATGCCGCAGCTTCCCAACGTTCCCGCCAGCGTTCCTCCCAGCGCTAAGCCACTAAAAATGTATCTTCTCTTCAATTCTGCTGGTTCTTCACGTGGGTCTGTTTCTCTGTTTGTCTGTTTCTCTGTTTGTCTGTTTGTCTGTTTGTATGTTTCTCTGTTTGTCTGTTTCTCTGTTTCTCTGTTTGTCTGATTGTCTGTTTTTCTGTTTGTCTGTTTGTCTGTTTCTCTGTTTCTCTGTTTGTCTGTTTGTCTGTTTCTCTGTTTGTCTGTTTCTCTGTTTCTCTGTTTCTCTGTTTCTCTGTTTGTCTGTTTGTCTGTTTGGCTGTTTGACTGTTTGACTGTTTGTCTGTTTGTCTGTTTGGCTGTTTGACTGTTTGACTGTTTGGCTGTTTGTCTGTTTGGCTGTTTGACTGTTTGGCTGTTTGGCTGTTTGACTGATTGACTGTTTGTCTGTTTCTCTGTTTGTCTGTTTGTCTGTTTGTCTGTTTGTCTGTTTCTCTGTTTGTCTGTTTGTCTGTTTGTCTGTTTCTCTGTTTCTCTGTTTGTCTGTTTGTCTGTTTGGCTGTTTGACTGTTTGACTGTTTGTCTGTTTCTCTGTTTGTATGTTTCTCTGTTTGTCTGTTTGTCTGTTTGTCTGTTTCTCTGTTTGTCTGTTTGTCTGTTTGGCTGTTTGACTGTCTGTCTGTCTGTCTGTCTGTCTGTTTCTCTGTTTCTCTGTTTGACTGTTTCTCTGTTTTTCTGTTTGTGAAAGAGTACAACTTTTAATATAGCTTAGATTATAACATAATATATATTTTAAAATATCATATTCAAATGAGCCTCGCTGTACTAGGGCGCTATACAAATCGGTGAAGTTCAAAATGATTAAAATATAGGATCTACTTAAAATTGCTGCGAGAAATACGTTTATTCAACATCTGAAATGTTTCAATAAGATAATTAAAATAACTCGTGTAAGAGTAAAACTTAGGTTTCAAATATAATTAAAATATATTAAATACAAAAGAATTAATTAGAAACAATACACTGTTAGAAGGGCCTTAAATATAATTAAATATAAAAGAATTACTCTGAAGGAACTGCGCTGTCAACCCTGGTAGGACGTTAATAGCTGCGCTGTCAGCCCTAGTCGAACGTTATTAGCTGCGCTGTCAGCCCTAGTTGGGCGTCATGAGCTGCGCTGTCACCCCTAGTTGGACGTCATTAGCTGCGCTGTCACCCCTAGTTGGACGTCATGAGCTGCGCTGTCACCCCTAGTTGGACGTCATTAGCTGCGCTGTCACCCCTAGTTGGACGTCATGAGCTGCGCTGTCACCCCTAGTCTATTTACTACTGAGGCCTTACACCAAAATGGCTCCCAGCAAAATAATCCTTCTCTACGGATCAATGGTCAGGTTTTGACGGACCCAACATTAATTGCTGAATCGTTTGCTAGCTACCATAGGACCTAGTATGGCTTCCAAAATTTCCCAAACTACTAGCACTGTCTTCAGATATTTAAAAGAACCCAATACTAAATCAATATTCCTAACCCCTACCTGTGAGCTAGAGGCACAAACGATAATCATGAATTTAAAGAACACTAAAGCCTTAATCTGTCATAGGTACGGTGGAAATGATTAATCGTTGTGCGGTTAACTTATATTTGACATATCTCATGTGGTTAATCAGTCTTTTATATTAAACAGGTATTGTACCACTTAATCTGAAAACTCCAATAATTAAAACAGGGGATTGCTATGACATGATAAATTATCACCCCATATCAAAGTTGTCATGCTTCTCCAAACTTTTAGAAAAATTATGTATTAAAGGCAGTATGATTTCCTCATCAATAATAGGATTTTATATAAAAAACAATTTGGTTTAATAAAAATCATTCTACTGGCCTCGCCTTAATAGAAGTAATTGATAAAATCTCGGAGGTCATGGATTATACTTTGGGCATTTTCGTTGATCTGTCCAAGGCCTTTGATACACTGGACCATGAGAAGTTACTTACAAACTTATCACGTGCTCAAAGTCGGTAAATCTGAATCTGATGCGCTAATCAATAACGAAAGCAGGTGTCTGGAAAATTCTTAAGATATTTCAGACCTGAGACAGGAAAAAGAAAAGGGTCCCCCGACGCTTACTACAGAGATTTCGTTTCATATATCGTGGACGTATTTAAAAACAATAATCTTAATAGTATTTTTACATTTATATAATGCCTCTTAAAGAACCCCTTTAAAAGAAGTTCCCGAACAGACAGCTCAAGACCAGGATCGAATACCGCTAGAATGCTTTCAATCGCTTGGGAAATAGCTGCACAGAATCGCATGGCAGTCTGTTCCAGATTGACGGCCTAACCTCGGCGTATCTTTCATGTTGGTTTGTAAACATTAACAGTCAGAGCAAGGAGATCTACGACCAGGAACTTTGATATGCGGCCCCCAAAGATAGGACTGCGTACAACTGGCCCGGCAATTTAGAATCAGCATAAGAATCTGGCCTGAATCGAAGCTAGGATTCTTTGGTCATGTCATGCGATCTGATGGGTTAGAAAAAGAAATTATGCTGGCTTGTGGTGAGGGGAAGAAAGGACGGGGTCGCCCAAGGAAGAAATGGATGGATAAGATTCACGGGGTAACTGGCATGAACCTGGACGAACTAAGGGACCTGACTTCGAATAGGAAACAATGGAGAATGTTTATCATGACGATCGCTAGAGCTCCGGGAGTTGACAGCACAGGGTGATAAGAATCTTAAACTCAGTGAGTTTTCGCTTGTGCAGCCAATGCACTTCGTCCATTAAGTAGCCACATGTCATACTATTGCATTACGGAACTTCGGAATCCCATTGATTAACTGAGCTGCAGCGTTCTTAAACAGATTTAAGTTGGCCAATACAAGATCGAGAGCCTCGACCCAGATCATGTGAACTTTTGCACCAGAGTAAAAGCAGCTTCAGAAAAGAGTGAATATTGTGTATTGTGCCGAACACACGCAGTAAATGGAAGCATGTTCGACATACTGTAGTGACATGCATATGGATGGTCAATTCCCAGGACCTGGGTAACACCCAGATCACGCCCAGAAGAAGGAAAGGAAACATTTTGAAAGTAGAGTTATATATATATTCGTTTAATGAAAAAAAACAGGTGACACACCGCATCTGGGTACAGTCGTTAACAGAGAATAATTTGTTGCTAAGAGTAAATTTAAAAAAATACAAAAGACCAGGAGCGTCAGCTACGTGGATATAACACTCGGGGAATAAATAATATACAGATAATATACTCCATCTTTTGAAGCCGAGAGCCCAAACACCGAAATTCCCATCTCAAGTTCACGTATCCTGTTGACTTTCAGAGAGTGAACCGATTTGCGAGACCAACTACACAGCAGAAGACAACGCGACTCTGAAAAAAGGTGACAGGATCTGGATGCAGTGTACAGTCAACTTCCGAGGGATGTGGGCTCCAACGATCGAATGGAAACAACACACAGTAAACGACAAAGAAGAGGAAGACGACAAACAGATAGTTCTTCATGGGGTATCAACGGTAACATTGCTCAACAGTAGAGTTACTTCAACGCTCATTTTTGTCGCTGATATTATAAAAACTACTTATTTTTCGTACAGAATGTTTTTCAGTTGGCATAATGGTAGCGTCAAAGCGACAGCGGCCAATCTACCGAATTTCACCTTCACTTGGAATTCTTCAAGGCTGGTACCACATTGGGCGCAGTTGAAGACTACAGAAGAGGTGTATGTCGCACCGCTTCCAGTTGAGGTTCGACCTTTCAGTACAACTACACCAAAGCCAAGTGGTAGCAATGACTGGTGTAAGTGTTCGTTACACTCCTTTATAAATTTTACGAAACATATCGCCATCCTGTAAATATGATCTAGTCTTAATCATAATCTTAAACTCCAAATTTCTAAAGCGTACCCTGCGGCTAAGCGCATAGCACAAAGCATTAGCTAATTTACGAGCGCTGCGTCGTATTAGAGATCGAGTCCTGATACCACAGCGAACAAAGAGAGGAGGCAGATCAGCTGCTAAGGCAGGATTCGTTGTGGACGAAAACGCTTGGAAGGCAGAGGATGGGATGGATGAGGGTAGGAATTCTTATACAGGTGATACCTCAGTTTGGAATGGAAAGTTTGTGGAGTGAAAAGTAGAGGATTCGGGGTGGATGGCGGTGAGTGAGTGGCGGTATAATATTGTTGCCTTATCGTTTGATGTACGTTCTTCCATTCGATCGTTGGAGCCGAAATCCCTAGGTTGTGCATCATGTTACGTCTTTGACGAACTATACTAGTCGCTGAAACCACGAGGTATACTTCACGACAGAGGAAGAAATATTTGCACATCATTGTTACTTGTATTGATAGAATAATAATAATAATAATAATAATAATAATAATAATAATAATAATAATAATAATAATAATAATAATAATAATAATAATAATAATAATAATAATAATAATAATAATAACAATAATAATAATAGTAAAAAAAATAATAATAATACTTTCATATATATGTACATCTCAGACTAATTTTTTAAAAGACCAGAATTCAATTTTCCTGTTCACAGAAAAGCAAACTGAGTCATACTTAGCGCTTATATACGCAATGATCTCTATAATGATGCTCTACAGTTTTCAAACAGTGTTGACAATAACAGAATTGTCCAGGAACTACCACAGCTATTAGTGCCTTGTATTGCCAATATTTATATTTCCTCGTTCAGTAAACTTGTGGCTTGCTCTAATATGAGAAGAAATGCTGACAGTCATTTCTGACGCATATGAACTCACTGATAATACAATACTGTTGTGATGAGTTTCGCCATAAATTCTATATAAATTAGGCTTGGCCAACAAATTACAATTTCAGTTTATCTTTGTTTATGAAAGGATCAGTACATTTAACTTATAATCAGGCTTGGCCACATTGCCCAGGCCTCGTTATTTAAAAAAACACTGGATATAATATCGAGATTGCCAGATTATAAAAGGGAAAGCTGTCTATGTTTCCTGATTTGAGCGCCACTATGATCTATAGTCAGAGATGCTCACGTAACGCTGTGCATTTTGATGCTACAAGCAACACAGTTTTTTTGTGTTCAGCAAGAAATTTTGAACAAAATCTGTTATCGTGCCAATTGAAAAAAAATGAAAATAATGTTCTGAATTTCTTTTACTTTTACGCCATTCTCAACTACTGCAGAGCGACGTAGCCACCGACTCAGTAATTGCAAAAGCTTAGCATAATTGCCGCAATTAATAATACATTTACATCTTGTATTTGCATTCCAAATTATTTAACCAGTGTAATGTATGCACAAACTAGAATAAACAGAGTATTTGAACAACAGTAAAATCAACAAGAGTAAATGATGAAGAACTATAGAATCTTGACAGTTGACATTGCACATTTGTCTTATTCTCATGCTAAAAAAGCATAATTATTCAACAGCTACAATATGATCATTCCAAAACTGGCAAAGGCATCAAGCAGATATTTTCTCAACACAATGAATGACCTTGAAAGTTAAAACTGCAAAGGTACTAATTATTTTCGCTCAAACCCTCCAGCACACTGGCACAGGCCTGTGCAGAACAATTGCATCTGCTGACTAGACAATCTTCTTTAGCATTTCAATGAATAGGAGCAGTACAGATCCTCGAAACTTCCTGAAATGTTATCCAGCCAGGAATCCACTTGTAATTTTCTCGAACCCAGCCCCATTGACCTTAATCAGGCGCAAGTGGTTGTTTGTTGCAGCATTGTCCCCAAGTATGAACTGACTGATGGACAGCTCTTTCCGGACTAGCAAGCAATTAGGCCTACTCACCTCCGCAGAGCCATTTCATTTTCAGTCAATCCATCCGCACCCCCGTCATCTTTTATGACAGCATTTAACTGTTCATGAGCTTGATCAACTGCAATAGCTTTAATTTGTGGGTTTTTTAAATTCCAAATTTACCATGCTCAAACTAAGATGCTATTTCTGGGTGATTGCTGGACAGAATTAACATGTCACGCAGATGAACTGCTACCCATCTAGTGGCACAGGGCAAAAAACAAAGGTACAATATCTTGCATAGCTTCTACAAACATTGAGAAATTGTCAGCTGCCTAATTGATCGAAAGAATCGAAGAAGCAGTACTTCAAGCTTAAAAGCACTATTCCAGTATTTGAACTGGACTGATACTGAGTCTTCTCCAGACACCAATAATTAGCAGTCTCCACGATCTAATTCTGTTGTAGGTCTAGTTTATCACTGAAGAGTAAATCTGAACGTTTCTGTAAGATGATTAGAGCACCTGCAGTAACTGAATGTGCATAACTAGTGCAATTCACATGTATGAAAGAATCAGCTGCGTGACCCTGCGTCTGAAGTTGCAATAATAATAATAATAATAATAATAATAATAATAATAATAATAATAATAATAATAATAATAATAATAATAATAATAATAATAATAATAATAATAATAATAATAATAATAATAATAATAATAATAATAATAATAATAATAATAATAATAATAATAATAATAATAATAATAATAATAATAATAATAATAATAATAATAATAATATTTCTCTTGATTAATTCAAACCGACAAACGCAATAAGATTACATTCAGACATGACAGTACAGTTATCAATATCTTAACTAAACACACGTTATGGCAGCCATGCAATTCGTCCGCCCGAGGAGGTTGCGGGAATCGAACCGCGTACTGCTGCTCTCCTGGCCATGAGTGTTAACATTACTCTATTCCCTCCTCATGGCAGCTTTTAATAAGACATGAACCCAGCCAGAGCTATCTAACCAGTGACCTAATGCTTTCATTACAGTCATTTTCAAGTGGAGCCCACCCATCACAATCACAAATTGTTTTCCCCCCTAATTCTGTTGACAAGTACCACAAAATTGGCTTTGCCAGTGCATAGAGTGGTTGATCAAAAGCGAGAAGCGGGATGTGACCTGGATTTGAATGGCTAACAACATCCCGGACGTCTACCATTCACTGACAAATCATTGCTGCAGTATTAGAACTTTGGCTAAACAAGGGTAAAATTTCTGTAATTGGCAAAGCTGAATCAATTAGATAACTGATAGTTAGCCCATGACACAATCTGAGAATCAATCTTTTTCACAAAACCACTGCTGACTCTACAGTAGTTAGCTTTTTGTAATCTCCAGCATCTAAACAATTTCCTCGTTTTAAATAAAATCTAACGTGGGAACAGGAGGCTGCGAAGTTGGGAGACAGCATGGGATCACTTCTGTGTAGGTAGATGGCTATATTGCATCTGATAAATTACTGGATGCATCACGAATTGAGGAAAAGTCATCGAGTTCCAAACCACTGAATCTTGGAAGCTGAAATAATGACATCGCTGTGCTAGGGAATGCAACTCCGGGTTTATGCACATCCGGGCACCAGAGTTACCCAGGGTTTTCAGAACACGATAACCCGGGCTTTTGACAAAAATCTGCGCCCAGCCCAAAAACAATTGTACATAAAACATCTGTCTATGCCACACAGTTAGTTAAAGCCAATCTGTCACAGATATTAATGTAAATATTGAACGTGCAACATAAGTTCAGAGCAGTAACAGAGAAAATTATTTACAAAGTATAAAGTCAAATTTTCAATATTAATGATTTTGAATCCTCAAGACAACTGTTAAAAATTTTCTTACAGAATTTTTTACATCAACAAATATTTATTTATTTAACTGAAATAGGCCTAAGCATTTGTACGCGTGTTTACAATCCCAAAGTATAACAAAAATAAGCACCTCTTGCACGCTGATAGCGTAGCTTAGAAAAACAGGCCAAAACCTAGCCCAATAACGCACATTCTAAAGTGCTTTATAAATTATTTTTGAAAAAAATTTAACTGGCACAGTCAGTATCAGGTTATCTTCTATTCTAGTCCCTCTACAAATTTTAGTGAAGAAATATCCCTGTAGCATCTAAATGCACAATATTAAGGATTTTAACGTTAATTGACAGGACTACAGTAGGCCTACTAATCCAATCCAATCTGATCTTGAAACTTGTATTACAACCAGCATTGAACTGATTACGGCTAAGTTTTGGGGCGTCAGAGAGTGGGGCGATTAAACTTACAAATATTTTATAAGTAATAATTAATAAATAATGGTTAATAATTAACAATTAGGAATTCTGTATACCGGTACAGAAAACAGTGTTACATATCCAGAATTAAATAGTTTATGGATTGACATCATAAGGGCGATTGAGGGAAAATAAAACCATTCCTCCTTTCTTCCATTCTTTCGATAGGGAGAGTCTTCGTCAGATTCTCTACGCAGTAGGGCCTAGGCGCCTCAGAGTAGGCCAGAACCCTTCTGCCCTCTTTATTTGTCACACACACACACACACACACACACACACACACACACACACACACACACACACACACACACACACACACACACACACACACACACACACACACACACACACACACACACACACACACACACACACACACACACACACACACACACACACACACACACACACACACACACACACACACACACACACACACACACACACACATACACACACACACACAAACACACACACACACACACACAAACACACACACACACACAAACACACACCTAAAAATACACACACACGATATGTGACATGATAATGCTGTTGGATGCACATGATACAATGGTTTCAGATATCATCTCGTTGATTCTCTTTTTTGCCGTTCTGGTTTTCGTCTCACTCCTGGTTGGTTTGGGTATTCGACGCTACGTGCGACTCAGAAGAGCCAGAGGTATGGCTACTACAAGGCTTGCATTATTATTATTATTATTATTATTATTATTATTATTATTATTATTATTATTATTATTATTATTATTATTATTATTATTATTATTATTATTATTATTATTATTATTATTATTATTATTAAAGATTCATAAAGCGCAAGTTTACATAACTAAACACACGGGAAATGTGTTGACATGATCTAGACTGAACTATGTAATCTAAGATAATAATCTGGAAGGCTCATACAAAATTATGGCCATCTTTAATTTGAGATAATTATTCAACTTTAAGCTGAGAATGCTGACTGTGCTTGTCGGTAGGAAGATCAGGCGGCGAGGGTAATGAGCCACCTGCCCCGTGTACCTAGTTTAAGTAATTGAAGTCGCTGGCACATCATAACCATGGGTGCTTCTCAGGGTTTGCCTAAAGCGATACTGTTATTTTCCTTCTAGTATAATTCTTACAATTTAACTTTGAATTTAGTTAAGTTAGTTAACCTTTACTAGTTATTACATGACATAGGCCTACACATCTGTTCTGCATTTGATCTCTCTTTGCCCCATGTAGCAGGACTCATCCCTTAGGGTCATCCTGTTATAACACCCACTTCACCAAAAATGTTATTGTTTTGTCTTGTACAACTGGGTTGTTCTAATAAACGGATTTTGATTGATTTGATTGATTGAATGATTGATTCTATTTCATCATCATCATCATCATCATCATCATCATCATCATCATCATCATCATCATCATCATCATCATCATCATCATCATCATCATCATCATCATCATCATCATCATCATCATCATCGTCATCATCTTGTTCTTCTTGTTCTTGTTCTTGTTCTTGTTCTTCTTGTTCTTCTTGTTCTTCGTGTTCTTGTTCTTGTTCTTGTTCTTCTTGTTCTTCTTGTTCTTCTTGTTCTTGTTCTTCTTCTTCTTCTTCTTCTTCTTCTTCTTCTTCTTCTTCTTCTTCTTCTTCTTCTTCTTCTTCTTCTTCTTCTTCACCATCATCATCATCATCATGTTCTTCTTGATTATCATCATCTTCTTCTTTATTAACTAGATTGATTTTTGTCTGTGTGATGTTGAACAATATTAGAAAAGATGAATGTAGTATTTCACGCGATATCTAATTTTAGTCGGTGTATAATGAGATACTTGGCTTTGAACATAGTATGCTTGTTGTACACTGCGCTGAGAAGATCCGGCGGTGAGAGGGAGGAATTGTCATCGATTGTCATGTGATGAGGCTAAGAAAACTTAGACGCTAACACTTCATACCCACGGCTGCCAGTTTCAAAAGCTCTAAATGTATAGTAAAAGTCACGAACACCTTATGACGAAGAAGAAGTACAGTACCTTAAATAACCCTCCAGAGGTTGCCGTGGACATGCATGAAGTGTTAGAGACTTCATTTCTAAGACTCAGTACACGATAGCAGGCATCCATTTTGCTTCCTCGCCATCTGATCTTCATATCAACAGCGCACGCTTAGTATATTCATATTGCATTGGCTAGTGGAAACAAGTGCAGAAATCTTGCAAAGAAGTTCTGCCCTGGAAGAGATTGTTAATCAGGCCTCTAAATTGGTAATCCTGCACACTAACCATTAGACTTTCGCGCAGAGCCCTTAGACTTGAATCAGCAGCCATAACGTTTTGTAGACTTAAACATGATATACAATGCTTCGACTTCAAGTACAGTACCACTGCGAAGACTAGAACGACCACCTTCCATCGAATATGACATCATCCCAACCGCAACACCGAATATATATGAGTGGATAGATGGCGCTGATGCAGACGATGACGTTGAAGAGCAGGCGACAACGTCACAGAATCATTGTCACCCTCCCTCGACGCAGTGTTACAGCGGTTTAATGGCAGCTACGAGCAATGCTGCATGTCAGTACGACACTTTGGATCAGTACGAGAAGATGGATCAATTCAACCCTGAGACAGACTCAACTGCAAGAAAGACGCCAGAAGGTTCAAACCAAGAGACTGGAGAAGAGAGGTATACTACACCAGTTCCCAAGAGAGGAGTTGCAAAACCAAATCTTAATTCTGGCTCCAAAGACTACCTTGAAATGGCTGGAGATGTTAAAAAGTCAAAAATGGTTGTCACACCTTCGCACGTCGACTTACCTAACGACTCAGATGATGACAACCATCCGGATGGTAAGCTAAAAGGGTTTGCCAAAGACAGCGATGACTACCTTCAGCCAGGCCCCAAAGCCATGGATAACTGCCCAACACTCATACGTACAGATCGTGTATATACAGAGTGAAAAAACTTATTATTGATTTACCTTCGAAGAACCTGCACATTATCCCTGCACGCCTCAATACAATTTGTATGCTGGTTGTTTTACATGCATATTTTATCAAGAATATTGCCATGTCTGACTTTTGCTGCATTTGTTTGCTGTTGTTTCATTAAATTAAAACCTCTGTGACCTTCTGTGACAAAATGAGTCTTATCCTATATCTCACCATACCGTTTTTCATAAATGGATTAAAAAGGTGTCTCAGGTCTTTAAATCAAGCATACTGGCTGTTTAATATAATTATATATTGATCAGAAATTTCATAACATGATCCATTTTCCCTGGAATGAGATAACGTGTTTCACCACTGACCCCCATTTCTTTACAGAAGTAGAAAATGGGCGGTCTTGATTTTCATGTTAAAACATCTTATGTACTATTTTGTTATTTCTGCAAATACACATCTTTTTGCATAGCATCCAATGCACTATTTCATTAAATAAAATCGTAAACTGTAAAATCTTCTACTTAGGACTTGTTTTGTTACATTCGGTCACATTTCGATAAATTAAGATATTACTTTGAGAGCCCTGTTAAATTTAGAATATGCAGTCAAAGTTAATTTCGTTTCGTGAGAGCTCAGAGCAGCCTACTGAAACTTTGAGCATTGATGAAGCATCATTCGTCCATTGTATCATTATGTGCTGGCCAAACATTGACCAAGATTGGCATTAAGTGCACGCAATATCAACTGATCATAAACACTGATAGTTGTTCTACACAAATACGCATGTTACAAGTCACAAATATCGTAATTTTTATGAAACTCGTAAGCGACTAAGAAAAGTGCTTAACCGACTCAGTATTGCAAATCTATATGCAGCTTATGTAATCGACAAAACGTTCATACTATCGGAATCTAATGCAACTGAGCTGAGAAGAGGCTACATGTGTACTTCGGTAAGATATTATTTCAGAATGACAATCATTCCAGTATCATTCCAGATGTTTGAAACTTACTGAGCTGCATTAAGTATAGTAAAGAAGCACTTGCCGTCTTGCTACACAGAATAAGATATTAAATGGCAAGGATCTTCCACGTCATAAAGGAAAAAATTCACATAAATGTTTACTTGACGCGTAGACAATAACAATATTTTTTTCTCTACGTGATCTCATTACTGTCAGCTTCTGATTTTTACCTGTTTGTGAGTAATGTATATCTTTGTTATTGCTATTATACATAATATATAGCATAAAAATGTTAATCACATTTTATGGTAACAGTTTCTGTATTAGCTGCTACATTTGAAGTAATTCTTTCACAGTCGTTTTAAATTGAATTCATGCAATTGCTGTTTAATCCAACTTTTGTAAGAACAATCGCTTGAAGCTTCTTCGTGAGTAAGCTCTCAGATTTTGATTTCCACAGGAACTCATTGATTGTCAATAATTATGTATGCACTGAATAACAGCTATATTCAAGTCATTAGGTATGAAAGACTTGGAAATCCAGATAAACAGCAGTGTGATTCTCCTTGCAGATTTTATTTTAGTTATAGTTACAGTTATAGTTAATGGTTTTTCATTTTAGTTATAGTTACAGTTATAGTTAGTATCATTTTTTAGTTATAGTTATAGTTATAGTTACTGGACTTTTATTTTAGTTAAGTTTAGTTAGTACATAGTTAAAAATTAACTGGCCGCGATGACGCTGCGCCTGGTCCCGATTAAATGTCAACAAATCTTCGGCAGTTTTTGATCTCCCACCCCCCCCCGTCTCAACAACTGTCAAACATTCAAGAACCCTAGCAAACTTATGTCAAAGAAAATTTTAAAAAATATAATCTCGTTTTCTACTTGATGTGTATTCAATTTGATTTTTATTATGAACATTTCTATTTTGAACATGAAGATGTTAACTTTTTATAATATTCCTTTTAATATAGCAAATTAAAATCAAAACAAGTTTCTCACTTTTTAATATGACTACTAATTTTGCGACTTTGCGCTAGGGCCTAGTGAACTTGGGTCGCAATCGCTGTAGAAAAGTTTACACAATAATTACATTTAATAAAATGAGCCCATCGATATCTATAAATATTGATTAATGAGCCACTACTACTAGATTAATTCACAAATCAAAACTTAGTGGCGAACATAGGCTGTTGTAGCGCATTTCAACATTCTCATGTTTATCGATATTGCACTTTTGAGTTCATTAGGCCTAACGAAAATAGTGATGAATTTTCGTTAGTGTTATTTTCGTTATAGTTATAGTTATAGTTAATTATATATTTTAGTTATAGTTATAGCTATCGTTAACGAAATCATTTTTTTGTTCGTTAACGATCATTTTCGTTATCGTTAACGTTAACGAGAATCACACTGATAAACAGAGTAAGTTATTTATATCTAATGAACTCGGCCTTACATGTTTAACCTAATAAGCATAGGCCTACTCAAAAATAAAATGACCAGTCATCATTATTTTATCATGATATTGCATATTTAAATTTATATTTAGAATTTTGGATTTTAAGTGGCTACAAAATTATGAGCATGTGAAAATTACTTTGATATAAGGGTGTGTTTATAATCATGACATTATAAACTTCAATAATGAAACTCTGCATATTCTTTATTTTTTATTGGCATATGCGCACTGCGCAGTCAGATTCCAAAATGCAATGATTCGACTCTATAATTAATAAATAGATATGCAGTGTATGTTTCCTCTGTGTTTTTTGTCAACTGTTCCAGCTCATTTTGCGTTCATCTTTGCTACATAACTCGAATACGTGACTCATGGCTATAATCTAGGCTACAAATTACCTGAGTAAAATCATAAACTTGAGTAACATTCTGCGTTGATATTTAGAAACTGTTGTAACATAGTGTTGAATGGAATTGAATTGATAATTATTATGAGCTAAAGTCATTTGCTAAAGTCAAATGGTGCCAATAATATGAACAATACAATAAGTAAAATGTAAGATCTTAGCTACCGTAAAACGGAGTGACTTTGGCCTTTTTTGAACTTGTTTTAATAATAAAACGATAATGTGACTGAATATGGCTGACTTAACAATTAGATTAGATGTGCATAGGGTTATAGAGAAAACCTATAAAGCAAACTTTTTTGGGTTATAACAGTTGAACACTTTTTTTTATAACTTTCGGGGTGGGCCAAAGTCACCTCATCAGGTGGGGTGACTTTGTCACACAATAGTTTTTCAGTTATTAGACAAAGTAAACCTGTTACTGGGGTCACTTTGGCCCGAAGAATGTGTTAAAAAAATATCTAAACTTAAAACTAACACTAAGTGACAATGGTACCATACTGGTACTGGCATGACTAGAACGAATTGGTACCGTATGCTTCGACCAGTCAAAATATCCTGAAAAGTGAAATTTTAGCAAATACATTAATTAATTTTAAAATAAACATTATATAAACATCGCTAGGAGTACTTTAGAATATGGCCAAGTGAAATTTTAGCAAATGCATTAATTTTAAAATAGAAATTATATAAATATCGCCAGGAGTACCGTAGGCCTACTTTAAAATGTGGGTCAAAGTCACCCCAAAAACTTTGCTTGCATTTATAAAGTACTTATTGGTGACATCGTGGAGCAAACGGTGCGCCATACACATGCCACTCCAATGTACATTGAAAAGTGTTATTATCACCCATGGTATTATTAATGGTCTTTCTCACAGAAAAATAAGTTTGCACATCTTCAAAGTTGAACTTTTTTAGGCTTACAAACATTTCGGGAAAATTTCAACAAATTTTACAATGAAATCAACCAAATTTTTTTAAATATGCGCTACATGTTTACCGATTGTTATTCGTAAATCAAGTCGAAATCACGTGATAACTACGGAAGGCCTAAAGGTTACAAACTAATTTTTCAATTTGGGCCAAAGTCACCCAGCAGGCCAAAGTCACCCCGTTTTACGGTACAGTTTATGCTATGATTACAACCGATAAACTTGCGATTGCTGTAACTACACAGTGTTGCTATAGCATGAGTCGTTCTAGATTCTTCTAAGTGATGAAATGCTTTGAAGCAATCTACGCATAACTCCTTCACGCCTCAGTACAATTTGTATGCTGGTGGTTTTACGGACAAAAGGCTATTAAGTCAGTATCTGTTACCAAGAATTTTATCATATGTAACTCTTGCTATAGAAGCTGAATGCCATTGTGGAAAAGCTTTATACGTCACTATATTCTATTTGTTGTTGTTTCCTTAAAAATGTTATGCCATTGTGTGACAAAATGAATTTTAATTCTAACCTTACACTTTTCAGAAAATGGGTTACAAAGGTATTTTTGATGTTTAACTCAAGCATGCTGAATTTTTAATGCATATTGGCCAGAAATATTAAAACAGATCCGTTTTCAATGGCAGGAGATAACTTGTTTGACCAATGATCCAGTTTCTTTTCAGAAGTATAATTTCGACGGTCTTTGTCATTTATGTGAATCATACATCTTTTTGCATAGAATCGAAAGAAATATTTAATGAAATAGCCTAAAACTGTGAACAGTAAATTTTCAACTTGAGTCTTGTTTTCCTAGAGTTGGTCACATTTCAATAAATTAAAGATAGGTTTGAGAACCCTTCTAAATTTAAAGGATGCAGTAAAAGTTAATACCCTTGCGCGAAAGTACTATATTAGAACTTTGAGCTTGTCTTGTTGTCAAGACCTTAAACCTCAAGACCAAGACCAAGACCAAGACCTTGAACCTCAAGACCAAGACCAAGACCAAGACCTTGAACCTCGAGACCAAGACCAAGACCAAGACCTTGAACCTCGAGACCAAGACCAAGACCAAGACCTTGAACCTCAAGACCAAGACCAAGACCAAGACCCAAAAAATTGAAATCAGGTCAAGACTTTTAAAAATTGTCAAGTCGGAATATTCGCCATTTTAATGAAAACATGAGTCTTTTATTTTATTCAAGCAAATTAACTTTAAATGCAAATTGCAGAGAAATCCGAATTTGTATTCAAAAGTCCTTCATGCAAACTCTTATACCAAATACCTTTTGTATTTCATAAAAACCAATTCGCTCAGAATTTTCTGACCAAGACGTGCCTGTGGGCCTCTTAAAAATTCCGCCATGTGAAAAAATACGTTCTACAGGTGCTGAAGTCGCTGACACACACAGAGTAGCTTTTCAAGCACTGGATGTAAATGTACAGACAGTGAGTCCTTTTGAAATCTTCCCATGGTTTATCATACCGTCTGATACAGAATAACTGTTGCTGCTGCCAACTGGTTTTCCTGACCAACATAACTTGTATCCATCCATAGACATGCATTGGTCGTATGATGCAAGCAGGCTTGATACAGAATTCTTGAGTTCAGTTAAATGACTGTTCATATTAACAGCCGGTCTTGGTCTTGGTCTTGCGAGACCAAGACCAAGACCTTGAACCTCAAGACCAAGACCAAGACCAAGACCTTGAACCTCAAGACCAAGACCAAGACCAAGACCTTGAACCTCAAGAAAAAGACCAAGACTTTTAAAAACGAACTCGAGTGCACTCGAGACCAAGACCTTGGTCTCGAGGACAACAAGACTGCCTTGATGAAGCATCATTTGTTCATCTATTATAAAGTTTTCCAGATCAGTGTGTCCATCGGAAGATAAACCCTTGCTGCTATCCATGAAGTTGGTGAAGCTTAGCAGTTTCAGTTTAGCGACGCTGTGTCATAACAAAGATGATTAGCGTCGCCCTCCTCCTTTATCCAGGCTTGGGACTGGCACTGTCAGAGTACGAACCCTTGATATTTCTTCTAACAGTCCGCACGATGTCATAAAACTCGAAAATGCTATACTGTTGGTAAATAGTACTTCAAAATTTCGTCGCTTCATGAATGATGAATGAAGAAAGTCTTAAAGACCGACGATCACTTTTAAATCGTTATTATTATTATTATTATTATTATTATTATTATTATTATTATTATTATTATTATTATTATTATTATTATATTTTACAATAATGATTTAATTATCTGAAGCGCCATCTTAGCGTCACTCAGACAGAGGTGGCAGTGTCCTGGAAAGGCAGATGGCATTTCCACGTTGCAGGGCCACAGAAAGCCGTTGGAACAAATTCGATGTCTCCAGTGGATCGTGCGTTGAGTCCGATATCCGGCTTCCCAGCTCCACAACGAACTGTAGACCTTCATCACTCCATGCTCCGCCCGTCTCCAAGGCGATCGCCACAAAGGTATGGGTGTTAGTGATGGTTGCGTATTTCGCCCTCTTGATCAGAACTGCACGTTCCGCGGCTTCGCCAGCTCCGATGGATGTGTGGGCAAGGTGGGAGGTGGCGTAGGTATCGGGCACTGTCACGTCCCATGTCAGGCATCGTCCGCGTGACCAAGGAATCAGCGTGACACCGTCTGGTCGCTTTCCATTTCCTCTTGAGAGGCCGAGAGGCTCTTTCTGAGCAGGGATTTTCGCTCTGCTCAGCGCTCTCCAGATCACATCGTTGAGCATAGCGTGCCGCTGTTGTTTCCCTCCTCCTCCTCTACAAACCAGACCATGAAGCCCTCTTGCGTCGACATTTTCTCGGCAGTGGTGGCACAAGTGCGGCTCACAGAGTGCCGTGCCTAGCCTCACCCCGACTGCGATCCGTATCTCCTCGTCTGAGAGGCGAAGGCCCAAAGCAGTCACCGGAGGAGCTAGCATCCAGTCACCAGAATGAGGTGCTTGTGAAGCTAGCAGGCGAGCACGATCGCGAGGACAGCTGGTGGACTCGAGTAGGCCTGTCCGTGCCTTGTCTGTGTATCGGATATCCCACTCCTTTTGGCGATGAGTTGCTGTTCCTGTTGGTGGTTCTGCATCTGTCAGGGTCTTCCACGCGGTGAGTGCTGAATTGACCAGTTCGTATGGTATCTCAGCCGACTCTGTTGGTTAGATGCATGTCTGCAGTTCGGTTGTGCTAGCGGCAGAAGCCAGAAAGGCGGAAAGTGCCAGCGTAGATGCACAACGAACTCCCAGACCACCGTCTCTCACCGGCAAAGAAGCCTGGAGCCACCGGTCATCGTCAAGGTTTACATTCAGGATGGTCGATAGACCTTCTCTCAACAATTTGTCGAACCGGGCCAAGCCCGGGCAATCAGCACAGACGGCTGTGCGCATACTGTATAACAGCTTCGGTACACTTAAACCGTTTCTCAGTAGAAACACCATAGAAACTTCGTGTAAAATAACAATATAACAACAAATTTATTATTATTATTATTATTATTATTATTATTATTATTATTATTATTATTATTATTATTATTATTATTATTATTATTATTATTATTATTATTATTATTATTATTATTATTATTATTATTATTATTATTATTATTATTATTATTATTATTATTATTATTATTATTATTATTAATATTATTATTATTATGACTGGCAAATACTGTAGTTGTGTAATTATGTAGGGTCTACTTGTCTATAAGTTATAGGCCTACATCCTTCATATGATATAAGATGTTGGAACGAATTTCATATATGCTTTGTTAGTGCAAATATAAGGGCAATTGTAATTATAATCATATATTTATTAAGCGCCTGTTAAAGTGAGATTGGACTGAGGCGTTTAGTTTAGAATATGCACATTGCCAGAAGCGTCTACACCATAGAAACTGTGGAGCAAATGCTCCATCCAAGAAAAAGGGGGATAGATTTGTCAGTGTCTGTGCCACCATTTTAGGGGGTGGAAGGAACGGGGAGGGGGGAAGAAGAGGGGAAAAGGGACGTTGCTCCAATGACTTAGGGGGGGGGGGGAATAGACGCCCCTGCACATTGCACAGCAAATGTTGAGGTGAGGTAATGTTGTGCCCTTTCTTGAAATCCTACTTCTGTCCATATGTTTTCAGCGCCAAAATTCTATTTTCTTCAGAGTCAACTTATTTGCGGATTCGAGAAAGCAGGACGTGTTATGCCATGTCTCCCAATCTGGTACAAGGCTTGATTCTACACAGATAGGCCTATGCTTCACACATACGTGTATTCCAAACTAATTTTTAATTCTTATGGGATAAGTTTTTACTTCGTGTAAAATAACAATATAACAACAAATTTAAACATTAGTATTACTGAAGAAGAATAACAACAAGGATAGAACGAGAACTATAAATTTCAAATTTCAGTCAAACGAAAACAACTGAAGCACAACATTTAGTAATAATTTCTATCTTACTAGAAAATGAATGTAGCAAACTTAAAGTCCGATATTATGACAGTCTCATCAATTAGGCACGCTTATTTATTTTTAAGAACAAAATCAAAGCGAAATTCGCAATATCTGTTACGACATTAGCAATGGCCTAGAGTTTCCAACTGTCTCTTGAGAGTGCAATTCACTACCACGAAACATGTAAACATCTTAGCGAATTTCGTTGTTTTGTCGTTGTAGTAATCGGAAAACTTAAAATACCCGAAATCTGCGGCATTTAAGAGGAATAACTCAGACCTCTCACTCCGATACACATCACAAAACTTAAAGAAACGATCCAATAGGCGAATAACCGTAAAGCTTCTGCATATATATAGCGGTGATCATCCAGCCAAAGTTTAGTAAATATATATATTGGTGTAAGATTAACAAAATCATGGTCGGAGCTTGTGAATTAGTCATTTTCCTCTGTGCAAGGAATGTAATTCAGAAGATGAATTTCAAATAGTTCAAGAAATGTATCTTTCTGGGGATCATCAGAGTAGTGATGATAACAATGATCCACGAATTCCTTTTCAATTTCAAACATTTCGTCACAGATTCCACAACCATAAGGTCTTAAAAAGAGATGCTTCGTATCAAGACCAATTGTGGACTGATCACCAGAAAATTGTCTTTCACGTGCACATTTCTTCATATCCTTCGAAGGTGATATCGCACCCGCAATTTGCGACTTCTTCTCGTCAAAACAATGGTCATCTTCACTAAATACGCTCAATCTCCTAAGTGAACTACTTGCATGCTGTTTCTCTGGCCCCCTCTTGAAAGTTCTTGGACACTTATTTGAATTTGAAGGGTTTTCTCCAGTGTGGAACTTTGCATGCAACGAAAGACCAGAACGTCTAGGAAACATTTTGTTGCAAAGCAGACAAATGTATGGTTTTTCTCCTGTGTGGGTTCTAGTATGTGTTTCAAGAACATACTTCCGTGAAAACGCCTTATGACATAAATTGCATCTAAATGGTTTTTCTCCAGAGTGGGTGCTTGTATGTTTTTTCAGATTGTGCAGAAGTGCAAATGCTTTAGGACATAAATTGCACTTGTACAACTTTTCTCCGGTGTGGATTCTTGCATGCTCAGATAGATGAGTCTGTTGTGAAAACATTTTACTGCAAAACAGACAAATGTATGGTTTTTCTCCAGTGTGGGTCCTTTCATGTGTTACAAGATAATATTTCTGTGCAAACGCCTTGTGACATAAACTGCACTTATATGGTTTTTCTCCAGTGTGGGTTCTTGTATGATTTTCAAAATGACTCCTATAATGAAAACCTTTGCCACATACATTACACTTGTATGGTGTGTCTCCAGTGTGGGTTCTTGTATGGTTCTCAACCTGACTCCTATATAGAAAACCTTTTCCACATACATTACACTTGTATGGTGTTTCTCCAGTATGGGTTCTTGCATGTGTGGCAAGAGTGCTCCGTTGTGAAAACATTTTATTGCAAAACAGACACACATATGGTCTTTCTCCAGTGTGGGTCCTTACATGTGTTACGAGATAAAATTTCAGTGCGAAAGCCTTGTGACAAAAACTGCACTTATATGGTTTTTCTCCAGTGTGGATTCTCATGTGCACAGAGAGACCAAACAGTCGTGAAAACGTTTTGTTACAAAACTGACAAATGTATGGTTTTTCATCTGTGTGGGTCCTTGCATGGGTCTCTAACTGACTCCTGTATACAAAACCTTTGCCACATACATTACTCTGGTACTGTGTTTCTCCAGTGTGATTTCTCATGTGCTGATGAAGGTTAGAAAGTTTCGAAAACATTTTGTTACAGAACTGACAAATGTTTGGTTTTTCAACTGCTCTTGTGCAAATGCTTTGCGACATAAATTGCAAGTGTTTGATTTTTCTCCAGTGTGAGTTCTGGTATGAGCTATTAAATTACCCATACCCACAATTGCTTTGTGGCATAAATTGCACTCATACGGTTTCTCTCCAGTGTGGGTTCTTATATGGAGAATGAGGATCCAATTCTTTGCAAATATTCTGGTACAAAAATTACATTTGTATGTTTTTTTTCTGGTTACGTGGACTTGCATTCATTTTTAGATCTTCAACATAGACAAACAATTATAGCACAATTTGTTCAATTGCGTTGCTACATCACTATGTAATCTGCCAGAAGTAAAATATTTAGGAATGTTTAGCAAAAAATCATGAATCACAATTGTATTTGTGATCCAACCAGAGACACAGACAGAGAGAGACAGAGACAGAGAAAGAGAGACAGAGACATACGTAGAGAGAGAGAGAGAGAGAGAGAGAGAGAGAGAGAGAGAGAGAGAGAGAGAGAGAGAGAGAGAGAGAGAGACAGACAGAGACAGAGACAGAGACAGAGACAGAGACAGAGACAGAGACAGAGACAGAGACAGAGACAGAGACAGAGACAGAGACAGAGACAGAGACAGAGACAGAGACAGAGACAGAGACAGAGACAGACAGAGAGAGACAGAGAGAGACAGAGAGAGACAGAGAGAGACAGAGACAGAGAGAGAGACAGAGAGAGAGAGAGAGACAGAGAGAGAGAGAGAGAGAGAGGAGAGAGAGAGAGAGAGAGAGAGAGAGAGAGAGAGAGAGAGAGAGAGAGAGAGAGAGAGAGAGAGACAGAGAGAGAGAGAGAGAGACAGAGAGAGAGAGAGAGAGAGAGAGAGAGAGAGAGAGAGAGAGAGAGAGAGAGAGAGAGAGAGAGAGAGAGACAAACAGACAAAGACAGCGAGAGTGCGTGTACCGTCATTGTGCTTGTTTAATAGCTTAGTTCGCTATGGCGTTCAACTTGGAAGAAACTTTTGCATTATGTTTCCCACCGTAAGTTACACCTGATATCTAATTCGCAGAGAATAGTGGAAACGGCCACGCTCCGGAGGCGGGCTTGCAACTGATTATGACGGTGATGACATCTAATTTGCAGAGAGCAAAAAAATGGAAGAAATCAGACGAATAGGCCTAATATTCTGGTCTGATTTCCCCATCGGACTATTCGAGTAAAACGCCATAAAAGCTAAGAAAAGTCAGGGTCAATAAATACTCTGGCTCGTGCGGATGAATCCTAGTGTGACGTTGACAAGTAAACTGAGCAAAGCACAGTTTGTAAGACACTGAAAACTAAAAAGCCGTTATCACCACAGTATAAATAATTACGTTTCAAATTATTGGCAGGAACAATGGGTGCGTCATAATTTGCAGCGAGAATTTCATATTTCTGATGATACGTAAGAATCGCTATAGTTATTCGCAGTTGCTTAAGTATAAGGAATTACTTGTAAGCCTTTTCTCTTCCTCGTCTGGGAAAGAAGGGCCAAATTAACGGATGAACCGCTTTGAAATTGAACATAAAGCTGTATACTCTGAAATCGCAAGTTCTGAGTTCAACAATAGGCCTATGCATAAAATTGGGGATAAAACTTAAAATTATGGTCTGCATTTACAAGACAAACCTTATAAAATACAAATGTTTCAACGGTAAATATAGGAAAATACGAAAAAGTGAAATGTATCTCACTGTGTAATTCAACGTCATTATTCAAGAGGTTCTACGTCATCTGCTACGTCAAAAGTCTTTTGTGAGACTCATCAAAATGGCGTTAAATAAATAAAAAATGCCTCAAATAGAAGTGGGATTGCCGAAGCATATTAATTTTACGCTTCACAAGCAAGCGCGTAAAAACTGTACGTTCAATGCTAAAAAAATTAATACTAATGGAATAATTATGCTTGAGACAAATATTAGCAGTTATCAATAGGTTATTCGCAGTTGTAGGCCTATATAAACTGTCTAAACACGCATAAGTTGCTGTACACCAAAATGCGCTTTTCAATTGGTTCTAATAAAGAATATTCTATTTTATTCTATTCTTTGAGCAAGAACATAAAATTTAGACTTTCGATCCATTGTGGATAGCAATTCCGATAGACCCTACAATTTGAAAACTTGTTTCTTTGTTTTATGCTTTGAAACATAGAGGCAAAACAATATCATGACAGGTACGATCTGTCAGTTCAAGTTTAGCAGTCTGAGTTTCTTGGAAAAACGTTTTTAAGAAAGCCAGATTCGAATGGAGCTACAGTGTTCATTATGTAGGGCCTAACCGAATTACAGAACGACTCTTGCGCTTAACTTTTGTACCAATAGACCTAATTTAAAGTAGCAGCAGTCAAACATGAAATATAGGCCTACTGGTCATTAGAGTTGCGGCCTTAGTATAATAGCAGATTAATGGCATAGGGCCTACTCTATACTACTGTGTTGAACATGCGCCAAAACCATTTTTGAAATGCTAGACACTCTCAATCAGTAAACTTGTGAAGAAAGGTCCGGTTTTTTAGGTAGCGTCGTGCCACAGCTGCTGTGAATATCTAGGCTACTCTGTTTCTGTCAACTGGTTACTGAAGTAATTAACGGACATGCACATGAATAATTAATTAATAACAACCAGACTAAAGTAGGGCCAACGTCATGTGTCAGTGGACGTAAACTTGACAATATCACGTTAGCCAGTAGGCCTAGGCCTAGTTAGCAACATGATCTCTGAAGCTGAGGAGGAACCTTAATTATTGTAATTGTAATCTGACATTTATAAAGCGCCACTTTAAGAATAAACTTATTAATTGTGTTAAATGTGGTATTAGAACAGGCACACAAAGGCGTCATCATATCATTCCCGTCCTTTAATAATTATTGACCTACTGGCTAAGAATCCTTAAGCGCATCCACTTCCAAGCCCCATCGCTACCCAACAACTCCCTACAAAACTCTCAGCCACAGTACCGTCGAGAACTCTTCACCACCCAGCTCAACCAGGAACTCCTCATCTCACTGTCTCCCGTCCTGTAATCACTACCATCTCAAGTTATCCAACCGATCCATAACCCACATTGCACCTGAACTGTGGAGCGAACTTCCTTCTGAATTCCGCATATTCTCAGTTCCTCCACCATTCATCTGCCTTACCCACATTCATCTGCCTCTGGCTTTTCTAATTATCACCATTCACCATAGGCCTACAGGTTTTCCATTCCAAATTGAAATTTCGCCTCTTTAAGAATGCCTATCCTCACACGTACACTCACACACATTTTAACAATTATTTTAATTTGAGCGTTTTGAATTTAAAGTAGGCCTATGCATTGAAAGTTTACTCCATTGTTTGAAAACAGTTTACTAAAACGCCGAGCCTTGTCAAAGCATCGTTCGTCCGTTATAATTATGTTGTCATGTACTGCCAAATGTAAGGTATTATTAATATTATTATTATCGCACCCTACTCGCTATGGCGCCACTCAACCGGTTCTCAGCAGCGCCTTACATGATATATAGTAGCAACAGATACAGTTTTACACGAGTAGAATTTAACTGTATATATGGCAGTCATAAACGGTGCCCATCTGTCCTACCGCTCAATTTTACAGTCGCCCTCTAGCGAATGCAAGCCTGAGCCAACCTTACGGGGCTAGCGGGAATCGAACCCGCGTCCTTCTGATCTTCGTTCCAGCTTGTTACCATTCAACCATCTCTCCGTCCCAAATTGTAACTGAACACTTGTATAGCGCATCTTCAGAACCTCTCAGAGGCGCTGTTTACGCATCTATTAGTGAGACGAATGAATTAATGAATGAATGCGTACTCGTTTATTGAAACATAGCTGACATAACGCAACTTGAACAAGCTACAGGGGTCATAGTCTCACGAGCAGCTAATTAGCGTCAGTAGCATTCTTGTACAGAATGCCCGGTATAAAATTGTTATCATCTTTTTCGGGTGCGAAGATCCAATCAGTAAGTAGGAATCGTCAGCATATCTGAGCACGGAAAATTTGATATGGAAAAAAGTGTCTTTAATGGTTGAGGAAATGCAATGCAGTCCGTATAGTAAGCGGAACGTAGCGAATTTTACTAGGTGAATTGTGCCATAGCCTAATGATGGTCCAACGACAGAGAATCCCCAAAGTCCACATGTCGACGTGTTCGGTATGGAACTTGAAGTCAGTACAGTTAACTTTACACTTTAACGAGTTTTATGACTTTATCGTGCATAGATTACTGCTCCGTCTGACTAACGCTTTCACTTGTCGTGTTCTGGTTTCCATCTATGCTTTCTTGCGCCCTAAATAAATAAAAAGCCGACATTAAAATCACTTGAATATGACACTAACGATCTCATACCTGAAAACTGGGTGAAGTTATTGCAATTTAATATTTAAATAATTTCAGGAACATTTTTATTGCACGTGTTAGAACTTCATCATAACTATAACTGTTCGTCATTGGAACCAGCAATTTTTATAATTTGAAAAAGTATGATGAGAAATTTCGCTATCGCTTTTGGGAACGTCATATGGACAAAGATATTGTGCTTCACATATTATGCTATTTGTGTATACGCTACCTACAGCTGAAGTCGAAAGCAGCGTCAACAAACTGAAAATAGAATAATGCAAAGGTCGAGACGGCTATACATTGAAAGAAATATTTTAATTATAATGAGAAAATGACCAAAATGGCACCTGAAAATTGGTCAGACGATAAAATAGAAAACCACATTACAGTATTCATTAATAGAATGCGTAATTCAACTCAGGCTAATGCAGTAAACTAATTGTTTTAGAATTGTGTTATAATATGTTCCCTGAGTTGCACGATTACGTAAAGAAAACTCACGCATTCGTGTAAATATGTAACATCCAAAGGCGAAATATGGCAAAATTCCCAGGATGAGTAAAGTTATAACGGAAGGTGTCCACTGCGTATTTTCTTGTTCCAGTGCTGTTTAAAAGTAATGAGATTCATATTAATCCATTCAGACGTCCTATCTATGTGAATACATCCGTCATGTGAAATAGGATGTTGACACGAGTTTCGTACAGTACAGTAACGCTTCATGAAACATTGTACAAGTTGTAGCAGTGCTTAGCACCACATACATTTATGCAAACATGGGCCTATGCATCATTACTTGAGGTGATGATGATGATGATGATGATGATGATGATGATGATGATGATGATGATGATGATGATGATGATGATGATGATGATGATGATGATGATGATATCTCGCATTATGAATCGGAGTAGATTGCCTGAATGTAATTTCAAGATGACGTACTGCAACAAAACAATTCAAAGCTATCGCTTACGCTGATGCAATCCAATGTATCCCAGACTTTTTTCTGACGGAATAACATCTATGAATGCTGGGAAAAGAAGACACGACTGGTTTCGTAGATCGCACTGAGCTTCACATCTGTGTAATCCGATCTTTCTAGCGATCAGAACTTGGTCATTGGACTCAATAGTTCGGCTAATGTCATTTCCAACCTTCTCGTACCAGACCCATTTGTAGGTACATGACTGGCTGCTATTGGCGACGCATTTGACCGTATCGCCTATATGTATAGGAGTACGCTTTGATTCTTCACCACTGAGGGAATCTGAAGAGAAAGAAAAAAACAGAAACATAGAAAATGAAGGAAAAATAGATAGATAGATGGGTTGATGGATAGATGGCTGGATAGACGGAGAGATGGACACACATACAGGCAGAAAGATAGACAGATAAATAAATGTAGAAAGATAGATATATGGAAAGAAAAACAGAAATATAGAAGTAGATTGAAAAATTAATATAGCAGTCGAGAACACTGAACATTTCAGGCTCGGTGATGAGAGGTTGATTGTCCATCACCGTTAGCCGTGACTGAGGGAAAATATAACAACAATCTGGTGATATGTTCTTGAACGTAGAGGTCCTTAGTTTCAACTCTTAGACGGTTAGTTTCAAATCTAATCTCTTAGCTGCAAGAGGATAAACCCGAAGGTCCTGAATAGGAGCCAGTCCGTCCTTCACGCCCCTTCACATTCCAGTTCTCAACAATGATAACTTCTAATGGGTACGCTCGAACAACTTGTCAGATCCAACTCGAACCGGTAATCGGCGGATTACACCAATAGCAGTACCGAAAAGACCACACTGCTATGCAACATACATGCCACTACTCACCCATTACACTGATATATTACAGTGACTGGGTTTGTCGTAATGTGATAATTCACTTACGCTATTCTTACATGTTGATCGACTGCAGTTTGCAGTTGTATTGCACGCTTGTGTTATCTAATCTAAACACTTCTATAGCGCCGTTATCAACAGTCAGTGGTCGTTTCTAGTGAAATCGAAATAAACATCAGAACCTATTGCAGAAGAAGCCCGGTTGAAACTCAATAGATCATGGAAACCAGAAGCCAAGCTGCGGTGGGTAAGCAAGCTGAAATAGATGAGTCTAAAGATTAGAGCTTTACATATACTTACATAATACAGTGATATTTGGTGTGCATTTATATTGCTCCTTTGCTGCTCTCCTTGTTGTCTGACAATCGAAATACGATCCACTCAAACCTACGTCTGGCTTCACTCTCATATTGCATCTGGTCAGACTGTTTCTCTCTGTCGTACAATATGATTTGAGGACTTCGATTGTTGCCCCATGCTTTCTCCATTCTAGTTCTGGGGCTTTGTTTCCACGATATCTAACGCTGCATGATAACTGAATATCATCCAGAGGTATGTTGCAGTCGTTTGGGCCAATGAATTCGTCCATCTTAACGTTACACTCTGGAAGCTTCTCTATTCAAAAAACCGCAAAACGAGGTTTATATAGAGCCAGTTGTAACTCCTGCAGACATCTGAACAATATTTCAATGCAGTCGAATTTTCTAGTGTCAATGAACCATGACAGGCCTACCACTCTACGCTAGAGTTGACAACACATTTGTGGAGGAAAAGGCACTATGTCGAGTGCGCTAACACAAGCATAAATACTTGCAAGCGCAATAAATTTATACAGCGTCGAATTTAGAGAATCTAATCAGAGGTCCTCACTACGTTTGAATACCTGCGCTTTGAAGGAATGATTCACTGGAAAATAAAATCTAGTCTACTTACGTAATATAAACATTAAATTGCTATGTATTTTCAAACGTGACATACGCTGATTGCATATATGTAGGCATATATATATATATATATATATATATATATATATATATATATATATATATACATTACGATTAGCCAAAAATAATTGCTTCTACTGATCGATTGAAGGGTTCGAATTGAGGATGCAAGCAAGCATCACCTCATACAATTGCTGTTCCATTCTAAACTGAGAGCCTCAATCGAGTCTCTCTCTTGAACAGGCGCTTAATAAATTACTACAATTACAATTGCCCTAACATTTATTCTAACATAAGCATAAAGCTTAATATCAAAATAAACAGCAATACTAAATCCAATATAAGATTAAACATTTGCACTTGTAAAGCACTGACGATAGCAGCTCACCAAGAACTATTAGTTCTGTCAAGTTTCTTTCCTTAGGCCTATAGATATCATAGCATTCGTATTTTCCAGCTAAGTCGGTAGTCACATTTTCTATGATGAGATTCCAACTGTGAAGTGTTTGGTTTCCTTCGATACGGAATCCCAGACCTCTGTACTCTTCCATAATAGTTCTATCCATAAAAACGTCTTCATACTCCGTTTCTTTCCCAAGCCGATAACGATACCAGTTGATGATAGATCCCGAACAGTTGAGGATTGCAGACTCACCGGCTAATGCCACCGTGTCGTTGAGGTTTACTGTACGTTTGGCTAATGCTGAAGTCAGATGACAAATGCATGAAAAAAGCATAGGAAATAAATGAAGTAGGAAATAAAGCAGGTTTCTACAAGCCAATAGGATCGCAGACTATAGCATATTATAGGTTGGTAACTTGGTAGAGGACACAATAGGATACAGTAGGATACTATAGGATGCCATAAGACACAAGTCGAAAAACTGGATACGAGAAAGAGGGACGTGATATCACAGGAAATACTGTGTTCCCATTAGAGCCCTGCGCCGACTTCATGGTGTCGGCGGCGGCGCGCCGGTCATTTTGGGTCGGCGGCGGCGTGTCAAGAGGGCCAAGTTCTCTAAAGGGACTCCATCACACTGAACCTCAACTACACAAAAAGGGACTGAGAGAAAAGATATCTTCAGACATTTGCCTTACAAATATGAACATCCTTAATTACACTGCACATCTGTATAGGTATTGTTATGAAGCAACATGCATTGCAGATTGCATGAATACACTTGACACTTGCCTGTTACAGTATTGGCCTACAAACCAAGTCACATGGCAGATGCCGGATAACAGCATCCTCTCAGTGAGAGCGGCTGCTGTCAAGCCGTGAAGTGAAACGTAAATATATGTTTTCCTATGGTAATACAATGGCCGAGAGGCCTCACCCCTGTTAATTTTTCAATGAATTTACCAGGTGGTCTGCTGCCCGTTTGAATTGGTGACATGCCATTTAAGGTCTCCATATATAGACCGTTGTCTGTATCAGACTAAACTGAAAAAGACCATTCTTCATACTATACATACGTAGTCAAAACCTTTCTCAACTGATACTGTTTACCTGAATAGATTCCAGCCAAAAGTATTAATCAATTATACCTTCCGTTCTGCAGGAATTAGTTAAGTGGCATAATTTTATCTTGATATTAATAACACTTATAAACTGCTCTAACCTTACAATATTAAGTCCAAAATTTACACTATTGTAATAAGACCACAGACATCAAGGATGCAATCAATAAGTTATAGAAGCTATTCAACATGAAGGTAACGAATGGGGGAATATTGCAGTACTGTAGCAGACATACAATGGCATGCTTTTGTTGTCAAGGTATTAAGGAAATGGCAACAGGAACAGAAGTATCAAAACAGTGGCTACTTGTATCAAGAAATCGCTTTAAATGACTTGTGTATCATACGCTCATAGCACTGACGACACCAATTCGTGTTGCCCATCAAGTTTCGCTTAGAAACCAGAAAAATAAAAAGAAGTAAGTAAGTACAAGATGTCCACTTCTATTTTCTCACAAAAGTAACACTTTATCGCGAAATCATGGAAAACATGAAAAATGCAGCAAAACCAATTAAGCATATCAAATTGGCATCGGCGGCGGGCCGACAGATTGTCGGCGGCGGCGGCGCGCCGACAAACAAAAATCGGCGGCGGCGGCGTCCACGAAATGTCGGCGGCGGCGGCGCGGCCGGCGCCGGGCTCTAGGTCCCATGCATCAGTTGAAGGCAGATTTAAAAGAACAGGTTCCGTATGTGTGAATGTATATGTATGTACAGTTGTACACGTGCGCATATTTGCATATGCATCAATATGAATGCATGTATGCTTATTCACTGTATGCTGCATCTCTTTATCTCAGCGGGCTGATCTTCTAGAATCTAGATATTGACCGATTACGGCTTAGTTATGGATTGTCATCAGTGGAAGACTTATGCATAAGATTTAGGTGCTACTATACTACTTCTACTGCTACTGCTACTGCTACAACAACAACTACTACTACTACTGCTGCTGCTGCTGCTACTACTGCTACTAGCACTACCACAACTACTACTACCACCACCACCACTACTACTATTACAACCAATGTTACAATTACTGTTACAGCCACTACTACAATTGCTGCTGCTACTACTTACTATTACTACTGCTACTACTACGACATTGATCACTTGCCTAAAATGCACATGTTTCCCTAGCATCCTTCAAATAAACGGCCCAATAATTACTGAGGGTATGGAATTTGCTTGAGTTGAGTTGTCGTATCTTAACTGCCGGAGATCGAAAAGAACATTTCTTTTCAAACTCCTTTCGATCTGTTTCAGCGCTATAATTCTATTGCCTCCAGAGTCACCCTCGTTCCAGATTAACCCCGCCTTGATTTTACACAGATATGCTTCCCACACACATGCATTCCAGGTTAATGTTTAGTTAATTCCTTAGGGATTATTTTAACCTTTGGGCAAAATAACAATACAATAACAAATGTATGCATTACTGATTTACATTTTAAAATGATTAACAATAAGGATGGAACGAGAACTACAAATTTCACATTTTAGTCAAACTAAAACAATTTAAGAACATTTAGTAGTTCTATGTTAGTAGGCAATTAATGTAGCAAACTTGAAATCCGATAATATGACAGTTTCATAAATCCAGCATTCTTATCTATCTTTAAGAACAAAACTAAAGCGAAATTCTTAATATCTGTTATGACATTAGCACACCAATCTCAACCAAGCTCTTTATAGGGCTATATGTAGACATTCCTATAGCTCGAAATGAACAGAAAGTAAGTTTATAGCTGAATGATGTTCACACAGCAATAACAATCCTCCTTAGACAGGTGGCTCTCGCACAATCCATCATTTCCTGGTCAACAACGACATGTTACTTCAGCCTCATCAATGTCTAAGCAATCAACGTTAAAAGTGGTACACGAAGAATTTTCCGGCTGCACTGCATAGCTGCCAGGAAAATGCGAATGGTGGTTGTTTTGTCGCTGTAGTGATAAAAGAAAACTTAAATACCCTGAATCTATTTCAAGAAGAATAACTCAGACCCCAGATACACTTAAAAATACTTGAAGTAAACGATCCAATACGCCAATAAACGTAAAGCTTCTGCATATGGCAGTAATCTTCCAGCCACAGTTCAGTATATGTTTGGAGCAAAATTAGCAAAAGCACAGTCGGAACTTGTGAATTAATCAGTTTCCTGTTTGCAAGGAAAGTTACTCGGAAGATGAATCTCAAGCAGTTCAAGAAATGTATCTTTCTGCGGATCATCATAGTAGTGTTGATAACAATGATCCATGAATTCCTTTTCAATTTCAAACGTTTCATCACAAATTCCACAACCATAAGGTCTCGAAAGGAAATGCTCTATATCAGGACCATTTGTCGATTGCTCTTCAGAAAATTGTCTTTCACGTGCGCATTGCTTCACGTCATTCCTAGATGACTTGACATCCGCAGTTTGCGACTTCCTCCCGTCAAAACAACTGTCATCGTCACTAAATATGCTGAATCTCCCAAGTGTACTATTTGCAGGCTGTTTCTCTGTCCTGCTCGTAAAAATGCTTGGATACTTGTATGAAGTTTCTGCGATGTGTGTTTTCGAATGAGATGTTAGATCATCATTACAAGCAAACACTGTAAGGCATAATTCACAATTGTACAACTTTTCTCCACTATGAGATCTCATATGATTGTCCAGATCTTCACTCTGTGCAAATGCTTTCAGGCATAACTTGCATTTGCATGATGTCCCCAGAGTGTGCGTTTTTGCATGCCTATAAAGAGTATCCCGACGTGTGAACAGTTTGTTGCATAACTTACAAACGTATGGTTTATTCGTAGTAAGCACTCGCTTATTTTCATCAAATTTATCCCTCCGTGAAAACACTTTGCAGGATAAATTGCACTTGTAAGTGTCTTCTCCAGTGTGGAACTTTGCATGCATTGTAAGACTAGAACGATTATAAAACATCTTGTTGCAACGCAGACAAACGTATGGTTTTTCGCCAGTGTGGGTTCTTTTATGTCTTTCAAGAACATACTTCCATAAAAACGCCTTTTGACATAAATTGCACCTAAATGGTCTTTCTCCAAAGTGGGTTCTTGTATGTTTATTCAGATTGCACAGAATTGCAAATGCTTTCGGACATGAATTGCACTTGAACGACTTTTCTCCAGTGTGGATTCTTGCATGCTCAGATAGATGAGTCTGCTGCGAAAACATTCTTTTGCAAAACGGACAAACGTATGGTTTTTCTCCAGTGTGGGTCCTTTCATGCGTTACAAGATAATATTTCCGTGCAAACGCCTTGTGACACAAACTGCACTCATGTGGTTTTTCTCCAGTGTGGATTCTCATGTGCTGGGAGAGATAAGGCAGTCGTGAAAACATTTTGTTACAGAACTGACAAATGTATGGTTTTTCTCCTGTGTGGGTGCTTCCATGGCTTACAAGCTGACTCTTGCATACAAACCCTTTTCCACAAATATTACACTTATATGGGTTTTCTCCAGTGTGCGTTCTTGCATGTTTAAACAGACTGCTCCTATGCATGAATGCTTTTTCACATAAGTTGCATTTGTATCGTTTTTCTCCAACATGGGTTCTTTTATGGTCTTCCAGATCATCATTATGTGCAAAAGCTTCGTGATATAAATTGCAACTATTTGATTTTTTTCCAGTGCGGGTTCTGGTATGAGCCATTGGCTTATCCATGCACAAAATACCTTTGTGACATAAATTGCTTTCATATGGTTTTTCTTCAGTATGGTTTCTTACATGGCAATTGAGGATCCAATTCTTTGCAACACCTTTGTTGCAAAACTTATATTTGTAAGATTTTTCCTGGTTATGATTGCTTGTATCCATATTCAGGTCTTCAACATAGACAAACACATAGGACATAACCAGAAATTTGTACATCCTGTCAACATCACTAATTCACTGTTACCTGCCAGAAGTAAATGTTTAGCAATTAAACTAGTTACTAGTGGGACGTAAATGATATAAGTGATCATTATAGAGGAATGGTTGGCAAAAAATAAAAACCATGAATCACGATATTGTTTTTGTGATTCAAGCTCACAAACTTACGAATGTTGGAACTCCGTAATAGTTACATAAATTATTCATTGTCTGCAGAATGTGGAGGATATAGAGCTAATCTAACACCAAGAGTGCTATGGGTAGTAAATGTTTTCGATTTCATGTTCTTAACCCTAGATATAAAGTGGGTGGCCCATTATCTCCTTGTTCCTCTTTGTGTGTGTGTGTGTGTGTGTGTGTGTGTGTGTGTGTGTGTGTGTGTGTGTGTGTGTGTGTGTGTGTGAGAGAGAGAGAGAGAGAGAGCGAGAGAGAGAGAGAGAAGAGAGAGAGGAGAGAGAGAGAGAGAGAGAGAGAGAGAGAGAGAGAGAGAGAGAGAGAGAGAGAGAGAGAGAGAGAGAAAGATAGAGAGTGAGAGACAGAGTGCGCAAGTGTGTGTACTGTCATTGTACTTGTTTAATAGCATAGTTCCCAATGGCGTGCAACTAGGAGGAAACTCATGCAAAATGTTTCCTTCCACAAGTTGTATCTGGTATCTAATTTGCAAAGACGAAAAATGGACAAAATCAGACGAATAATATTCTGGTCTGATTTCCAGAAAAGCTAAAGACAAGTCAGAGCCAATAACAATAACTGCTGGCTCGTGTGGATAAATGTTGGTGTGATGTTGACAAGTAGGCCATATTATGGTCTGCGTAAAGCAAAACATTAACAGATTTTAGAAATGTAAATTAAATCGCCATGATCTCTGTGAAGTTGATTGCCGTTGGTACAAACAATGGGTGCGCCACAATTTGATGACACAAGTAGTGACAGTTATTCGCTGTTATTTAAGAAAAGAATCTACTTTTAAGTCATTTTTCTCTTACTCTTTGTGGAAAACAAGGACTAAGTTCACGGATAAAACGCTTTTGATATCATTCTAGCCTAAGGTCACTGTATAAAGCCTACACCTTGAAATCATAACTTACATTCAAAAATATCTTTAAAATAGGGACAAAATTGAAAATTAGGGTCTGCATTTACAAGAGAAGCCTTATAAAATACACTTGTTTCAACGGTAAATTTACAAAAATAAGAAAATGTCAAATACAACTCACTTTATGCAACTCAACGAAATAATAGGTTTTACGTCATCTGCTCCGTCAACCGTCTCTGTGATGCTCATCAAAATGGCGTCAACGAAATAAAAAAATCTTTAAATAGAAGTTGGATTATCGAAGAATATTCACGTTCCATAATATGCAAGCGCATAAACTGTACGCTAAGTTCTTTTGAGCAAGAACATAAAATTTTACATAACAATACCGATAGGCCCTGAAATTGCTACTTTCCTATTTGTTATGCTCATATTTACTTTCAAAGCGTGGAGCCAAAAACAATACGCTATCGCAACATACGTGTACGACCTCTGTTTGATTACAGCAGTCTGAGTTCGTTGGAACGGCGTTTTTAAGAAAGCCAAACTCGGAGCTACATTATTCATTATCTAATCCCTCGCAGAACGATTTAATAGAGACGCGGCCCTAGTAAAACCGCAGATTAATGACGTATTCCAGACTACTGGGTTGAAATTGCGCCGAGAGTTGATTTCTTAGAGATCTATAAGAAAATGGTCGACGTGTTGAAATAATGGCAAAGGTATTCGTGAAGGGAGGTCTGGTTCTGTGAACTGTCTAATTATGTGGTTCAAGAACTTGTAGATGAATAAATTATAATCAATAATGACCAGCCTGTTGTAGGCTAAAGTGCGTCATGTGGAAGTGGTCATAAATTATAGCTTATTTACATAAAATAAGCAGCCGTAGCAGGTAAGAGATTAAACAGAATATGAAAACACTTTCTATGGATCACTTCAATTACTATGGAATATTATGAGTCGTAAACGCGGACTTCGGTGAATCCCAGTTGATATCCGATAATGCAGGGCAAATCAGAAATCAGGCATATCCGTTACCTAACCTTCATTTCAAACATTTTGTTTCAAGAATGTTACGGATGACAAAGTATCAGCTCCCCTCTGCTCTCTGTTCTCTTTGGCATCCGGAGTTCCGGACTTAGATCTTCACTTGGCATCTCTGGACAACACCTCCGGCAAGACGCAGCGATCGTGAATGAGATGATTCCTTGCATTTAGTTATAAAATAGCGCTTTAGAAAACTGGAGGTTACGGTTGAGAAAGATGTGAAAGGTTTACCTGGATTGCACTGAAGAAGAATGGTAACCAGCAGAAGTAAGGCGAGGCTCATTGTCAATGGTCGTTTAATGAACTTCCTCAGTTGTAGACTGCGGAATAAAGATCGATCTGTGACTGGTGGAATGCTGTCAAAAGACGTCACACTGATACTATTCATTTCGTAAAACAATCTTAAAGACTGCCGGCGAATGACTAATCACTTGCTAATGAATATTTGGGACGCGGCGTTGTAGTGGCATGTTCTGTTCCTTTTAACCAGAGGGTCGCAGGTTCGAATCTACCTTAAGCCACTGCGCAGCGACTGTGGACAAGTTGCTCACCTACAATGGTCTGTCTAGCGCTCGTGAATATGCTTCGAGTGGCGCTTAAGAAGTTTGGAGATTAGGAATACGGTAACGATTTATTCCTGCCTGCTTCTTTGTCATTTTTACGAAGTTGTGTGTATATCTCTTGGTGTGTTCGTGTTCGTTTAAGTGGATGTGTTTATGTCTATTGGTTTCTCTGTGTTTATTCATGTGGCTGTGCTTATGTCTCTTGGTTTGTCTGTGCTTTTGGTTATGTGGTTGTTTGTATGTCTCTTCGTTTGTGTGTGTGTGTTTGTTTATGTGGTTGTGTTTATGTACCTTCGTTTGTCTCTTTGTTTATGTGGTTGTGCGTATGTCTCTTGGTTTGTGTGTTCGTTTATGTAGTTTTGCGTCCACAGACTCTACTGCATTAAAATTATCTTTGTCTCTGTATCTTTGTTTATCTGTCCCCTTGTGTCTACAAAGGTTCTTGTCTGTTTCTTTGTGTACCTTGTCTAATTGTCTGTTTCCTGTGCGTCCGTACTTAAGCCCTGCTCGGATCGACCTGTCTGTTTGTATCTCTTTCCTTATCATTTGGTCTCCCGTTTTATCTGTCACGTGTTAACAGTATGGATAATTATTATTATAGAGTCATAATTTACTAAGAAGTGGTCTCCGTTATCGCCTAAGTGGTATTTGTGGTTATAATTACCATTTTCATTATAACAGTTGTGTAAATCATCAACTTCATAATTATGATATTTAAAAACAAATTCTCTTGCATTTGTAAGTAAGTAAGTACGTATATTCTTTATTAAACCAGAAGTCAAACCGCACTCCTGTGGGTATCCATTATAAAAATAAGTAATTCAGTAAATGTCAATAAGAATACAGCATTCTAACCATAAACGTTTTCTCGTATAATTATTGTCAGCTAGCGGTTAGACACAATCATGAAATCGTGGCGATATGATATATAAGGCCTAGTGTTTGCTTTTTGGGGAAATTGGAGGAAGTGACCTATGCAGAGTATTACCCGGATAACTCAGGACCGCATAGTCCAGAGACAAATGTCGGCTTGACGGAAAAGTTGTTCAAATGCTGTATTGTCACTGGGGATGTACCGAAGATGGATCAACCTGCTCATTACAAAATCGATCCTACCGTTTTCTTGTTGACATACAAATGCCATAGACCAGACGGGCCACCGTGGTGGTACGCACCACATCATAGAGAAAGGCCGCGAGCTGCAAGAATGCTCAGAGCACAGAGAGATTTCTAGACATGCAGCACAATCGAGTTATGTGCGGCTCAAAATGAAAGGTTTCAGTAAAATTAATGTAACCCCTAGAACGTTCAGGCTATTGACTCTGGTTACCCCCGTGAAGGCTAATTGTCCCACTCGCTAACTGTCAAACAAATAAAGATAAAAAGTTACAAAAAAACAGAAGCCAGCAGTAGTGAAGATAGGAGATGCAAGGAAATGGGAAGTAGTAGAATTTTAAAATGTATGTTTGCAAATGTGAGGAGTATAGTAAGTATTACAAAGAGAGCAGAATTGGAATTGTATGCAGATAAGGAATCACCAGACATAATTGGAATAGCAGAGTCATGGACAAAACCGGAGATCATGGACAGTGATTTAGCTTTAGATGGATACCAATTATTTAGAATGGATCGTGTTAACCAGAAACCAGTTGGGCATGGGGCTGGAGGGGTTTTGCTGTATGTTAAGACCAGCACTAATGCAGTAGAGAGAGGTGATATGAAGAACGAGACCTTCAAAGAAAGTGTCTGGTGTGAAATTCAATTTAAAAAAATCTAAGATGCTTGTGGGAGTTTGCTATAGGGTACCAGATGCCAATGAAGAAGCTGACCAAGGATTATGCAAACTACTAGAAATGACCAATAAGGAAACGTCCTTGATTATGGGGGACTTCAACTACCATATTGATTGGGAAAAAATGGAAGGGGAGAGAGAAAAAGATAAGATTTTCATGGATTTTGTTAATGCCAGCTTTATGCAGCGGCATGTCATGGAGCCAACGAGAGGAGACAACATTTTGGACTTAGTGCTAACATCGGATGAAAATATGGTTGAGAATGTGAGTGTGGGGGAGCATTTTAGTACTAGTGATCATCAGGTTGTGAGATGGGAATTAGTAATGGAGCAGACCCAAGAAGTAAAAGCCTATGTGACAAGACCCAACTTCTTTAAGGCAGACTATGAATTAGTTAGGAAGATGCTGAAGGAAAGGGATTTGGTAAGTGAAATAAAGGGCATGGGAGTGAATGATGCTTGGGAGAAGTTCAGAGAACGTATGAGGGAGATTATCGAAGAAAACATACCGAAGCATAAAAGAACCAATAAGAAGAGGCCTTGGGTAACACGTGAGGTTCAAAGAAAGAGTAGGGCAAAGCACAAAGCATGGAAGAATTTACAGAAGTTGAAGAAGGAAACAAAGAAGGGACTGGATTTGGATCAAGAGAGTGTTGCCAGACTTGAGAAGTTAAGAAACAAGTATGTGAATAAAAGAAATAGCTGCAATAATGCAAACAAGAAAGCAATACAAAACTTTGAACAGAAGTTATCGATGAATGTAAAGGAGGATAGTAAGAGTTTCTACAACTATGTCAGAAGTAAGCAGAAGAGGAAAGACAGGATTGGGCCATTGAAAAAAGAAGAAGGAATGGGAGAAGTTATAGTGGATGATGTGGAAGCTGCTGAAGTACTCAATAAATATTTCAGCTCAGTGTTTACTTTAGAAGAATTAGGAAACGTACCTGAGCCCAACCAAATATTTGTAGATTGTGGCGAGAAGGGATTAACACAGGTACTGTTTACTAAGGAAAATGTGGTGGAGCAACTGAAAAGACTAAAAACCGACAAGAGTCCGGGCATAGATGAACTCCATCCAAAATTTTTACATGAAGTGAGGGAGGAAATTGGAGAGGCATTAGCCCAGATCTTCAATAAATCAATGCAGACTGGAGAGGTACCACGGGAATGGAAGGATGCACTCATAGTGCCACTGTTTAAAAAGGGAAATAGAAGTGAACCAGGTAACTACAGACCAGTCAGTTTAACCAGTGTGGTGTGCAAGGTCATGGAAAGAATTATCAAGGATAACATAGTGAAACATTTGAATGAGCATGATATTATAAAGGGCAGTCAACATGGATTTAGCAAAAGCCGTTCGTGTTTGACAAATCTGTTGGAGTTCTTTGACGAGGTCTATGAGATGATTGACGAGGGAAAACCTGTAGATGTAATTTACTTAGATTTTGCCAAAGCATTTGACGAAGTACCTCATGTAAGGCTGGCCAAAAAGTTACAAGCAGGTGGGATTAGAGAAGCAGGTACTAAGATGGATTCAAAGCTGGTTATCAGGTAGAAGACAAAAGGTGGGCATAGGTGATAAACATTCTGGCTGGACGACAGTGCTAAGTGGAGTGCCACAAGGATCAGTTCTTGGGCCACTGCTTTTCGTACTTTTTATTAATGACATAGACGATGGGATTTTATCTAAAATTTCTAAGTTTGCGGATGATACAAAACTATGTAGAGCAGTGGATGATGAAGATGAAGCAGAGGTACTGCGGGAAGATCTAAGAAGAATGTTCAGATGGTCACAAGACTGGCAAATGCTCTTCAATTTGGAAAAGTGCTCAGTGATGCATATGGGGAGGAGAAACAACGAGTTTTCATATGAAATGGGGGGCACGGTGTGGAAAGTGGAGCAGAGGAGATCTGATTGAAGCTTATAAGATTATCACTGGAAAGGAAGCACTGCAGTGGGAGAGGTTCTTTGAATTAGCACCGAACAAGGCAACTCGGGGACACAAGTATAAATTATTTAAGAGGCCGAAGGGAACATTAGGGCAGAAATTCTTTAGTGCAAGAGTTGTAGACCTGTGGAACGGTTTGGACGATAGTACTGTCTCAGTGGACACTATAACAGCTTTTAAGAAGAAGCTAGGAAAATTGGGCTATTAAGCGTTCCAGGTTAATTTGCAGTGGTTCTAACACAGACTACACGTCTTCTGAACCACTTAAATCCCTTGTTATGTTATGTTATGTTATGCACTTTAACCCGCTGAAAAATCAATCATCTCCTATGTCTTTTGGTTTTAATTTTAAGACTAGGGTCTACACGTTTCCGCCCATTAAGCCACGCGCTCCAGCTCAGCTGCCACTCTGGCATTATTTGATGAATGCATTTTTAGAAAACTCTCATCCGCATATTTAAGAAGCCTACCACAGTCGCTTTTAATTTAGAAATAGTTATTAAAAAGTTGACAGGGTCAACATTTGCCCCTGAAGTTTGAAAATATTTTACAAAAATAAATTATTTTTTGATTATTATGATTATACCAACACAGCCTAAACACGATTTTCAAAGCTAAAAAACACCTAAATATTTAGGTCAGTCAACAATCTTATGCAAAAAATGTCATTTACTCCCACTACAAAAATTTTGCCCCTTAGACAATTTTGCCTTCTTCCAGCAGAAATTAATATTTTGCCATAAAGGCAGAAAACAACATATCGCTTACAAGAAAAAATAATTAGCACTCATTGCAACCATAAACCTCTCCCTTTCGCATCCTATAACAACGCTATAACTGTTTGTGTTCTCATTATGCAAAAAACCTCTGAATCGGTTAACACCATATTTCGATCTCCGGAAAAAGCATTGTTATCAATAAGCGGTAAGGGAGAAGATAACGATGATGATGCTGACGACGAAGACGGCGTTTTGTAATGATTTATTGGCAATAAAGTTCGTGTTATACTACAAAAAGGCTTTATATGATTCAATGTTGTCTCGTTTCTAATTGTAAAGCAGATGTCAATAAGGGTATCAACAAAGCAGTAAGGAACCTTTGACAACGACAAGCGAAGTAAACATCTACATAAGGCACTAGACGAAAGGTCCATATGCGACCTAAGTTGGTATTTTTCCGTTTTACGTAAAAAGAATCAACATATTATGAATACTGGTAAAGCAGACGTCAACAAGGCGAACAGGGCAGATAAGTAAACATCGACAACAGGCACTGGCCTAGTTAGCTATATTGGATAGAGGGTAGGCTGCGTCTCATGTGCCTCTGTGTTAACGAGCATGCGGATCGCGGTTCGCCTTCCAAAGCTGGCTTGTTTCAGAGATTATTTCGGGCTAGCACGGTCCGTACACGAGGACTTAAAAGGCTCGGCGCTAATTCAAACGGACAGGATCTCACCTGATCAATTGCCTTAAAATGAGGAGGGTCGAGGCCACATATGGTCACTATATAAAAACGTGTAAATTTCATATATATATATATATATATATATATATATATATATATATATATATATATATATATATATATATATATATATATATATACATAATGTAAATATACTGAGGCCACTATATATATATATATATATATATATATATATATATATATATATATATTTTTACAGTTTTAGCCACAGAGTGGAGTTGACTTGAACTCAATATTTCCATTTGTTTTGGTACTTGACATTATTACATTTACAAGTATTTAGAAGCATTTACAAGTTTATTGTGAACCGTACATAAATTATTTCCTTATAATATAAAATAAGCCTATTGTGCCATAGCGGCATAAAACAACAAATCGTATACGATAGAGCAGTTAGCACTCATTGCAACCATCAAACTGTATATTTTGCATCCTGATAACGGCGTTATAGATGTTTCTTCTCTCATTAAGCAAACAAATACGGTTGACTCTTTATTTCGATCTCTAGAAAAGGTATTTTTATCAATAAACTGGAAGAAGAAGACGAAGGTGATGACGATAACTATGACGACGTTTTGAAATAACTTTTTGACGATACAGACCGTGTTGTACTACACATCCTAAAAGGATTTATATGGTTCAGAGTTCTCTCATTTCTAATCGAAAGCAGATGTCAAAAAGCATCAACAAAACACGAAGGAACCTTTAACACTTTACCGACGAGAGTGACTAAAAGTGACTTGAAACCAATGCAACGTGTCGTTAAAGTGTTAACAGGGGAAGAGAAATAAACAGGTACAAAGGGCAATCGACGAAAAGCTCATACACGACTTAAGTCGCAGTTGTTTTCCGTTTCATGTAGAGAGTTAACAACTGAATACTGTTGCAGTATTAAGTAATGGAGTTTCTAATCATTTCCGTGATCGCCTGCGTAAGTTTGTTTGGAACACAGGAAGTCCTTGGATCGAAGATCATAATGGCCGGTCCGCAAGCCCCAAGCCACGTCATGGTCCAAAGTACAGTAGCGTCAGAATTGATCAGGAGAGGTCACGAAGTCTACATGGCAATAGGATCGCGCATCTACAACCCGGAAAAGCTAAAGAACTTGGGTATTAAGATACTCTACTACCACGTACCAGAAAACGTTATTTTTGGACTTACCGAAGGATTCGACAAGCTAATTGCAGAGTTCGCATTTAAGCAAGGATATCCAGAATATCAGGCATCGATGACTGTAACACGTGACTGTTCGTTGATGATGCAAGACGAATCATTCAAGCGTAAAGCCAAAGAATTAAGATTCGATCTGGCGATCATTGAACCGTTCATTTACGCTCCTTGCAATCTCATCCTCGGTCAGTATCTAGAGATACCTTTCGTTTCAATGGTTACCATACTGTCGCCATGGGAGATTCGAATTCCAGCCCTGCCCTCCTTCTATCGTATCCTCGGATCGTATCCCATTGTGGACGGGACAACTTTCACCGGTAGGATAACGAATTTAGTTTCTTTCATTTTCGCAGAGACGTCCGTTTCGTATCCTGGACCTCACAACACCACCCTTCTTCAACAGTACGCCCCTGAGATACATTCGTGGAAAGAGCTCATCCGGAAGTCAGAACTGATCCTGACGGATATCGACCACCACATGGGAGTACCGCTGCCAGCCTTCCCCTACTTTGTCACGGTGCCCGGACTATCGGCCCTACCTGCAGAGATTTTAGAACCGGCGTTAGAAACTCTGTTCAACGAAAACAAAAATGGGATTATTGTGATGAGTCTTGGTTCGATGGTACATCACATACCGAGCGAAACAATCCAGAAATTGCTAGAAGCCTTCTCGCGCCTGAAACAGACCGTGATTGCTCGAATGGAAACCCCAACTGACGGGATCACCGTTCCCAAGAACGTAAAACTGTTCTCTTGGCTGCCACAGAACGACCTGCTTGGCCACGATAATACCAGACTTTTCGTATCTCACTGCGGCAACAGCGGAATGCATGAGTTGCTCTACCACGGAATTCCCTTCGTCGGGCTTCCGTTGTTTGCCGATCAAGTCATGAACTGTCATTTGGCCCACGAAAAAGGTTACGGTATCAAGCTGAACATTTTCAAATTCACGTCCGAAGAGTTCTTTCGCGCCATGGAAGAAGTTTTGAACAACGCAAATTATACGAAGGCGATCAAAAGGGCGTCTGAGATATTCCGAGATGAACCTTTACCCGCTCGTCAAAAGGCAGCTCATTGGATCGAGCACGTTATCAAATATGGCGGAAACCACCTGCGTTCCCAGGCTCTGGATTTGCCATTTTATCAGTTCCTGATGCTGGACGTTCTCGGAGTACTGGTGATTTTGGGCTTAGTCATTCTCGTGCTTATTAAATACCTGGCGTGTCTTGTTCTTGGAAAAATCTGGTACAAGAAACGTCAGCTGATAGAAAATGAAATTGTGCCTGAGAACAAATACAGCTCGAAAAAATTGAAACTCGGTTAACAGTAACACGGTATGGCTATGGAGACTCTTCATAAAATGCCATTATTACAGACAAACATTCTAGAGTTAAGGGTGAAGTTAGCATATTCTTCACATAGCCTACGTCAGCATTCTTTGGAGTTTGGGGGAAAGAAACCACGCAAAGCGACCCACAGTGGTCCAAAATGACACTGTTATATGTAGACGTCGTTTCCTTAAAAATCATATGAATAAATGAATACCCGTATGGGGGAGGGAGGCATATTTTAATCCAAAATTGCACTAGTGCAGTTAATGAGAGCAAGTTTGACGACGACAACCGCAATAGAACAACAACAACCAAACAACAACAATACTATCGCAACAGCAATGTAACTGCAACGAGAATGCCTTTGAGGACTTTTGCTCCGGCAGAACAGCGCGTTATACAGCTGTTTCAGATGTATTTTTTTAATTTCTTGGGTCATTTCTATAGGACTTTCATCTAGTCACTGTTTGCGAGATAGTCTTGTCCGATAAGTGGTGAGATACCTTTGTTTCTCTCTTTCTCTCTTTTTCTTTTCTCTTGTTGTTTGTCTGTGTGTCAATTCTTCTGTCTGTCTGACCGTCCGTCCGTCTGTCTTTCTGGCTTTGCGTCTGCACGTCTATCTCCCTAGTGCCCAGTGTTTTATTGGAGGGAGCGAATTTCGGACGCCCATGTTATAATTGCATCGGCTATAATCACCTCGTCCTTGCTCATCGTACCCCTCAAGAAGGACAGAGGTAGGGCGGGAGGGAGGGAGGGAAGCATAGACAGACTTAATAACCGCTGGTTGTCTGTGTGTCAATCCGTCTCTCTGTCTGACCGGTTTTTGCGCCTGTACGTCTATCTCCATATTGCCCAGTGGTCGTGGGCGGGACCAATTTCGGGCGCCTGTGACAGCGTATATCGACGCACAGAACTGGGAAATTATATGCATTGATTAATTATAATAACAATAATATTCAAATATAGTGTTTTTATAACAATAGCAATAGTAGTAGTGTTAAGTTTTAGTAGTTTTAGTAGTAGTAGTAGTAGTAGTAGTAGTAGTAGTAGTAGTAGTAGTAGTAGTAGTAGTAGTAGTAGTAGTAGTAGTAGTAGTAGTAGTAGTGGTGGTAGTAGTAGTAGTAGTAGTAGTAGTAGTAGTAGTAGTAGTAGTAGTAGTAGTAGTAGTAGTTGTAGTGGTAGTAGTAGTAGTAGTAGTAGTAGTAGTAGTAGTAGTAGTAGTAGTAGTAGTAGTAGTAGTAGTAGTAGTAGTAGTAGTAGTAATAAGCTATAATATGCAGGTACACGTAGTCTATGCAGCAGAATGCCAGACCATGAGGCCTTGTGCATTATGAATAACGGCACTTCATATGCGTATCAACTTTATTGTTATTATCACCATTATTGATAGCACATCATCATCTACTCTGATCTGTTATCCTATATATAATTCCCAGTTCTGTGTGTTCTTCGTAAGATAAACGCTTTGTAATGTTCTATGCCTGACAGGCCTTGGCCGACGTCCCTAAGGTCAATTGGAGGGAGGTTACTAACCGTTGTTCATCTGTCTCTGAATACGATCTGACTGGAGATTGAGGAAGAGGAGCGGCAAAGACGAAGTGAATACTGATTGACCTAAACATAGATTGGGCACGTGCAATACCGGGCAAATACTGTATTCTTCATAAATAGTCCTTGATAATTTCTTCTAAAAGTCCATACGAAGTCATTAAACTGGAAAATGCTATATTGCTGGTAAATAGCCCTACAAAATGTCGTCGTCCCATGAATTAAGAAAGTGCCCAAGACCGACGATTGCGTTTAAATCGTGAGCAACGTTTCAATCCGTTAACCGTCATAGATGACGGGCAAATACTCTAGTATTCTAATATGTTCTGATCTCATCTAATGCGGTGTCGTCTGACCTGTTTTAATTTGAACGGAACAGATCTGATATGATCAGATCTTCTGCAGTACTGTTTTTCTAGAAAAAAGGTTCCGTAACTCAACAATAGGTTCCGGAACTGAACAACTATGGAAGGGATAAAATCTCGCGAAAAACGGGATTGGGGTTTGGGAGGAACAGCCTTTCAATCAAGATGGGGCATTGCTGGACTATTGTGCGGTAGAATTAGGCTTGGTATGGTCGTAGTCAATCCTGGTACATTTGAATGCGTGCATCATGGTTGTGATCACTTGAATTGTAGTCAAAGGAATCATAATCCGTTTAGGAAGGCCAGATACACTCAGACAGACCAGAAAAAACTTAACTATATAAAGTTTGAATATAATACAAAACTCGCAATAAAGGGTTTCATTTTGGTAGGTACGATACTTAAAACAAATATTTCTTCTACAGTCCGAACACAGGTGATTGTGCTTTGGTTGTTAGGAGATAGGAAACCGTTGCAATTCATTGCAATTCCATCTTACTAACTCATCATAGCCGTACTTCTGCTATCTCTGCACAGGTCTTTCATTCAAAGTTGAAAACGCGCCTTCTCCACAAATCTTATCCTGATTTCGTCCTTTTCCCCTTACCTGTCTCGCCACTCCAAGTCTAAACACCATCCACCGTAGCCATCTGACTGTCTGCCTGCCTGACCATTTTGGTCTTCACGTGGAGCCGATTTCTACTCTACCTGCCTATCGAATTTGTTTTTTGACTAAACGCTTGTGAATATGTTGGTTCTCTCGCCGTGGCTTTTTCGGCGTGCTGCAGAATTCTCGAGATTACGAATTAGATTACCTTAAAACTCATCTAGTTTCCTTCTGGCTCCAATCCAGCGTTTTCCATATTTATTTTTCTGAAAGTCTATGCCCTATATTAACAAGATGGAAAAAATAATGAAACACAACACAAATTATATTTCTTATTACTAAAATGTATCTAAACACTACAGTGTAATACAATATACTCACAGCCAGGGTTGTGTTGTCCTACGAGTATGATGTTATAAATATTCAATATCAGGTCCTGTAGGCTATACGTTCAACATTCATAATGAAGAACTAGACCAATTCCATCTGTCCGCCGAGGAATAAATGATCCTTCTATGTAAATTTGATGAAGTGGCTCATTAAGCCATGACACAGGATGCTGCAAATTTCACATGTGTTTTCTCAAGAGAGATATCTCCGCCTTAATTCTCATAGTCAGTTGATTTCCAATTTGCGGCATTAAGAGAGGGATGTTAGCAATTAGCCTACTGTGCACTAGGGTGGAGTGAAAAAATGATTTTTAAATAAATGAATTCTAATAGTGGGCAAAAGATGCAACTTAGGTAGAGTAAGAAACACACCAAATATTTTAAATTTCAAATGACATCTTCTGCCCTCTACCGTCAATGCAACATTTCAGCGTGATTAACCTAATATCACAATGGATGTCATCCACTCTCCTCTGGCTTAACCTTTCCAAAACAGAATTCATAATCCTAGGCCTTCCTGATCATGTCAAGGAAAGCCCTAACCATTCCATACACCTATCGACTAACTCATCGCTTCTTAACTTTCACATCGGACCCCCCTCCCCGTCCATTACTTGTGATCCACACCTCTCCTTCTCTAACCACATCTCCAACCTCTCGCTCTCCTGCTTCAGGCACATTTGTGACCTTCTTCGCATCCGGCCCAAGATAGACCTTAAAACTGCCTCTACCATTGTTACCTCTATTGTTCATTGACTACAGCAATTCCCTCTTCCTCAACCTTGAATCCACCCAAATCAAGCGTCTGCAACTTATCCATAAGTCACTAGCCAGGGCTGTCACGAGAATGCCCAAACATCATCATATCACTCTCATCCTCAACAGTGATGGGCAATAGTTAACTAAAAAGCTGCTAACTTTTAGTTTAACTACAACTTTTTAGTTAAGGATGAAGTTTAACTAAAAATAAATAGTTTAATTAAAACCATAGTTTAACTAAAAAATTTTAGTTGCTAACTAAAAAGTTCAATTTAAAAAATCAGCAATATGCAACTATTTTTCCACAATGAATTTTGAACACTGTCAACAAAAACATTTTAACACTGCATGGTTTTAGCATTAACAGCCTGTGTTTTCAAATTCATATAGGCCGACTACTTACAGTACGCCTATAACTGTATGCCAGAACATTGCACATTGCATAGTTTGAAGGTGAAATTGTCATTGACGCTCTGCATTATTACAGTTCACTTAACCTCTGTTATTGTGAAAATGTTTCTCGTGAAAGGTTAGGAAAAAGTTGGAAAAAGTTTAACTACTGTTTTTTAGTTTGTTAACTAATTTCCAAAATCAGTTGCCAACTTTAGTTAAACTAATTTTTTTAGTTGGAAAATAGTTTTAGTTTAACTAAACAAAAATAGTTTAGTGCCCATCACTGATCCTCAAATCACTATATTGGCTAAAAATCCCAGAGTGAATCCACTTCAAAGTTCTATCACTAACTTATAACTCCCTACAATATTACCAGCCCAAGTACCTCTGTAGTCTCGTCACCATCCAGGCAACCCGCTCCACCCGATCCTCGTCCTATTTCAGTCTTTTTCGATCTCCGATCACTACTCATCTCAAGTTCTCGAACCCAGCCATATCCAACAGAGCACCACGCCTCTGGAACGATCTCCCCCTCGAATTCCGCAGATTCTTGGTTTCTCCATCATCATTCCAACCCGTCCTCCATCCTTCTCCTCATATTCCTCTGTCTATCTCCGGGCTTTCCACTCCAAACTGTTGAAGAAAAAGAAAAATAATGCACCACATTGACGTTATTCAAAGAATTTTATATGGTAAATATTTTACCGCCGGTAGAGGGCAGAAGACGCAAAGCAAAATCAACAATATTTTGAGCACTATTTACACTCACATGCTGGCAGCTTTCCATCGCTATTAGAAAACGTTTGCTTAAAAAATTTTTTTTGCCATTTTCACTCCACTTACTGTGCACTCAATTTAGTACTTGGCAATTATCTGAGCAGAGCACTACATGCAGGATTCGATTTTTAAGAAAAGGCAGACCAAGACTACGCTGAATTGATAATAATGAGTGAGGACATAACATCATTTGGACTAACACGAAGGGGGCAATTGACTTGACAAATGACCGAGGACACTGGAGATTATTTATTCGTACTCATCGCCACAGAATGGCTGGCATCAGAAACTGATGATAATGAATACCTGAGCTAGCTTAAAGGTGCTGCCTTTCACCATCACCATTATGATCTTCATCATTGTCGTCGTTATCACCATCATAGGCAGCAATATCGTTTGATCATTAACTTAAAGGTACTGCTGTTCTTCATCACCATCCTTATCACTATCACCATATTACATTATCAGTATTATCGCTATCACCATCACCATATCATAACTATCACAATTATCACCATCACCACCGACATCACCACCAATCGGTTCGAACCTCACAATCGTTGGATTTTAAACTTAAAGGTACTGCTTTTCACTGTCTATTAGGGTGCATCGATTGTAATGGAAGAAAAAAAATTTCTCATTTTTATTTCTAATAGTGCAAAGTAGTTGCCAATTGTTGTCAGCAATATTCTGGTGCAATTTCATCAATTTAGCACATGACCGTGAGGTGCCCCAATGACCTTGAAGTTTTAATATTAGACGCACAGTATTTGCCCATGTTATGCAAGGAGTAATGTCCAGAAAAACAAGCTACTACAGTATGAATCTGGTGATAAGTAGAATGTAATACTGGTAAAACATATTAGGTATATTACTCCATCACTATGTCCACTACACCAATGATGAACCAGTGAGTTGAGTCTAAACTACAGTAGCGGTAAACTACATTAGGCTAGTAGTCTTATCCCATTAATGCAAGTAGGGATAAGTAGTCAGGCTATGCGATATTCTTTCTTAGTGTTAAAAGTCGGCATCATTCGCCTGGATTCCAATCTTGTTCTTATGAAACCGTCCCAATCTTTTATACCGCAGACTAAGCCTCAGTCACTGCTTTAACATAACGCTCCACTGCCCATGACTCGGATCCGACCTGGGCTGATGAACCAAAGTCCTCCGTGCCCACCTTCACGTGGTGCGGACCGTTAATACCCTTCCATAGGAAGGGAACGAACGGGCACGGCAGGCAAAACCAGGGGAAGGCAATGGCAAACCACCCCTGTTAACATGCCAAGAAAATCGCTATGAGACACAGCAAACCAAAAAAAAATAATGTGTGTCGTGGCGATCGCTGGAGCTCCAGGAGTTGACAGCACAAGGTGACAAGGTGCCTATGAGTGGCATAGGAATCTAGGAAAGTCGAACTTTTGTGCTGGGTGCGTCGCTACAAATTGCATAATTTCTTCATCAGATACCTCCAACGTTAGTTGTGTTCTGCTACGCGTATGTGCCAGGCAATGAGTTCGGTGTCATCAGAGAAATCAGACTTTAGCATAGGAACAACGAATTTCGAATTCATGACCGTACAGTTCCCTAACATTCAGGATATGACGCAGTCCCAGCTTTCAAATTTTCTTACGGTCATGAGTTAACATGGAGCAACAAGCGGTCCTCGTGCTTTCTCTGGACCAATTGGTAATGGTTTATTAACGTGTAAACATTTACCAGTAGAGTGCTGTAATAAAATTGAATCGGATTTGCCAGCTGCAACTTTAACTGACCTAAGTAGTGACCGCCAGTATTTGTGGGACATTAGTAACGTGGTAGTCATAGGCCTGTGCTCGTTGAATTTATCTAAACAGACCCTGGAACATTGAATCAGTTACGGTGGTTGACAACTGTTACAGTACTGCGAATAGAATTTTGCAGTTGCAGACCATCAGTAGAGCTTGAAATGCTGGCGATGTATGTAGTGAAAGTATATGCTCCGATGTGGTTAACAATTTTGCAAGGCAGATCCAGTCGAGGGTGATGCATGTCCGACGTAAGTCAAACCTGGTTTCTTCACCAACGATAAGTGTTCCTCGATAACAACTCGTCGATAGTACTTATTTCCTTAATTTAATTCTGTACTCGAGTTTTATCTTTTCGACCATCAAAAACTAAACAGAGTAAATCAGGTACGTTGTTCAAGTCTTCCAGCTCGTTGCGTTAATTTTATTGTCACGTCTAACTTTATTTTGGTCAATAACATTGACAAATCAACATCATATATAACACCGAAATCCTGCAGCACCGCAGGTGTTATCTCAGCAGCTGCTTTGTCTGAAACACCATAATGATCAGAGGCTTAAGCTAATGTTGGTAGTCTGCTACGAAATTCTCTTGACTAGCCTATAACGTTCGATTCAGGTTCATCACAAGTTGATCTCTACCAAATTGTACAATATGATCTTTAGTTTCATCATCTGGTTGATTGCAAGTGTTTGACCTGCTGGTATCGAAACTAGATTCAGTCGTCCACTGAGTCATCATTAACATCCATGATCTTCACTCCACATAATGACTTGCGAAATATTTCGAATCGTCGACCTTGCTTAGCTTTTCTTTTCTGCTTGTTAACTAGCTTATTTATTGTAAGTTTGTCGACATTGCTGATACACATCAACCTTACTGTTCTCTGGTCAGTTAGAAACTCCTGATCATCTTTAGGAACTCGACAGAATTGCCACCTACCTACTAAAAGATCAACAGGGCTCCTTAAAGCTATACATAAATTAGTTTGCCGCGCAACAAAATACGTGAAATGCAGTGCTCCGAAGCCTTCAAATCATGAACACTTTAGGGTCCTTGGGGCACCTGAAGAACTTATCCAAAAAATTCCAAAATTTACCTGCTAACTAAGCAGTACAAAAGGCACCTATCGGCAACTATTAGAATATTCTTTTCAAAAAAAATTTTTTTCGATGCACCCTTCTGTCTATGTCCTTATCACCATCATTATTATTATCATCAGCAGCAGTATTATTATAATTATCATCATCAATGCCACCATTAAGTTCTAACCCACAAGGTTAGATTATACACAAAGAGCGCTGCCGAATATCTTGTCGCTTAATAGGTCGCCGTGCTAAAAGTAGTCCAATTTTTGCTCATAAATTTTCCTAATGGTTCATATAAATATAATTATGGCCACATGTCAATGGCCCATCACATATCACATGTAATTAAAAGATAACATAAAAGATATCATATACCAGCGTCCTCATATAAAATTATAAGTTGCAAAGCATAAAAGTTGCTTGCTCTTAGGCGAGTAGTTAAGTTTTTATAGTGAATGAAGAAGATTATTTAGCGCCAATTCAGCTACTCAGCAGTATTCAGCGGCCACCCTAACGAACGCTTTATTGTCTGTTAAACAGGCAGGTAATAACATCACTTGACATTCAACTCATACCTGAGGATGATGGTCTGTAACAAAACCACAACTTGTTAAACAACATTTCCAGCATCCAATGCACATCGTTACTAAGTGAATATATTATGTTCAAGTGATCATCCTTTTCTTTACATCAGAAGAATTTCTACTATGGTTAAATACAAATTGTCGGTTGCCATGCTTCACTCTGTATCAAACTAGTTTCTTGTCGACTGAATTTGCCAAACACACATCCCTTTATCCGACGAAAATTTTCACATCATCAATCGATCGATAGCACTTTACTTTCACTACTAACTCCTTACATCCCTCCTCGTTGCGTGCGATAATCAAGTACGGGTCTTTTAGCTGAGTCACAATGCAGAACAGTTATGTGCTCGCGTGCATTCTATGCCTCTGCCCCCAAGGAATGGAATCGTCTGCCACTCTCTCTTCGCTGATCACATTTTTTCCTTTCCATAAAAAGCGGCTAAACAACTATTTCTGATTGACTTTGAAGCACTTGGATATCTTACTGCATCTTACTTTGGCGGCTGACTATCCTCGCCTCATTTCGGTGTGACCGTGCGCAGTTTCAAATTTAGTTAGTTAATTATTTATTTAATTAATTAATTAGAAATAATAATAACAACAATAATATTAAATGTGGCAACTTCGTGTGAACCTTTTATCCATATTTTTCCCGCATCTATAGTCACAACAACTTCTAACTTCCAGTTTATTTGAGTGCACTGGAGAGACCTCAAAATGTTAGTGACGGAGATGAACCGAGAATGACAAAAGATGGTGAGATATTTTTAGTCCGTTGATTTTCTTACAATACGTTTATATTTATCTTGCTTAACCTCAATTTACGCCATGTTACCTTACCAAATCAGAATGCATCAATTGGATTTCACCAAAGTGCAAGAAGTTTCTGAACGAAGTGTGAGTAGCATTTGTCCGAATTAAATGCGCATGCACAGCTTATGCGCGCACTCAGAAGTACCGTGCACCAACTTGACTTGTGTTAACTTAATTTTTTAATAGCCATAGCTCCGGACAAGAGTAGGTAGCCACAAAACGAATGTATCAGGCCAAAGAGAACGTGGCTTCATCGCTTAAACCTGATAACGGTGCGGTGTAAAGCGCTTCAACTAGCAGTTTTCTCGCTGTTTATCTATTACAGGAGTGAATGCGATTTGTGCAACTAAGCAAAGGTCGTTGATTCGAAGATGGCATTTGTTGAGCGAAAACGTTGTGAAGTGTTTCTGATTTTATTCTGTTTTGGAATAGGTAAGCAGCTCATAGAAGAAAACAACGGAAATGTCTGTCTTTGTGTGGATTTCATGGTCATGGCAAAAGATATGGCAAGACTGGTATAGCGTATTCAGCTTCATTAAGCAGCACATTGTATGTCGACAGTATGATAGCCATGTCAGATTTTGTCGCGACTACTACGTAATCATTTCATACTAATTCTTAATGTACACGTATTCCAACGGCTACCGCATGTTCTCGACCTTGCTCGTTTTTCTATGAACTGATTCGTAATCGTAATCGTAAACTTGAAATTTTTAGAGCTACACTTGAATGCTAAGCGTAGGGCACCAGATTATTCACTAGTGCTGCCTCAAGTCAGAGGAATTTCCCAAAGGGTTGTCAAAGGAGGTCCGAGTACGAATTCCGGAGGTCCAGATCAAGAAAGGAGGCAGAGCAACTGTTGCTGTGTGTGTCGTTTAGGTCGAGAAGAATTGGAATGTAAAGGATCAGAGAGCCATGGTAGGAAATCTTGAAAAGGTGTGAATCTAGTCTTAGTTTTGAGTGGAAAGCCTGGTGTCATAGACAGAGGAGCCTGGGGTGTATGATGGCGGAGGGCGAGTTGATGATGATGGTGGAACAGAGAATCTGCAGAATTCGAGTGGTCAGAGAACTGGGGAAAGACACCGCTTGTGAATTCCAGCACACACGCACACCCGAGTCGCCGGAATCCAAACTAATATGTCTATTCTGAAAACGAACTTCCTTAGAAGATTTAGGAAACTATATCAAAATTTCCTAAAAACGAAAGTAGTGTATATTATTGTATTGTATTGTATATGAACATTTGTAAAGCTCCTCTCACTGTGTTCGCAAATGAGAGGCGCTAATCTAAATTAATGGTCTAAAATTAATGGTGTAAACTAAGTTATGATGTCCTGCTTGACTGATGCTATTTAATACTCACTCGACCGCCATCTTAACATCTCAGTTCTTTTCAGCCACTGGAAATACTATTGTAACACCCAGCAATACCGCAGTAGTTGCTGGGAACTGGATGTCGATGGAATGTTGTACGACGAATGGATCGTACGTCTACAGATGGACATTGACACGGCCAAACAGTTCCGAAAATGAGCACATATTCAGGAATCATGACGGGAGACGTGAATTAATTTCGAACTATTCATTATATTTTGGAGTTGACATGGACGAAAGTTGTTCTGGATCTCTGTACTCAAATACAACAAGGTTAGACGATGGTGGAGTTTATGTCTGCCGTACTAAGGTAGAGGAAAAACAGGCCGTATTCAGCGCTCATCTAATCGTCTTAGGTAAGGACAACGTTATGTTTACAACTACTGGGCTCCAGTCTCTTCGGGAAATCTAATGATTGCAGGTTAACGCCCGCTGAGCGGACTCCTTGATACGAACAAAGTTTGTCCATATGTTTGTCTCGATTCTCAGTTTCAGCAATATTGATCCTGCATGTAGACAGTGCAATAAATACATGTAAAAATTTTATTATAAAACAGATAAAATACATTAGAAAAACAAGATACAAATAACATGACTTCCGCTTATAATATTTAAAATGCACAGTATTTCCCTGTATCCATTTACTGTTTGAATACCTTCAGAAAGTGAACCGATTTGTGAGACCAACTACACAGCAGAAGGTAAAGCGACTCTGACAGAAGGTGACAGGATCTGGATGCAGTGTACAGTCAACTTCCGAGGGATGTGGGCTCCAACGGTCGAATGGAGACAACACACAGAGGACGATGAAGAAGAGGAAGACGACCAACAGATAGTTCGTCATGGGGTATCAACGGTAACATTGTTCAACAGTAGAATCACTTCAAAGCTCATTTTTGTTAGTGGTTCTAGTAAAACTACTTATTTTTCGTGCAGAATATTTTTCAGTTGGCACAATGATAGCGTCAAAGTGACAGCGACCAATATACCGAATTTCACCTACACCTGGAAGTCTTCACGTCTAGTACCACAACGGGAAGAAGTTCGATCTTTCGGCACAACTACACCAATGCCAAGTGGTAGCCATGACTGGTGTAAGTGTTGGTTACACTACCTTAGAAATTTTACAAAATATATTGGCTCTTATGTTAACTCTCAACCTCTATAATGCAGTTCCGAAAAAGTGCGTCTGAAGTTAAGCTGCACATTTACTTGTGCAGCAGCTGTTCGGATTTGCAGCTGAGATTCTTCCACAGAGGCGATCCTAAGCTAGAGCAGGCCATCCTTGCACCACGAAAGCCAAGGGCAACGGTTACAAACAACCTCGCCGCTTCATATCTACCGAGGGCCTCTCGAACTGCCGGGGCTGCAGCGGAGAAGGTGACGGCGGCTCGCAAAATACGTCAGATACACTAAAGGCAAAACTCAATTATCCCATTCACAGAAATCAATCAATCAAATCCGTTTATTAAACACAATACAATAAGAAATCTCCGAACAGAGTGCAATAATAGGATGCTCCTAAGGGACTAGTCCCGCTACTTGTGGCACCCGAGAAAAAAGAAAACCAGAGAAACAGAAAAAGAAGAAAGCAAACAGAAATAGGCCTATACAGGAGGCAATGATTTCTACTGCTGGTAAAAAGTTTCCAAACAATATTAACAATAACAACCCTAGCAAGCAACTACCACAACAATTAGTTCCCGTATTGTAACTGTTTATATATCCTTATTGTTAATTGTTGGAAAAATTAATTCATGTCTGCTAAATGAAAGGAAAAGTGAAATCTCAATCTGACGAATATGAAACCCGTTGATAGTGCATATCGAATTGCTGTGAAGAGTTACAATTGCAGTTTCGCCGTAGATTCGATTTAAATCGATTTAATGACAATTTGCTAAAATTTTCAATTAGGATCAGTCAACAAATTGCCCAGGCTTCCTTCTTTTTTAAAACACCGGCTACGATATCGAGATTGCCAAATTTCTAGAGAGAAAGTTGCAGGGTGAGAATTGTCGGGGGGTTTGGGGGGTTGAACCCCCCTAGTCTTTCTTAGGACCCCATAGTAAAGTCTTCATTTCACACCCAAATTCCACATGAATCAAGGTCCAACCCCCCCAGTCTTTTTTCTACAATTCTCATACTGGAAAGTTGTCTATGTTTCCTGATGTGATGCCCCACTCTCTTTGAATGATCTAATCTAATCTTATCTGGGAACTTTTATGGCGACGGACATTGATCTGATTACGGCTTGATTTGGTGCTCCATCGGTTGATGTGTTCCGTATTAGACATTGGAGCGAGAGAAATTACAAATAATGAATAAAGGATGATAAATTTGTAATAAGTAATAAGTAAAAATGAACATTTCACCATTAATAAATAACAATTAACGATTAACGATTAACAATTACCGATTAAGAGGAAAGAGTGACAATTAACATTTAACAATTAACAGTTAATGACAAAATGGCTCATTGTTGACAGTTAAATGTTGGCAGTTAATAGTTAATAGATCATTACTAGATTAGTCATAATGACATAACTAGTTAATAGCCAGTGGTTAATATTTAATAGATAATGGTTAATAGTTTATATTTAACAGTTAACAGCCAACGGTAATGGATCACTGATTGATTATCAATGATTGACGTTTAATAACTACGACCAATAATTAATAATTACAATTTTAATAATATTTTTTTTATACTTAATAGATAAGCTCCCTGACAAACCGCCGTAAGTTGCATTGAAACAATTGAAATATGATTGTACACTTTTTAAGATCTTAATTAATACACGTCTTGGCAGACTATGAGGCGCCCGCTCATTTTACTGCTGGTCCCTACGGAGTGCAAGGCTCACACGAGCTAGAGGGGGCTTACGGGTATCGACATGCTACTTTTCAATATCTAATACTCTTCAGGTCAGAGTGTTAACTTTCATCTACGCCCTCACTAATTACAAATTAACAATTACAAATTAACAATTACAAATTAACAATTACAAATTAACACTCAGCAATCAGCATTAAGCAATCAACTATATACAACCAACCAACAACCGCCACCAATTAACAATGAACAATTAACAACTATTACTTGCTTTTTCTAGACAAAAAAGTTCCGGAACGGGAACAATTAAGGGCGGGCTAAAATCCCGAGAAAACTTGATTCGGGGGTGCGAGGGGTCTCAATAAACACTGAAAACAGTTCAAAACACAGAAATTAAATTAAAATAAGTAAATTATTGTTTCTATTATTAAAATAAGTAAATTATTTTTAGTAGCTGAAAAAAGGTGCCAGAACGCTTTGCGGCGCTTTCCGGCTGAAAAAAGCACTGCGTATCACAGCACAGAATACAGCATTACATATTTTCCAGAGTTTAATATTTTCTAGCTTCCAGCGCCGATGACGTGGTCCATACCTTACCTATAATATTAGCCTTGAATTATAGTAGGTCTAACGATAGATGGAAAATGAAACCTTTCCTCCTTTCTGCGATTCTTTCTTCAGTGAGAGCCTTCCTCAGATTCCTGATGTTGGGTGCACATGATACAATGGTTTCAGATATCATCTCGTTGATTCTTCTGCTTGCCTTGCTGATTTTCGTCTCACTCCTGGTTGGTTTGGGAATTCGACGCTACGTGCGATTCAGAAGAGTCAGAGGTAGGATTACTACAAGGCTTACATTAACTTGGCTAAGATTTACGCAATTGTTTAATCTAAGGTAATGCTCTGTTAGGTTCATACAAACTTAACGCGATCTTTATTTCTGTAAGCTATGCAGAAAACGTTTGGTTTTTAGGTGTATACACAGAATGTACACTGCCGGTGCGGAAATCAGGCAGCGTTGGGAATAAATGACCTGCTCTCATGTGCCGAGGTTAAGGAATATAAGTTGCTAGAACTTCATCGTGTGGCTGCTTCTCAGAGTTAGTTTATGGCAAGACTATTCTTTTTCACTCTCATCATCATCACAATCAACTTCGTCTTTTCTTCTTCTTTTTATTAACCACACTGAGATTATTCAGCCGTATCATGTTGAGCAATACTGCAAAAGCCCATATACTGCAATTAATACTATATCTAATTTTGACAGCCGTATGAGATACAAGGCTTTGAACTTAATACACTGTAATGGCCATCGGTCGCCATTTGCCGAAGTTTGGAAACTTAAGTCACTAACACTTCATACCCATGGCTGCCGGTTTTAACGGCGCCTATAGGCTTTAGAAGTATAGTGAAAATCATCAACAACTTGAAATTAAAAAGAAGAAAATGAATCCTTTAATATAACCCCGAGAGGTAGCCGTAGGCATGTTTGAAGTGTTAGCGACTTTTTTTAAACTCAGAATATGGGGGCATGTGACCAGTCCATTTCCCCGCCGTCTGATCTCTCTACCAACAGTGTACTGTTAGTGTACTCATTATAGCTGAATTGGCTAGAGACACAACAGAATAATAGATTTCAAGTATAGATTATTAATTGCAGAAATCTTGAAATACATTTCTCCCTGGGTAAAGATTTCAACACTTGACTTCTAAGTTGACAGTCCAGCTCGCCAACTACTAAGCAATCATGCACCACTGTTATCCACTTGAATGAATCAGCCATAACGCTTTGTAGACTTAAACATGGTATACAATGCTTCGACTTCAAGTTCCGCAACCTCGCGAAGACAAGAAAGACCGTCTTCCATCGAATATGCCATCATCCCAACCGCAACACAGAATATATATGACCGGATAGATGGCGCTGATGCAGACGATGACGTTGCAGAGCAGGCGACGACGTCACGCAATCATAGTCTCCCATCCTTGACGGATCATAACAGCGGTTTAATGGCTGCGGGTGGAACTGCCACGTGCTACTACGACAATGTGGATCAGTATGTGAAGATGGATCTATTCAAACCTGAGACAGACCCAGCTGCAAGTAAGACGCCAGAATGCCCAAACCAGGAGATTGGAGAAGAGAATTATACTACGCCAGGTCCCACGAGTGTAGTTGCAAAACCAAATCTTACCTCGGGTTCCAGTGATTACATTGGAATGGCCGGAGATGTTAAAGAGTCAAAAATGGATGTCACACCTTTGTACGTCAACGTACCTAACGACTCAGATGAAGATAACTACCTCCATGGTAAGCTAAAAGGGTCTGACAAAGACAGTGATGACTATCTTCAGCCTGGCCCCAAAACCGTGGATGACTGCCCAATATACTTACAGATCGTGTAAATACAGAGTGAAAAAACTTATTATTCATTGGCCTTCCAAGAATCTGCGCTTTATTCCTGCATGACTTTATTGAAACTCTATGCTGGTTGTCTTACGAAATACATCAATATTTTCAACTGATAATATTTTCATGTCTGATTCCTGCCAAATCATGTCTGATTCAAACCAAAAAAAGGCTCGTGAGAGCACTAATCTTTCCTACGGTACTGTACGGTTGCGAGACGTGGACAATGACAAAGAACATGGAAAATAAGGTTAACGCTTGTGAAATGTGGATATGGAGGAAGATGCTGAGAATATCTTGGACTGAGAAAAGAACGAACGAATCAATACGAGAGGAGATTGGAGTTGAGAAGGAAGAGTCGTTAAAACAAACTGCGACAAGAATGAAGCTAAGGTTCTTTGGACATGTTATGCGATCTGATGGTCTGGAGAAGGAAATGATGCTGGCGTGCGGTGAGGGGAGGAGAAGACTGGGTCGCCCAAGGAGGAGATGGATGGATGAGATACAAGATGTAACTGGCATGAATTTGGCGGAATTGAGAGACTTGTCATCGAATAGGAGACGGTGGAGTGTGTTCACCAGGACGATCGCTAGAGCTCCACGAGCTGACAGCACAAGGTGACAAGGGTGATTCCTGCTACTACTGACGCTGAATTCTAGTGTGGAGAAACTCTAAACGTCAAATATATTTTGTTTGTGGCTGTTAAAAAAAAAACATCTGTTACTTGCCGTGACAAAACGAGTCTTAATTCTCACTATATAATTTTTCAGAAATGAGTTGTAAAAGTGTTTTGTATGTTTCAAACAAGCATACTGATGTTTAATATATTTTATTATATTGGTCAAATATATTATAGATCAGTTTTCATTGTATTATTATGTGAGCCTACATATTATACTGAGCAAGCATGGTATCTAATGACTTCAATAGGAACTGATCACACAAACTAACAGTCGTTCAATGCAAACATACATGTAACAAGTCACATATATCGTTATTTTATGAATCTCTTAAGAAGAACTGCAAACGTGCCTAAATAATTGTTCTGAACTAGCAAATCTATAAAACTTATGAAGCTCATGTATTCGACTAGCGTTCGAGTGAGCGGAAGCTATTGTAAGACATCAAAAATGGATGTCAAGAGCTGAGAAGACTTTATGTGTGTAGCCTACTTCAGTTGGATATTATTCCAGAATGACAACCATTCCAAAATCATTCCAGATGCGTGGAAATTTATTAAGCTGCACCAAGTAATCAATAAGCAATTATTGCCTTCTTGCTACACAGAATAAGGATATAAAGACCATAAATTATATCTTTCATGTCATAAAACGACGAATGGAGAAGAAAACCTTGATGCCAATAAAATTCGCGTAAATTTTAACTTGGCGCATAACACTATTTTTTCTTTAACGAAAGCTATGTGAGCTCATTACTTTTAACTTATGCTTTTGGCCTGTTTGTGAATTATGGTTGACTTAGCTTATTGCTATTATGCATACTGTGTAGCAGACGATTATCAAGCTTTGCTAGTTTAAAAAGATTGGACTGACGACAATTGTTCCTGAATATATATGAAAAAGTTTAATCATGTTTAGAGTAGCAGTTTCTTATTTTAACTGTCTACATTTAAATTAATTAGGGGCCTATGTGACAATCGGTTTAAATTGCATTCATGCAATTGTTGTTTAATCCAACTAGGCAAAGAAAAGTCGCTTAAAGTTTATTCATGAGTAAGGTAACTCATATTTGAATGTCCACAGGAATTTCTTTGCCTGTCAATAATTATGTATGCACTGAATAACAGCTATACTCAAGTCATTAGGTGTGATAGACTTGCCAATCCCCACATAAGTAGCTACAAAATAATCGCATCTAAAAATTACCTCAACATAATGGCTTGTGTGAACAAACACCAGGACATCATGGACTTCAAGTGTGAAAGCCTGTGCCTTATCTTTATAATATTATGTCCATTGTCCATGTGCAAAGTCACACCGCAAAATTCAATCATGAAAATTGTAGTATCTAAATAATATATACACCGCGTTTGTTTACTCTTTATTTGTTGTCAGTTATTCTAACTCACCACCCTTTCATCTTGTTACATGACTTGAATTTGTGAAACTGAGCATTCGTTGCAGCGACAGCCGCTTGCTTTCAGCCACACATAGCGATTTTGTTGTCGGGAGGGTTATGACGCGCCAGGCGGACTATTCGTTTCCTGTGGCCGGACCAAGCGCCAGGAACTCATTGCCGCTGGTTATCCAATACATGGACTCCCACCCTATCTTTTGCAATCACCTTAAGACGTACCTGTTTCTTGCTTCCTTTCCTTGATATTCTATTGTGAAACGAACTGCTGAGAACAGGTTGAGTGGCACCGTAGCAGGTACTCTGTATTGATGATGGTGGTAGTGATGATGATGATGATGATGATGATGATGATGATGATGATGATGATGATGATGATGATGATGATGATGATGATGATGACGATGATGATGATGATGATGATGGTGATGATGACGATGACGAAGACGACGACGACGATGATGATGATGATGATGATGATGATGATGATGATGATGATGATGATGATGACGATGATAATAATGATGAACGAAGTCTGTTGTCTAGGCTATAAATTAATTAAATAAAATCATAGACTTGAGTAGAATTCTGCATTGATTATTTTAACTGTTGTAACGCAGTCTTGAATAGAATGACATTTATAAAATGACTCAACAATATTTGTAGAAAAATAATCCAAAAAATGAAAACACTGCTAGATATGCTACAAACAGTGCTAACTGCAGTCTACGATATTATTAGAGCTTATAAAATATTGTGTGAGCTTTAGCTACACGCTTTTACTACGGCATGTGTCGTTCTGAAGACTGTTCAAGTGATTAAATGCGTTGAAAAACAATTCTGCAATGCAAATAATAAACTTAGATAGGAGTACGCATAGGCGTAGACTCTGGGGCAACCGAGGCACGTCCCCCAATAGTTGGGAGGGGTAATGCCCCTCCAAAAATGGAGAGGAGAATTTCTTCGAATATTAAAATATTATGTTTCAATATGGACAAATTTCTTCAGAAACAGAAAAACACCATTATGAATCTCTGATAGTATTTCAGTTCTGCGTCTCTGTTTTTCTGTTCCTGAAGAAATTTGTCTATTTTGAAACATAATATATTAATAATTGAAGAAATTCTTATCTCAAATTTTTTTGCGGGGAATTGCTCCGACTCCTCAATTATTGGGGAGCACGTGCCCCGGCTGCCCCCAGAGTCTACGCCTATGGTAGCCACCCATCTTCACTGTCGTAAATTTGTGCAAAATATTGGGGGCATTTGGTTATTCATTCTACACTTGTTGCATTGGGCGTACAGTCCATCTCAATTATAGGGCGGGAGGCACGTGCCCGGGCTGCCCCCCAGAGTCTACGCCTATGCCCATCTTCATATACCTAAGCTAAGAAAACAAAATCGCTAACACTTCATTGTAGTTAAAAACATAACTTCTGACGTTGAGGGGAACCTTAATAAGAAAAAAAAAACATACAGGTTTAATCTGAAAATAAAAGCAAACGTTGAATTTGTCGGTTTAAAAATGTTGCCAATTAGAGGAATTTGTACAAGCGTATAAATTATTAATATGAACTCTCGTCGAATAGTGAACCAACAGAGCATAGGGCTTTACTCCATACCACAACAAGTCAATTCTGTTACTTTACAGTTTTACGAGTTTTATCGTGCATAGATTACTTTTCCGCTAGACTGGCTCTTTCACTTGTCGTGTTCTGGTTTCCATCTGGCGGTTTTCTGCGTCCTAAATAAATAAGAAGCCCAGAGTTAAATCCCTTGAATATGAAACTGACGATCTCATATCTGAAAACGGTGGTGAAGTCACTGCGACTTAATAATTAATTTGTTTAGGAACATTATTATTTCACGTTTGGAACTTTGTTATAACTGTTTAATGTTCGTCATAGAGCCAGCACTTTATAAAAATAAATTTAACACACGGTTTGAAAAATACTTTAATTAAATGTAAAGATGGGGGGGGGGTGATGGAGCCTGGAACCGATCAGGCAATTAAATAGAAAACTTTGAGATTTTTATATTAGTCTTTATCAGTGTGATTCTCCTTACAGATTTTATTTTAGTTATAGTTACAGTTATAGTTAATGGTTTTTCATTTTAGTTATAGTTACAGTTATAGTTAGTATTATTTTTTAGTCATAGTTACAGTTATAGTTACTGGACTTTTATTTTAGTTAATTTTAGTTAGTAAATAGCTACAATTGGCCACAATGGCGCTCCGCCTGGTCCCTATGGGGTCATCGATTAATTATGTCAACAAGTTTTAGGCAGTTTTTTTTATATCTTCCCCCTTGTCAAAAACAGTACTGTCAAAGATTCAAGGACCCCCTAACAAAATTATTTCAAAGAAAATAACCCCACCCTCAGAAAATTTCTATGACTCTAACTAATGTAAAAAACTAAAATTGCCGAAAAACAAAATGTTGTAATTCAGATTTGATACTGATGCTGAATGGCTACAGTAGGCCTAGGCCTACATGTGGAATCACTGTCTGTCACAGATATTTAATGGATTTTTCCACTTAAACATACAATCTCATTTTCTTTTAAATGTGTATTCAATTTGATTTTTATTATGAATATTTCTAATTTGAACATGAAACTGATAACTTTTTAAAAATCTAAAGAGAAAAATTGGACTGTTAATTATCTTTCCATCAAAAAGAAACTCGAAATGTCAGATTTTCGAAAAGAACCCTTAACAATAATAATGATAATGATAATGATAATGATAATGATAATGATGATAATAATAATAATAATAATAATAATAATAATAATAATAATAATAATAATAATAATAATAATAATAATAATAATACTAATAATAATAATAATAATAATAATAATAATGATATTGTCTAAATAACAATAATTTGTTCCAAATCCTGAGGGATCCTTGATACCTCGGGTAAAAAATAATAATAATAATTGATATTGCACTTTTTATTGCATTAACGAAAATAGCGATGAATTTTCGTTAGTGTTATTTTCGTTATAGTTATAGTTATAGTTAATGATATTTTTTAGTTACAGTTATAGATATCGTTAACGAAATCATTTTTTGTTCGTTAACGAACATTTTCGTTATCGTTAACGTTAACGAGAATCACACTGGTCTTTATTTAAATGTATGATCCAACTCCGACCGATACAGTAAACTGAATGCTTTAGAATTGTTTTATAATATGTTTCCTGAGTTGAATGATGATGTTAAGAAAACTTACGCTTTTGTGTAAATAAGTAACATCCAAAGGCGAAATATGACACAACTCCCAGGATAAATAAACCGATGGCCAATGGTGTCCACTGCGTATTTTCTTGTTGCAGCGCTGTTTAAGATTAATAAGATATTCATATTAATCAATTCAGATGTCCTATATATGTGTATACATCTTCATATGAAATAGGATGGTGATACGAATTTCGAACGATGCAATCAGGGTTCATGAAAAACATTGTACAAGTAGTAGTAGTGCATGGAACTACAGATAATGCAACCATAGGCTTACGCTTCATCATTTGAGATGATGTTGATGGTAGTAAAATATGGCATTATAAATGCAAGTAAAATTTAATTGTGAAAATGTGAATTCCATGATGACGTACTACAACCAATCTATTGAAAGTCACCACTTACGCTGATCAAGTCGACTGTTTTCCGGACTCTTTTGTGACGGAATAACATAGATTACATAAGGTTACGCTGATGATGATGATGATTATAATGGTATTATTATAATATCTCGCACTATGAATCCGGGTAGATTATGTGAATGTAATTCCAAGATGACGTACTAGAAAACACCAGTTCAAAGCTTTCACTTACTGTGAGGCAATTCAATAGGTCCCGGACTATTTCCTGACGGAATTACAAAGATAAATTTTGGGAAAACAAGACAAAACTGGTTTCGTAGATCGCACTGGGCTTCACACCTGTGTAATCCGATCTTTCCGGCGATCAGAACGTGGTCAGAGGACTCAATAGTTCGGCTAATGTCATTTCCAACCTTCTCGTACCAGACCCATTTGTAGGAACATGACTGGCTGCTATTTGCGACACATTCGACCTTATCGCCAATATAAGTAGCAGTACGCTTTGATTCTTCGCTGCTAAAGGCATCTGTACAGAAACACAAAAACAGAAGCAGATAGAAATAGATACATAGATAGGTGGGATGGATGGATGGGTGGGTGGATTGATGGATAGATAGACAGACAGACAGATGGACAGACACACATACATGCATGCAGAGACATAGATAAATATAAAGATATATATACACAAATACAGGCAGACATATACAAATAGTTAGAACAAGTAAATAGAATAACAGAAACAGAACTACAGGAAGAGATAGTAACATTTTAATAGTAAGATAAGTTTAGTTAGCGTTAGCGTCACCTTATCACAGTATGTGAGTGAACCAAGTACTCTTGTGGTTAGAGTGCCATATACTGTAAACCAGTGCTTTTTTCAGCCGGAACGCGCCGTAACGGCGTTCCGGCACCTTTTTTCAGCTCCTAAAAAATAATTTATTTATTTTAATAATAAAACCAATAATTTACTTATTTTAATTTCATTTCAGTGTTTTGAACTGTTTTCAGTGTTTATTGAGACTCTCCCAGCCCTCAATCCCGTTTTCCTCGGGTTTTTAGTCCGTCCATAAATGTTCCGTTCCGGAACCTATTGTTGCGTTCCGGAACCTTTTTTCTAGAAAAAAAGCACTGCTGTAAACCACTAACAGTGTGCGGTCAGTTGACTTTTTACAGTTGAATTCTCATTGAAGACAAGTGGAGCAAAAATCTGGACAGACATTTTTGCGCTGGTGAAGAATTTATCCACGAAGTCTAGGCTGACTGTATACATATCGGACGTAGTAGCCACTTTGTTACTCCAAATGAACAAGGTGATGGGTGTGAATTCGAACCACAGATATATATATATAACTACAGAGAGAAGTCCCAAATTTAGCTCTAAGAGGATGACGCCCAGGGTCCGTCCTTCACATCCCTTCATATTCCAGTTCTCAACAACATCAACTTCTACTGCTTAGTGGAAGATAAATGTACGCGAAGAAGTTGTCCGATCATCATACTCGAACCAGATCGTTGGATTACAGACCAACAGCAATACCGAAAAGACCACCCTGCCATACAACATAGGGCCTACTTTCCTACACTCGCCCACTGTACTTACAGAATATAGTGAATGGGTTTGTCGTGAAGTGATAATGCGCTCAGGCTTTTCTTCCATGGAGCCTATTATGTTGAATGACTGATGCTTGCAGTAATAATTATGTGGCGTGATCTAATTCAATCGAATAACTTTTATAGCCCAAGACATCAGCCAGTGGTCGTTTCTAGTGAAATAGGAATGAAAAGTCATAATACGTTGCAAAAGAAACCAGGTCGAAATCCGATAGATCAGGGAACCAGAAGCCAGGCTAAAGGGTGGGTAAACAAGTTGGATATAGGGTGGGTGAACAAGTTGGATGTAGGGTGGATGAACAAGTTGGATGTAGGGTAGGTATTGGGTAAGCAAGTTGAATGAGATGAGTCTTTAGATTAAACCATAATATGTACTCACATAATACGGTGACATTTGTTGTACATTTATATTGCTCCTTTGCCGCTTTCCTCGTTGTCTGACAATCGAAATACGATGCATTCGAAACTGCGTCTGGCTTCACTGTTAGGTTGCATCTGGTCAGACTGTTTCTCTCTGTCGTACAAGTTGATTCGAGAACTTCGATGATTTCTCCATGCTTTCTCCATTCTAGTTCTGGGGCTTTGTTTCCACGATATCCAACGCTGCATGATAACAGAATATCATCCAGAGGTATTTTGCAATCGTTTGGGCCAATGATTTCTTCCATGTTAACGTGACACTCCGGATACTTCTCTATTTAAAAAAAAACACAGGAAAACGAGATTTCTATAGAGCCAATTGTAACTTATGCAGTCATCTGAACACTGTAGACGAATTTTCTACTGTGGGAGAACTATGACACATCTGTATCTGGGGTTTTATAGAGCGAATTTATAGGAATCTCTCAAAAGCGCTGCGCACAGACTGTGCATTGCTGTCTAAGAGATAATATTAGTTTGGCTACCTGACACTGCAGAATCACTGAAGGCAGATACATGTTGTGGAGTTAACAAGTTGAGGGGCAACACTGTTGCACTTGGATGGGTACGACGCCATCCACGCGGTCGTGATAAGCAGAAAACGCCGATGATAGTTGGGAAGTTAAATAATTATGTAGTATGGCGTTTGCATTGCGATGATCGTGTTTGCACCTTCATATAATTATGTCTATCGAGTTAGGGTTTTGACTGAGGGCCCGTGAATAAGGGAATTCCCTCGACTTCGTTTTATGGGCTCTGTAGAAATCTGTAGATTACGATTATGCTTAGACAAAATATCCTTCAATTGCTCGAATGATCGATTGCAGGTTTTCAATAGAGGGTGGAAACAAACATCACCTCCTACATTTGCTGTGCATATTCTAAACTAAGAGTCTATGCCGAGTCTCTCCTATAAATTCGCTCTATAAAACCCCAGATACAGATGTGTCATAGTTCTCCCACAGTAGAAAATTCGTCTACAGTGTTCAGATGACTGCATAAGTTACAAATATATGATCATAAATGTAATTTCTCTAATGTTTATACTAACATAAGCATAAAGTTAGTATCAAAATAAGCAGCAATAGTAAATTCAATATGAGAGTAACGTTTGCACTTGTAAAGCATTGACAATAGCAGCTCACCAAGAACTATTAGTTCTGTCACGTTTCTTTCCATGTCGATATAGTTGCATTCGTATTTTCCAGCTAAATCGGTTGTCACATTTTCTATTATGAGATTCCATTTGTGAAATGTTTGGTCTCCTTCGATACGGAATCCCAAAGTTCTGTACTCTTCCGTAATATGTGTGTCCATAAAAACATCCTCATACTCCGTTTCTTCCCCAAGCTGATAGCGATACCAGTTGGTGGTAGATCCAGAACAGTTGAGGATTGTAGAATCACCGGATAATACCACCGTGTCGTTTAGGATTACTGTACGTTTGGATAATGCTGAAGGCAAGTGACAAACTGCATGAAGAAGCAGGTAAAATAAATTAAGGAGAAAAATAAGGCAGGCTAATGCATAGCAATATGACTTCGCCTATAGCTTGTTACAGTATGGCATAGGATACCATAGGACACGATGGGAAAGGATAAAGTAGGATACGATAGGAATAGAATACGATACAAGTCGATTAAATGAACACGATGAAGGAGGACAGATGCCACACGTAAAATGTCACAAATGTGGTCTCGGTGTTTAGGGCAGATTAATTAATAACAGAATTAGATCTATGACTCAGAAACTGGAAGATACAGAATACAGGTATATCCCAGGTAGGAATAATGGCATGGACATGTTTTACATAAGCATAATTATGTATATGTGTAAATACGTATGTATATGCGCATCAATAGGCCTACATGGGTGTATGTATGCTTATTTACTATATGTTGGCTCTCATTATCTCAAAGGAGTAGTGTTCTGAATGTTGCCATATTACGGCCTTGTTGTGTTGTGTCATATGTTGAGGTCTCGTGAATAAGATTCTGGCGCTACTACTACTACTACTACTGCTACCACTACCTCCACTATTACTGCTACTACTACTACTACTACATTGACCACATGTTTACATAGCATCAATCAAATAAATGGCCTCATAATTACCGAGGGTCAGGAATTTGTTTCAGTTGAGTTGTTTCTCAAGTGCCTTGGGATATCGAGACAACAGTTTAATTTCCAACTTCTCTCCATCTGTTTTCAGCGCCACAATTCAAACGCTTTTCCAGATACGGGAAAGCAGGACGTGATAGTCACGTCCGCTTAAAATCGAGAGGTGATATGATTTCACGCAGGTACATGTATGCTTAACATTTAATAGTTATTTAGAAACTCATTTTTTCTTTCAGTCCTGAGAAAACATTATTACTTTCGGGTAAATAAAAATAGAGCAGTCAATTTAAACATTACTGATTTGAATTTAAAAAATAAATAGCAATAAGAATAGCTAATCAGTACTTTCAAATCTTAAAAGATTAGTAAAGTAAGTAGACTTCAAAAAGCTTTCGACAGAATCAATCAGAATGTGACATGGGCAGTCCTGGAATCGTACGGCGTGGATAACAAACTGACTCGTCTACTGAAGGAAATAAATAGCAATGCAAAGGCAGCGGTTACAGTGTGTGGTGAAACTGGAGTCTGGTTAACACCTGCAGAGGTACAAGGCAAGGTGATCCAATATTACCAATTACTTTCATCATGCACTTAGAAAGAGTCCTTGAAAAGATCAGGAAAAATGATGAAGAAGTATTGATCAGTGGCATAAGGATCAATAACCTTTGCTTTGCCGATGATATTGACCTGATTGGAGAAGACTAACAGCGATTGGAACATAGTAGGCTACAAACGCTGAGCGAAGAAGGAAAGAGATATGGCCTTACCATGAATTTCGATAAAGCAAAAACAATGGCATTTCGAGAAAGAAATTTAGCAAAGACGATAGTCGTAGACAGAATTCAGTTAGAAAATGTTGAAAAGTTTACATACCTTGGAAGTAATATAACGTATGATTTGGATGGTAGGAAAGAAATACTGGTCAGAATTGCAAAGGTGTTAGCAGCACTAAAACCATGGACAAGATCTGAAAAAGCAAAGTCATAAAGCCAGAGACAAAACTGAGCGTTTTGAAAACATGCGTTTTCAGTAGCATATTGTATGGATACGAGGCTTGGGTAATAACAAAAGACATCGAAGGAAGGGTACTGGTAATTGATAGAAAATGTTACAGGAAGATTATGAGAATAGGATGGACACAAAAAGTCAGCAATGCAGAACTATACAGACGAACACATCTCAAAGAGAACTTGATGCAGACGATAATTCGGAGGAAGATGGGATTGTTTGGCCACATATTATGTAGAATTAATAATGATAGGAAGATCAAGACATTAGTGTTCGGACTGATGGATTGTACAAACAAGCGGGGGCGACCCCATAAAGAATGGCTTGACGACGAATGGTGGGCCATCGCTGCAGGAGCTGAGCTACCTCGCACTGGACAGACTACAGCGGGAAAACATAGGACACCTACGGGAGACGAGCCCACGGTTGCTGTCGTTGTTGATGGTGATGATGATGAAAGTAACTAAAGTTTAACGTCTTAATTGCTGAATTGTTTCAAATTTGATTATGCTACAACATTTGGGCTATTCGCGTTCAATAATAATTTTCTTCGTTTTATATATCTAAGTTATGCTGCTTATGTTGAGGTTATGCTGCTTCATGCGTCAAACTCAAACATTAATTTCTTCGACCTGCTGAATAACTCCCATGCTGAAATTGTATGGCTGTGCCAGCCATCGTGAAAACAATTGGTAACATAACTGATATTAAATGGTTTTCCTTTGATGTTCTTCACATTTATCTATTTGTGGAAACACTGGAGGACAGTTCGCATTTGTGTGTCCCCAGTGTGACTTTGCAAGAAAGGAAAGACTAGAACTTTGTTAAAACATTTTGTTAAAATGCAGACAAATGTATAGTTTCTCTGACAGAAACTGAAATTCTCTCCAACGTGGGTTGTTTTGTGTCTTTCAAGAGCATACTTCCGTGCAAACATAAACTGCTCTTATATGTTTTCTATGTTCTTTCAGACGTGTGAATCCCTTCTGGCACAAACTGCACTTGTGTAGTTTTTCTCCAGTGTGGTTTCTTATTTGCTGCTAGAGATAAAAAGGTAGTGAAAACATTTTTACAGAACTGACAAATGTATGGGTTTTCACCTTTGTGGCTTCTTGTTTGGTTCTCAAGATGACACCTATAATTTTATGTAAAATCTTTGCCGCATATATTACGCTTGTACGGTGTTTTTCAAGTGTGGGTCTTTGCATGTTTCTGAAGTTGGTACATAATATGTATGTAGACAATTTGCCGCAAACATTCCACCTGTGTGCTATTTCTCCAGTCTGGGTTCTTGTATGGTCTAACAGACTGTGCCTACGCGTGAATGCTTTTTGACATAGGTTGCATTTGTATCTTTTTTCTCCAACATGGGTTCGTTTATGGTCTTCAAGATCATCCTTATGTGCAAATGCTCTGCGACATAAATTGCAATTGTTTGATTTTACTTCAGTGTGGTTCCTAGTATGAGCTCTTAGATTATCCTTACCGGCAATTGCTTTGTGGCATAAATTGCAATGATATAGTTTCTATCCAGAGTGGGTTCTTACATGCCGAATGATGATCCCATTCTTTGCAGATATTCTGTTACAAAAATTACATTTGTGTGTTTTTTCTGAGTACGGAGTTTGCATTCATTTTCAGATCTTCAACATATACAAACAATAGCACATAACCAGCAATTTCTACCGCTGATCAACAGCACGATGTGGTCTGCCCCGAGTAAAATGTTTAGCCGTTAAAGCAATGGGACCTTTATAGCATAAATGACCATCACAGAGGAATGGCTAAAGAAATCATGAATCACGCTATTGTATTGTTATTAAAGCTCACAATGTTGAATTGCCACGATAAACACATATTCATTGCCTGCAGGATATATATAGGAAGCAGAGGTAATCTAACACCAAGAGATTGCTATGGGTGCGAAATCTTGTCGACTTCATTATCTTAGCCTAAGATATGAAGCAGGTGGCCTATTATCTCTTTTTTAGCGTGTTCCTCTCACACACAGAGAGAGAGAGAGAGAGAGAGAGAGAGAGAGAGAGAGAGAGAGAGAGAGAGAGAGAGAGAGAGAGAGAGAGAGAGGGAGGGAGAGAGGGAGAGAGAGAGAGAGAGAGAGAGAGAGAGAGAGAGAGAGAGAGAGAGAGAGAGAGAGAGAGAGAGAGGGAGAGAGAGTACTGTCATTGTGCTTGTTTAATTGCTTAGAGCGTTATGGTGTTCGATTTGGAAGAGACTCTTTCATTATGTTTCCTTCCTTAAGTTGTACCCGATATCTAATTTACAGAGAACAAAAATGGACGAAATCCTACGAATAATATTCTGGTCTGATTCCAAGATCACACTATTCCAGTAAAAAATCCAGAAAAGTTAAGACAAGTCAGAGCCAATAACTCTGGCTCGTTTGGATGAAATTTAGTGTGACGATGACAAGTAATCTGAGTTCGTAAAGCACAACATGTAGAGACTTTACTAATGTAAATTGCAGTGCCTTTATCACTACGAAGTTATATATCGTTAGCATAAGCAACGGAGAGTCATAATATAATTAGCAGCGAAAATTGCATATTTCTGATTATACCTATGAATCCTGACCGATATTTGCAGTTATTTAACGAAAAATCTACCTTCAGGCCATTTTCTCCTCCTGTTTTGGAAAATAAGGACCAAGTTAACAGATGAAACATTTCTGATATCTAGCCTAAAGCTGCAGGCTACACCTTGAAATCGTAAGTTGCATTCAAAAACATACTTAGACCTAAAATTGGAATAAAATTAAACATTATGATCTGCATTTACAAGACGAATCTTATAAATAAAAATGTTTCAACGGTAATTATACGAAATACGAAAAAGTCAAATAATATTTGACTTGCACAAGGTCAGGTATATTATAACTAACCTTATGCAATTCAACTAAATAATAGGTTCTACGTCATCTGATCCATCAAACGTCTCTGTGTGAAGCTCAAGAAAATGGCGCTAAATAAATAGAAACAATCTTTAAATAGAAGTTGGATTGGCGAAGAATATTCAAGTTTCACATGCAGGCGCATAAACTGTACGCTAAGTACTTCGAGCAAAAACATAAGATTTCGATTTTGAATGCATTTTAGGTAACAATATCGATAAGCCCTTCAATTTCTATTTCTGTATTTATTATGCTCATATTTTTTTGCTTTCGAAACGTGGAGCATAAAAAAATATCACAACATGTACGATCTCTAAGTTTGATTACAGCAGTCTGAGCTTGTTTAAAACGGTATTTTTAAGAAAGCCAAACTCAGATGGAGCTACATTATTCATTATCTAACCGCCTTGCAGAACGACGTTTTATGGACGCGGGCCTTAATAAAACCACAGATCAACGGCGTTGAAGTTGCACCGATAATTTATTTCTTGTAGGCCTATAAGAAATGTATCTGGACACTTAAAATATTAGACACTCTCAAGAGTAGACGTATTGAAATAATGGCAAACAGTATTCGTGAAGAGAGATCCGGTGTATCAGATAGCGTCGTGCTGCAGCTGTTAATGTTTACACTATTTCTCTGCACTGTCTAATTAGGTGTTGATAACGGAATTGAATAATTAATGGCAATCAGCCTGTGGTAGGCTAAAGTGCGTCGTGTGAGAGTGGTCGTAAATTATAACGTAGGCCTATTTACATAAAATGAATACCAATAGGTTACTAAGTATTCAGCTAAGAGAATAAACAGAATATCAAAAACACTTTCTAGGAATCACCCAAATTATTAGGCTATAATTATGTGTTCTGAACGCTAACTTTGTTTTACCACATTGATGTTACACTGATAATAATAATAATAATAATAATAATAATAATAATAATAATAATAATAATAATAATAATAATAATAATAATAATAATAATAATCTTCGTTTAATATCTTCAAACTGACAATTACGCAGTATTATTACAAATCAGTATGAACGGATGATCACAAGTTATTGCAGGAGTCGAATTGTAACAGATAGCATAAGGGTTTCTGGGATTAGAATCTTTATACTTTGCTCCATCCACTCTCTGTCTCATCGCAGCGCTCATGAATAAGTTAGTGCCCTGCCCTTAGCTTTTTGTTAGCGTTTTAAACATTGGAATTTACAATAAAAATTGTTATATCAATGACAGAGAATTTAAAAGGGACGCTAAGTTCTACGACAAAAATTCTCTGCTCTGGATTAATCACTGCTATAGCGTTACTACATGCTATGTCATGTCATGTCATGTCAATCCGCCGTCGTCGCTTCACGACGGTTGGCTGCATGAATGGAATATCGCTGCCCAGCATTGTCTGTCTTTTGCGACTTTTAATAAACCAGCTCCTGAAAGGCGAGTCCAAGTTATGATGTTGTCGAACCAACAGATTCTTGGTCTCCCGCGTCCACGAACTCCCTCCACCAGACCCGTCATCACACTACTCTCGATGCTATCCTGTGGTTGTCGCATAACATGTCCAAAGTACCGTAATTTTCGAGATTTGATATGACCCAGTAACTCGCTCTTTATCCTCGCCCGTTTGTAAACTTGTTCGGTGGTCACCATTTCTGTCCATGAAATTCGAAGTAATTTCCTGATACATTTGTTCTCAAAAGCCTGGATGTATCTTTCTTCTTTCTTCTTTAGTGTCCATGCCTCGCAACCGTATGCTACATGCTATAGAAAGCATCAATTCACAGAATGCTGCAAGTGAAACCGTAGTCTAACACCTAAAGCCAATGGAGACGCCCGGTGTAAATCCGATAGGTCAGAAAAATCTCCTGATTTCTGTCAGAAGATTTCGGCTGCTTAACCTTCATTAAATACATTTTTATTGCAAGGATATTATGGAAGAAAAATAGCATCAGTCTCTTTGACATCTGGACTCGGATATTCACTTGGCATCTCTGGCACGTCGCATTGCTCGTGAATAAGATGATTCCTAGCCTATAGTTACAAAATAACCCTGTAGAAAATTTGGAGATTACGATAACGAAAGATGTGAATGGTGTAGGCCTACCTGGATTGCACTGAAGTAGAATGAAAACCAGCAGAAGTAAAGCAAGTCTCATTGTCACTGGTCGTTTCATGGATTTTCTCAGTTGCAGAATCCCGAATCTGTGTGACAGGTTGAATACTGTCAGAATGAAATAATCTTAGACTGCTATGCCTGCCGACGCATGACTCTTCGGTTGCTAAGGATTATTTAGGCCTACTTTGTCATTTTTGTGAAGTTATGTGTAGACTATTTCTCTTGGTGTGTTCGTGAGTGTCCTAAATCTTTTGGTATGGCTATGTTTCTTTTATTAGTTGTATGAAAAAACTATGTCTCATGGTTTGTCAGTGTTCGTTTTTGTGGCTGTGTTCATCTACTGGTAGGTTTGTATTCATTTATGTAGCACTGTTGTTTGTGTATTTTGGTTTGTCTGCGTTCGCTTATGTAGTTGTGTGTAGGCCTACATCTTTGTTTGTTTGTGTCATTATTTCTGTCTACGATTGTGTCCATTGACTAAACTGTCTGAATTGGTTTCACCTTATCTCTGTCCCTGTATCTTTGCTTCTCTGTCAGCGTATATCTACCTCTGTCCTTGTCTGTTTCTGTGTACCTTGTCTAATTGTCTGTTTGCATGTGCGTCCTTACTTACGTCCTGCCCAGACTCGATCTTTCTGTATGTATTTCGTTCCTTATCATTTAGTCTGTCGTTTTATCTGTCACATGACAGCAGTGGGCGTAATTATTAAATAGAATCCTAATCTATTAACAAATGGTCCCCATGGTAGGCTAAGTGGTATTTGTGGTAATTTATTTATGGTGATAATTACATTTTTTAATTATAACAATTGTGTAAATTATCAAATTTATAGCATATGGAAATTAAAAACAAAATTCATCTGCATTGCAAATAAGTAACTAAATAAGAGAACATCCATAAAAGCAAATAATATAAATATATAACAATAAAAGTACAGCATTCTAACAATAAGCGTTTTTCCTGCATAATTGTCAGCTAGGGTAAGACACAATCATGGGATCGTGGCCGGAGGATCTATTGTTTGCTATTTTGGAAAATTGGAGGAAGTGACCTCTGCAGAGCAATACCCGGATTACTCAGAACCGCATATGTCGGCTTGACGGTATAGTTGTTCAAATGCTGGATTGTCATTGGAGATTGGAGAGGTACCGGAGACGGATCAACTGCTTATTACAGACTGGATTCCACCATTGTCTTGTTGACTTACAAATCCCACCAACTCCGGTGTAGCAATTTCAGATTACCCTCAACAATTTCAGTTTACCCCCTCAAATTACTGGGGCCCATTTGAGACTATCTCAAAATAATAATAATTATTATTAATATTTATCATTATACTCTCATTACCCTCCTAGTGCATGATGTACAATGAGCTATCCTCTGTAGATAACAATTACATCGACTATAGATTGAATCTTTGTATATCTTATTGATTTATTTATTTATTTCGGATATTTCTATAGCGCCTTTTCCTCAAGTCTACTACTACTCAGAGGAGCTCCCGACTACAGCACTGATACTGTGTCGGAGTTTTCACGCCGAAGCGCCACGAGCAATCGCGAGTGAAGGACTTGCCCAAGGTCCGTACGCAGCGGATAGAGTGGGATTCGAACTTGCAACCCTCAGGTCACAAGGCGCCGAACTTACCACTGAGCCACCACGCCCCACCAACTTAGTTTGTATGTAATATGTGAGGCACTTTGAACTAGTGTATGAGTGGTATTAATATAATTAATATAAATTTCTGTGACTTTTTAAATTTTTTTACATATCGAGACTAGCTTTCAATCTTGAATGTTTCACGTGTTTTGGTCAGTAAACGTATCATGAGTTATAAGCATGAGAATTTATCATTTTAGCTATATCAGATACGGGGTAATGTGAACAGCGGAGATGTTACTTGAAATCGCGTTAAGGCGACCCCTTTGGTCAGGGGCGTCCATCCTATGGGGGAATGCAGCAGAAATCTTCATAGCCTTTTCGGGAGGGGAAGAAATTTTTAGTACAGTAAAGTTAAACGTCTGCTCATTCTTTCCATTTCAGTGATTAATCGATTGGTCAATGTTGGCGTATCGTACGCGACACATTCAATCTCGGATCATAGGAGGTTCCAGTGTTTTAATGTAACAGCCAACATTATACAGCTCTGTATTGCCCTCTTCTCCTCCACGATCCCTTGTAGCCCCATCAACCTTGCAGAGCTGACTACAGGCTGGTAGGGTGGAACACAGGCAGGCAGTCAGAGAGGAAGGCAGATAGGCCTAGCAGCCCGGTTTGCACACAAGTCGGCCGGTATCAGATTTCTCGCCTCTGGGGTGAAAACGGCAAAGGGGTGAATGGAGGGGCACTCTTCGGTTGACGTAGTCTCCCGCAAGATGAGATACTTTGATTTACAGGTTTTCTTAATTTTGATGTGCTAATACTTTGCAATTTCATTTTACTAGTAATCATGCCCAGAGACAATGTTTAATGAGGAATAAATGTTGCGAGCCGTTATGCGGCACGCTTATCCGTAGTGACAAATGTCACTGGCGAATACATTGTAGTACACACCACAAGTGGAAGACTACAAGGTCAAGGTATATATAAATTGCACACAATTTATACATAGCTTGGTGTGCACTGTTTGGCGGCTATGGCGGTATGCCTCTGTCTTAACATAACTACTTTCAATCCACTGTCCTTTCGACAGAATCATGTGTCTTTTGTTCGTCATCATCGTCAAGCCTTCATATTGCATAATGTATAATGTTAATTGCTTGATTAGCGAACCGAAAGCTACAGAATTCAAGCCTTAAATTGTGCTTCAGAGTACGGTAATCGATATTTTCTCTTTTGTCGACAGTCGGCCAATCGTCTGGAGACGTCGTCGTGGGGGGGGGGGGTATGATTACATGGGCAGGGGGAATGCGTCATAGGCGTAAGGGAGTTGGACGCCTCTGCCTTTGGTTATGTGAAATCTATTTCAGGTTATAAGGGGATAACTTGAATCCTCGATCGATCGGTTTGATAGAAAAATATTGGTGTCATCGGCAAATAGGATAAGGCTCAATATAGAGGAGGCTCTAGGAAGGTCATTAATATAGATTAGGAATAATAGGGATCCTAAATTAGAGCCCTGGGGGACACCATATTTTATTATTTTAAGTTTAGAGGTGGCTCCATTACAATAAAACACATTGCAGTGTTTGATCAAGGTAATCCTGAAACCAATTAAGTTGGATACCTCTTACCCCATATTTTTCCAGTTTATTAAGGAGCATAGTATGATCTACCGTGTCAAATGCCTTGCCTAGGTCAATGAATATTCCTAGTGAGAATCCATTGTTAAGGTAATTCTGAAACCAATAAAGTTGGATACCTCTTACCCCATATTTTGCAAGTTTGTTACCTCTTACCCCATATTTTTCAAGTTTGTTAAGGAGTATAGTATGATCTACCGTGTCAAATGCCTTGCCTAGGTCAATGAATATTCCTAGTGAGAATTCATTCTTAAGATCATTCTGAAACCAATTAAGTTGGATACCTCTAACCCCATTTTTTCAAGTTTCTCAAGGAGTATAGTATGATCTACCGTGTCAAATTCCTTGGCTAGGTCAATGAATATTCCTAGTGAGAATTCATTGTTATCAATGGCCTGTGTAATTGTGTCTTGCAGGTTGATCAGTGACATAGCAGTAGAGTGACCAGTTTCAAAGCCATGTTGTAGGGGGTAAAGGAACTTATTTTGATAAACATAGCTGTAGAGCCTCTCATACATTAATTTTTAAAGGAGCTTAGCAAAGTAGGGAAGAATTTATATGGGGCGATAATTCGAGGCTTCAGCACGATTGCCCTGTTTGTACATGGGTATAATCTTGGCGATTTTTAACGCTGTTGGTACTATTCCAGTCTCAAATGATGTGTTAAAAATGCCCGCTAAGGGTGAGACATGTAGGTTCAGGTAGGGGTTAACAAGGCATGGGTCGATGTCGTCCGGTCCTGAGCTATGGGTTATGCGCATAGTTCGTCCAAGTTGAATAATTTCCACTGGTGTGATAGGAACGAACGCAAATGAATTACAAGAGCCCTTGTCCATATAGTATTGAAAACTTTTTGAAGCAGGAGGAATTTTATCTGCCAGAGATTGCCCTACATCAGGGGTGCGCAACCTTTTCGTTAATTTCGGCCGCATTACAGGTTCGTATTCTCGTCACGGCCGCATGGGCGGCGATCCCGGGGGAGGGTCGAGGGGGATAAGACTCCCACCTTTAACAGTCGAGGGACACACTGTACAGTTGTTCCGCAAATTGTGAAGAAACACCAAAAAGGTGAACACATTTGTTTGCGCGAGAGCGCGAAAAAATTTTCACCTCTTTTTCGACCAGATCAGTTCAAGTGTCCCGTGTCCCCCCCCACCTGTCATACAAGATCGCTACCAGTACGCGGCCGCCAAAATAATTATCTGCTACTGTTATTGAAGAGTAGGGATATAATAGCATAGAGGTGAGGAAGTTACTGTCGCTTCAGGATCAATTTATATTCTTCATGGAATAGAATTCCACAGTTTCATACTTATGAATTAATCTGCACACGGCCGCCAAAACATTATCATTAGCTCAACTGTCCACGGCCGCCAATCCTCCCTCTCACGGCCGCATGCGGCCATACGGCCGCAGGTTGCGCACCGCTGCCCTACATCAACCAAAAATTCGTTTTTTTAAGCAATTATGTATGGATCAGTGACCATTGCATCATTAACAAACAGGTCATCAATCTTGTTTCCCTCTATTCCAGATTTAATTATCGACCTTATTATGCTCCACGTTTTTTTAGATTTTGATTGTATTTAGCAAACTCTTTTTCATAGTAAATCTTTTCAGCTTTTATGCGTGTCGTTTTAAATTTGTTGCGATATATCGTAAATTTAGTATTGTTAGCCTGGGAAGGATTTTTGAAGTATTTGATATATAATTTTGTTTTCCCATTACAGGATTTCAGCAGACAAGACGTCATCCATGGTTGCCTTAAATTGGTATTCTTCCTCCCACTTCCTCACCTCACTGGAAATGCCTTGTCAAAAGACTGTCTAACCTGATCAAAAAATTGTGTGTAAGCTGCTCTGGGTTCACCAGTCTTACAGGCTTCAAACGTCTTAGACCAGTTAATCTGCCCCAGCAGTTGTTGAAATGTATAACTGTTGACCTCGTTCACTTTACGAGTCATGATTAATTTTTTCTGATAATGTAGTGTTTCACAACAGATCCAGGTTATGATTGGTAAGTGATCCGAAATGTCACTAATAATTACTGATGGGTCCAACGCCCTCGTCCAACAATTCGTTAGTACATCGTCAATAATAGTTAAGGAGTCAGATGTAATCCTAGTAGGACGACTGATAAATGGAAGAAGTGATGAGAGAGCAACAGATTGATGAAGTCATTGGTCATCGCATGATCTTCGGATTTGAGCAGGCCAGTTGAAGTCACCAGCCAGTTAACTTGTTTTGAGTTGGAATATAGATAACTTAGCAGTTGACCACATTCATCATTAAATTCCCTCAGGCCCAGACCAGGAGGTCTATTAATCGCACCAATTACGGCATCAGTGTCTTTAATCAAGGATAGATTCACAAATAAACTTTCGTAAGTCAAGTGCTGCATTGCTGTCAGAATGGTGTCAATTATTTGAAAGCTTATATCATTTTTTATAAAAAAATACCAACCCCAACTCCCCATCCCGAACGTGGCTTACTCAGAATACAATAGCCTGGCATGTCCACCATGTAATTCGTGTAATCGGTTACCCAGGTTTCAGTGACCATTAGTATCTCCACAGGTGCCTGGACAAGCAATAATTTTATATCCACTAATTTAGGTATAATACTCTTACAATTGATGTGAATAATCGTGAGAGTATTTCTTAGTTTATGAGGTATTATGCCAGCCTCTACAGGAGTGATATATTTGGACTCACAGTTTCTACTGAAATAATTCCCATCAGGGTCAAGGTCCTCGTTGTTAAGCAAAACCCTATTATCATCCTCACCCGGAAAAAGATCAAGTACAGGATAAGGTCTCTGTCTATCAAAGTTTAAAGCAAGGTTTGCATCACTCATTTTATATCTTTATATCTTTATATATTGGAGTTAAATTCATTTACATCGTAAATACCACAAATTGGAAGCTGCCCAATCAAGCACTGTGGGCAGCACCAGGACTCATTCCCAGTATGATTAACAGACCACAATCGTGCATCCTCGTTCCAATCAATATGGCAACGATTATTACATAGCTGACAGATTAAATATCTATTTGGTCATCTAGAACAAGATGACAGAGTTCACAATAGGTCCCCCAGGTAATAGCCATTCCGGCTCAATCCATCCCGAAAGAAAGCCAGATTTGTGCCGCAGGAGAGTAATATTATTCCAAGGTCAACTAGAGAACAAAATTAGAATAAGCTATAGTGACATTTAGGCATAAGATGATTCCAGTAGGACATAGGACAGCAAGAACATCATGGTCATTTCACCAAACAGTTCCGAGTGCATTAAACCGTGCCGAATATCACACAGAACCATGATGGTTCCAATCCAAACAAGCAATAAACACTCTCTAAGCAAATATATTTAAACATTTTAACAGGCAAAAATAGGTTTATACTTGACCAGTTGATAGGCACGTAATCAACGGGGCCAGTGCATCATCGGCTGTCAAGTTGCTTAACATAACACAATCATGTTTACCGAAACAGTCATAAAACAGTTGGAAAGGAAAAGAACAAAGAGAAGATTACTCAATCACAATTCAATCAAACCAGCCATACACCCTGGCCAAACGAACAATCGCTCGAAACATAATTACAATCATGTTTGCCGAAACAGACATTAAAAGCTCGAATAGAAAAAACCAATGAGAGGATTAATCAATCCCAGTTCGACCAAACCAGCCATACAACCTGGCCAAAACGAGCAATTGCTCAAAACAAACACCACAACAGTGGAGCAAGTGAAGTGAACAGTCATCTCACATCATGACTATTACACAAGATTTTGTTTATTTTATGTGAAGCGTGCAGTAATTACCTATCCCCGATCAAGGAACCACTCATCCCATCATCCGTTAAGGCGTTTCCCTTAGTCCGAGTTTAGAAAACAAAGCAATCCATGTGAGTAAGGATACTGATAAATAGGCACAGCCAAAGGACCCCGCTATAAGCAGTCATTCAGGGTAGTCGTTACCTATCAACATAGTAGTAGGGATAATGAGAGATGTGTAGGCCTACTTGAACTAGAAGCTGAAGACATTAACATACTATTAGTCATTATGACACTATTAGACAATACTGATGATTAGCATTAACCTCCTCAAGAGTCCAATATGTTAATTCATTATTTTCTAGCTTTATACAAACATCATTAGCATTGAGCAATCAGAGACCATGTTACTCGGTGACGTAAGATCAAGCAAACGATCAAAGAGGATGTTACTCGGTGACTTAATATCAAGCAAATAAATATATAGTAGATTAGTGGATAGCAGGAAGGTCGCATTAATTATTATAATAAAGTATGTAGACACTTCATGTCCTCAATAAGAACCAACAGTTAAAGTATGAGTTTTTCTCACTGAAAATTTTTGTCAGAGAGTGGTAGAGATGAGTCAAGACATTGACAGAGGCTTCGCCGGCATCTCTCCTTCATCCACAAATGGTAGTTGACACATCGATGAAACGAAACATCAATCATTAATTTTGAACAACAAATTGTGTGTAAGATTTTTGGACAACACATCAATCTGTTGCTCTCTCATCACTTTCTTCCACTTAGGGGCCTATCAGTCGTCCTACTAGGATTAAAGCTGACTCCTTAACTCTTATTGACAATATACTAACGAATTCTTGGACGAGGGCTTTGGACTCATCAGTAATTATTAGGTGCCTGGACAAGCAATAATTTTATATCCAATAATTTAGGTATAATGCTCCTACAATTGACGTGCATAATCGTGAGAGTATTTTTTAGTTTATGAGTATTATGCCAGCCTCTACAGGAGTGATATATTTGGAGTCACAGTTTCTATTGATGAAATGATTCCCATCTGGGTCAACGTCCTCGTTGTTAAGCAAACCCCTATTATCATCCTCACCCGGAAAAAGATCAAGTACATGATAAGGTCTCTGTCTATCAAAGTTTAAAGTAAAGTTTGCATCACTCATATTGGAGTTAAATTCATTTACATCGTAAATACCACAAATTGGAAGCTGCCCAATCAAGCACTGTGGGCAGCACCAGGACTCATTCCCAGTATGATTAACAGACCACAATCGTGCATCCTCGTTCCAATCAATATGGCAACGATTATTACATAGCTGACAGATTAAATATCTATTTGGTCATCTAGAACAAGATGACAGAGTTCACAATAGGTCCCCCAGGTAATAGCCATTCCGGCTCAATCCATCCCGAAAGAAAGCCAGATTTGTGCCGCAGGAGAGTAATATTATTCCAAGGTCAACTAGAGAACAAAATTAGAATAAGCTATAGTGACATTTAGGCATAAGATGATTCCAGTAGGACATAGGACAGCAAGAACATCATGGTCATTTCACCAAACAGTTCCGAGTGCATTAAACCGTGCCGAATATCACACAGAACCATGATGGTTCCAATCCAAACAAGCAATAAACACTCTCTAAGCAAATATATTTAAACATTCTAACAGGCAAAAATAGGTTTATACTTGACCAGTTGATAGGCACGTAATCAACGGGGCCAGTGCATCATCGGCTGTCAAGTTGCTTAACATAACACAATCATGTTTACCGAAACAGTCATAAAACAGTTGGAAAGGAAAAGAACAAAGAGAAGATTACTCAATCACAATTCAATCAAACCAGCCATACACCCTGGCCAAACGAACAATCGCTCGAAACATAATTACAATCATGTTTGCCGAAACAGACATTAAAAGCTCGAATAGAAAAAACCAATGAGAGGATTAATCAATCCCAGTTCGACCAAACCAGCCATACAACCTGGCCAAAACGAGCAATTGCTCAAAACAAACACCACAACAGTGGAGCAAGTGAAGTGAACAGTCATCTCACATCATGACTATTACACAAGATTTTGTTTATTTTATGTGAAGCGTGCAGTAATTACCTATCCCCGATCAAGGAACCACTCATCCCATCATCCGTTAAGGCGTTTCCCTTAGTCCGAGTTTAGAAAACAAAGCAATCCATGTGAGTAAGGATACTGATAAATAGGCACAGCCAAAGGACCCCGCTATAAGCAGTCATTCAGGGTAGTCGTTACCTATCAACATAGTAGTAGGGATAATGAGAGATGTGTAGGCCTACTTGAACTAGAAGCTGAAGACATTAACATACTATTAGTCATTATGACACTATTAGACAATACTGATGATTAGCATTAACCTCCTCAAGAGTCCAATATGTTAATTCATTATTTTCTAGCTTTATACAAACATCATTAGCATTGAGCAATCAGAGACCATGTTACTCGGTGACGTAAGATCAAGCAAACGATCAAAGAGGATGTTACTCGGTGACTTAATATCAAGCAAATAAATATATAGTAGATTAGTGGATAGCAGGAAGGTCGCATTAATTATTATAATAAAGTATGTAGACACTTCATGTCCTCAATAAGAACCAACAGTTAAAGTATGAGTTTTTCTCACTGAAAATTTTTGTCAGAGAGTGGTAGAGATGAGTCAAGACATTGACAGAGGCTTCGCCGGCATCTCTCCTTCATCCACAAATGGTAGTTGACACATCGATGAAACGAAACATCAATCATTAATTTTGAACAACAAATTGTGTGTAAGATTTTTGGACAACACATCAATCTGTTGCTCTCTCATCACTTTCTTCCACTTAGGGGCCTATCAGTCGTCCTACTAGGATTAAAGCTGACTCCTTAACTCTTATTGACAATATACTAACGAATTCTTGGACGAGGGCTTTGGACTCATCAGTAATTATTAGGTGCCTGGACAAGCAATAATTTTATATCCAATAATTTAGGTATAATGCTCCTACAATTGACGTGCATAATCGTGAGAGTATTTTTTAGTTTATGAGTATTATGCCAGCCTCTACAGGAGTGATATATTTGGAGTCACAGTTTCTATTGATGAAATGATTCCCATCTGGGTCAACGTCCTCGTTGTTAAGCAAACCCCTATTATCATCCTCACCCGGAAAAAGATCAAGTACATGATAAGGTCTCTGTCTATCAAAGTTTAAAGTAAAGTTTGCATCACTCATATTGGAGTTAAATTCATTTACATCGTAAATACCACAAATTGGAAGCTGCCCAATCAAGCACTGTGGGCAGCACCAGGACTCATTCCCAGTATGATTAACAGACCACAATCGTGCATCCTCGTTCCAATCAATATGGCAACGATTATTACATAGCTGACAGATTAAATATCTATTTGGTCATCTAGAACAAGATGACAGAGTTCACAATAGGTCCCCCAGGTAATAGCCATTCCGGCTCAATCCATCCCGAAAGAAAGCCAGATTTGTGCCGCAGGAGAGTAATATTATTCCAAGGTCAACTAGAGAACAAAATTAGAATAAGCTATAGTGACATTTAGGCATAAGATGATTCCAGTAGGACATAGGACAGCAAGAACATCATGGTCATTTCACCAAACAGTTCCGAGTGCATTAAACCGTGCCGAATATCACACAGAACCATGATGGTTCCAATCCAAACAAGCAATAAACACTCTCTAAGCAAATATATTTAAACATTCTAACAGGCAAAAATAGGTTTATACTTGACCAGTTGATAGGCACGTAATCAACGGGGCCAGTGCATCATCGGCTGTCAAGTTGCTTAACATAACACAATCATGTTTACCGAAACAGTCATAAAACAGTTGGAAAGGAAAAGAACAAAGAGAAGATTACTCAATCACAATTCAATCAAACCAGCCATACACCCTGGCCAAACGAACAATCGCTCGAAACATAATTACAATCATGTTTGCCGAAACAGACATTAAAAGCTCGAATAGAAAAAACCAATGAGAGGATTAATCAATCCCAGTTCGACCAAACCAGCCATACAACCTGGCCAAAACGAGCAATTGCTCAAAACAAACACCACAACAGTGGAGCAAGTGAAGTGAACAGTCATCTCACATCATGACTATTACACAAGATTTTGTTTATTTTATGTGAAGCGTGCAGTAATTACCTATCCCCGATCAAGGAACCACTCATCCCATCATCCGTTAAGGCGTTTCCCTTAGTCCGAGTTTAGAAAACAAAGCAATCCATGTGAGTAAGGATACTGATAAATAGGCACAGCCAAAGGACCCCGCTATAAGCAGTCATTCAGGGTAGTCGTTACCTATCAACATAGTAGTAGGGATAATGAGAGATGTGTAGGCCTACTTGAACTAGAAGCTGAAGACATTAACATACTATTAGTCATTATGACACTATTAGACAATACTGATGATTAGCATTAACCTCCTCAAGAGTCCAATATGTTAATTCATTATTTTCTAGCTTTATACAAACATCATTAGCATTGAGCAATCAGAGACCATGTTACTCGGTGACGTAAGATCAAGCAAACGATCAAAGAGGATGTTACTCGGTGACTTAATATCAAGCAAATAAATATATAGTAGATTAGTGGATAGCAGGAAGGTCGCATTAATTATTATAATAAAGTATGTAGACACTTCATGTCCTCAATAAGAACCAACAGTTAAAGTATGAGTTTTTCTCACTGAAAATTTTTGTCAGAGAGTGGTAGAGATGAGTCAAGACATTGACAGAGGCTTCGCCGGCATCTCTCCTTCATCCACAAATGGTAGTTGACACATCGATGAAACGAAACATCAATCATTAATTTTGAACAACAAATTGTGTGTAAGATTTTTGGACAACACATCAATCTGTTGCTCTCTCATCACTTTCTTCCACTTAGGGGCCTATCAGTCGTCCTACTAGGATTAAAGCTGACTCCTTAACTCTTATTGACAATATACTAACGAATTCTTGGACGAGGGCTTTGGACTCATCAGTAATTATTAGGTGCCTGGACAAGCAATAATTTTATATCCAATAATTTAGGTATAATGCTCCTACAATTGACGTGCATAATCGTGAGAGTATTTTTTAGTTTATGAGTATTATGCCAGCCTCTACAGGAGTGATATATTTGGAGTCACAGTTTCTATTGATGAAATGATTCCCATCTGGGTCAACGTCCTCGTTGTTAAGCAAACCCCTATTATCATCCTCACCCGGAAAAAGATCAAGTACATGATAAGGTCTCTGTCTATCAAAGTTTAAAGTAAAGTTTGCATCACTCATATTGGAGTTAAATTCATTTACATCGTAAATACCACAAATTGGAAGCTGCCCAATCAAGCACTGTGGGCAGCACCAGGACTCATTCCCAGTATGATTAACAGACCACAATCGTGCATCCTCGTTCCAATCAATATGGCAACGATTATTACATAGCTGACAGATTAAATATCTATTTGGTCATCTAGAACAAGATGACAGAGTTCACAATAGGTCCCCCAGGTAATAGCCATTCCGGCTCAATCCATCCCGAAAGAAAGCCAGATTTGTGCCGCAGGAGAGTAATATTATTCCAAGGTCAACTAGAGAACAAAATTAGAATAAGCTATAGTGACATTTAGGCATAAGATGATTCCAGTAGGACATAGGACAGCAAGAACATCATGGTCATTTCACCAAACAGTTCCGAGTGCATTAAACCGTGCCGAATATCACACAGAACCATGATGGTTCCAATCCAAACAAGCAATAAACACTCTCTAAGCAAATATATTTAAACATTCTAACAGGCAAAAATAGGTTTATACTTGACCAGTTGATAGGCACGTAATCAACGGGGCCAGTGCATCATCGGCTGTCAAGTTGCTTAACATAACACAATCATGTTTACCGAAACAGTCATAAAACAGTTGGAAAGGAAAAGAACAAAGAGAAGATTACTCAATCACAATTCAATCAAACCAGCCATACACCCTGGCCAAACGAACAATCGCTCGAAACATAATTACAATCATGTTTGCCGAAACAGACATTAAAAGCTCGAATAGAAAAAACCAATGAGAGGATTAATCAATCCCAGTTCGACCAAACCAGCCATACAACCTGGCCAAAACGAGCAATTGCTCAAAACAAACACCACAACAGTGGAGCAAGTGAAGTGAACAGTCATCTCACATCATGACTATTACACAAGATTTTGTTTATTTTATGTGAAGCGTGCAGTAATTACCTATCCCCGATCAAGGAACCACTCATCCCATCATCCGTTAAGGCGTTTCCCTTAGTCCGAGTTTAGAAAACAAAGCAATCCATGTGAGTAAGGATACTGATAAATAGGCACAGCCAAAGGACCCCGCTATAAGCAGTCATTCAGGGTAGTCGTTACCTATCAACATAGTAGTAGGGATAATGAGAGATGTGTAGGCCTACTTGAACTAGAAGCTGAAGACATTAACATACTATTAGTCATTATGACACTATTAGACAATACTGATGATTAGCATTAACCTCCTCAAGAGTCCAATATGTTAATTCATTATTTTCTAGCTTTATACAAACATCATTAGCATTGAGCAATCAGAGACCATGTTACTCGGTGACGTAAGATCAAGCAAACGATCAAAGAGGATGTTACTCGGTGACTTAATATCAAGCAAATAAATATATAGTAGATTAGTGGATAGCAGGAAGGTCGCATTAATTATTATAATAAAGTATGTAGACACTTCATGTCCTCAATAAGAACCAACAGTTAAAGTATGAGTTTTTCTCACTGAAAATTTTTGTCAGAGAGTGGTAGAGATGAGTCAAGACATTGACAGAGGCTTCGCCGGCATCTCTCCTTCATCCACAAATGGTAGTTGACACATCGATGAAACGAAACATCAATCATTAATTTTGAACAACAAATTGTGTGTAAGATTTTTGGACAACACATCAATCTGTTGCTCTCTCATCACTTTCTTCCACTTAGGGGCCTATCAGTCGTCCTACTAGGATTAAAGCTGACTCCTTAACTCTTATTGACAATATACTAACGAATTCTTGGACGAGGGCTTTGGACTCATCAGTAATTATTAGGTGCCTGGACAAGCAATAATTTTATATCCAATAATTTAGGTATAATGCTCCTACAATTGACGTGCATAATCGTGAGAGTATTTTTTAGTTTATGAGTATTATGCCAGCCTCTACAGGAGTGATATATTTGGAGTCACAGTTTCTATTGATGAAATGATTCCCATCTGGGTCAACGTCCTCGTTGTTAAGCAAACCCCTATTATCATCCTCACCCGGAAAAAGATCAAGTACATGATAAGGTCTCTGTCTATCAAAGTTTAAAGTAAAGTTTGCATCACTCATATTGGAGTTAAATTCATTTACATCGTAAATACCACAAATTGGAAGCTGCCCAATCAAGCACTGTGGGCAGCACCAGGACTCATTCCCAGTATGATTAACAGACCACAATCGTGCATCCTCGTTCCAATCAATATGGCAACGCTTATTACATAGCTGACAAACCAAATATCTATTTGGGTCATCTAGAGCAAGATATATTGATGGTTAACGCAGTAACCAATGCAGTTCCTCCCACATGAAACTCTCTCTCTCTCGCTCTCTCTCTGTATATATATATATATATATATAATATATAATATATATATATATAATATATATATAATATATAATATATATATAATATATATATATGTGTGTGTGTGTGTGTGCGTGTGTGTGTGTGTGTGTGTGTGTGTGTGTGTGTGTGTGTGTGTGTGTGTGTGTGTGTGTGTGTGTGTGTGTGTGTGTGTGTGTGTGTGTGTGTGTGTGTGTGTGTGTGTGTGTGTGTGTGTGTGTGTGTGTGTGTGTGTCCACAGCTAAGTATACCCCAAAACAGATTGCTAATCACTGATTAATGCGCGATATAGTTGGCCAATGTTGTAGTCATGCCTGGTGCATCCTGGTTGCGATCGTTTCAGTTGCAAGCATAATGCCCGTAAGAGTCATAATCCGTTAACGAAGTTCTGGTAAACTCAGACAGACCATTCAAACGTAACTGTATAGAGTTTGCATATAATATAAAAAAAATCGCAGCAAAGTGCTTTCATTTTGGTGGGTACGATGCCTTGAAACAGTCTTTATTTTACTGTCCGAACACAATTGACTGTGCTTTGGCTCTTTTGAGATAGGAAACCGTTGCAGCTCATTGCAACTCAATCTTACGAACTCATCATAACCGTACTTCTGCTATCTCTGCACCGGTCATTAACTCAAAGTTGAAAACGCTCCTTCTCCACAAATCTTATCCTGATTCATCCTCGTTCAGCTTACCTCTTTCGCCAATCCAAGTCTAAACATCATCCATCACTGTCTGTCTGACCCTTTTGTTCTTCACCTGGAACCGACTTTTACCCTGTCTATCGAATTTGTTTTGACTAAACCCTTGAGAATTGGCTTGTTTTCTCGACTTGACTTTATGAGAGTGCAAAGATATACCGTGTAAGTAAAGCATACAGATAAGTATCGCAAAAGTGCAAACGTTAATACATGCTAGAATATAAAATAACTTAATTTACAATATAAAATAACTTAATTTACAATATAATTTAAATTTTAGTTTTTAAATTGCTAGAAGAAATAAGTTTATTCAACATATGCCTCTAAATAGGCCGCGCCAATAGCACATCCAAATAAGCCGCGCAAAAGTACAACTTATAATTAAAATATTATTAAACTATATTAAATATAATTACAATTTTAAAAAATGTATATATGTATGACCTAATTTAGTGATTGATGTGTTTGTATGCATATTTATATGTGTATTTGTACCTGTGCGTTGCTGCTAAAAATAGTTGTTTGGTTGGAGGGGGGGAGTAAGATAGGGAGAGGAGGGATGGGGCGGGTGCTGGAAGAGACACTATCTTTGGAGTGATTGCGTTGGCTAAAACCCTACCTCCACTACTATCACCATCACCATCACCATCACTACCGCCCACTACCAACACCATCATCGCCACCATTAGATTTGAACTCGCAATCGTTAGATTATTAACGTAAAGATCCCGGTTTTCACAATCACCATCATTTATCATAATTATCATCAGCACCGTCGCCATCAAGTTCGAACCCAAAAGCGTTAGATTACATACAAAATAGCGCTACCGAATGACAGCCTTGTAGCTTAATAGATCACCATGCTAAATGCTGGTCTAATTAGGCCTAACAGTTCACATAGTTATGACAAATTAATATAATTATGGTCACATGAACTCAAATATATCATTTATCACTGACCTCGTCTATTTGAAGCTGTAAGGCATAGACGTTGCTTGCAGTGCATGAAAAAATTTATTTAGCGCCAATTCAGCTACTCAGCAGGTTTCAGCGGCCACAATAGCGAACAATTTAAGGCCCGTTAAGCATGCGGGTACTCACAATACTTGCCAATAAAGTCATACTTTGTGGTTTATAATTAAACCACGATTTGTGAAAATTTATCCAACACCTAATGCACAGCGTCGCCACCTGCACACATTCTGTACACATCATCGTTCAGTGTGTAATCTAGACGGCTTTGGGGGGATTTCCCTCCAGGATTGAAGTTTCCCCCCAGAGGTCCGCAATAGTGTAAGGTAGAGAGGTTTTGGGGGTAAATTCCCCCCAGGATACATGTTATGAGGAGTAATATATGAGTTATGAGGAGTAATATATGAATAAAATAAATAACAATAAGGTTTTTGAGAGATGAATTGCTAAAGAAAAGATGAAATAGCCGAAAAAATGTTTGACGTGGGCTAAAAAAAATTTCAAAAGAGGTCGCCGATAAAATTTTCCCAAAAGGGTCGCCCTTGTTGGTCCACCCCGAGAAACCTAGTTTCTCCCCTCAGAACAGGGGGACTAGATTAAACACTGATCATCGTTTTATATACATCCGAAAAAATTACTTCTATATGATTACATACAAGTTGCCGGTTACCAGGCTTCACTCTGCAACAGACTGGTTTCTTGTCGGATGAATTTGCCAACCACACATCCCTTCATTCGACGACAATTCTCACATCATCAATCGACCAATAGCGCTTTACTTTCACTACTAACTGCTTACATCCATCGCCGTTGCCTGCAATCATCAAGTACGCAGGCCCGGCTCAAGACATTTGGCGGCCCTAGGCAAAACGTCAAACCGGCGGCCCTAGGCAAACTGGCAAACCGGCGGCCCTAGGCAAACCGGGGGCCCTGAGCAGACCGTCCGAAACTTTTAGATTTTCATCATGGTAATTTCGATTTCGTCCATCTTTTTTGGAATTTCATCTTCAAAAAAGTTGACAAATGAATGTCGTTACCTTTTTTTTTAGCAATTCACGGTTAATAATTTTTTAAAAATCCAAAATTGGCGGCCCCTAAAAATCGGCGGCCCTAGGCGGCTGCCTAGTTTGCCTATAGGACGAACCGGGCCTGCAAGAACGGGTCTCTTAGCTGAGCCACGATGCAGAACAGTTTTGTGCTCGGATGTATTCCATACTTCTGCCCACAAGGTATGGAATCGGCTAATTCAAATTCACTTCCTTCCAACAAACTGCTTACATCCATCGCCGCTAAAAACAGCTGCTAAAAATAACTATTTCTCCACGGCTTCCAAGCAGTTGGATATCTAACTCTATCTTCTCCTGGCGACTGACTGTCCGGTTCCAATTTCCAAATAATAATAATAATAATAATAATAATATGAAATGTAGAAAATTAGTGTGAAACTTTTAACCCTACACTTTTTCGCATTTATAGTCAAAACAACTTCTAACTTCCATTTTACTTGAGTGAACTGGAGAGGCTTCAAAATGTCAGTTACGGATATAAAGTGAAAATGAGAAAAGGCGGTGAGATATTTTTAGTCCGTCGGATCCGCAAATAATTAAATTAATAAAAGAATAGCTTACTTAACCTCAATTTACGTCATGTTACCTTATATAGTCAGCATGGCATTGCGTCAATTTGGTTTCAGCAAATTGCAAGAAGCTGCTGAACAAAGCGTTAGTGGGGGATGAAAGTAATACGGGTTGAATGTAACAAGCATCGCAGCGCCGTTACTGGAGAGCAGGGAACCAGCTTATATTGATCCAAATGTAGAATAACTAAAAAAATCAAGGTCAACAAAATTTCTGCGCAGGATTCAAAGAAAAATATTTTGTATAAAGAAAATAAAATTTCTGCGCATGAAAGTGAGTTTCTGCCTTTTTTCTTGTTTTTCTCATGGCTCACTGTATTCACGTTGTACATTTTTAACGATTGCCGTGACTAGAAGAGTTGTCATTTTAAGCTGCGTCTGTTTGAGCGGTATTACCGTAAGTCAGTGGTTTTCAACCGGGGTTCCGCGGAACCCAGAGGTTCCGCGGGTGTCGGCCAGAGGTTCCGCGGCAGCAGTCTTAAAAGAGATTGAACTGACGACAATTCTTCCTGAATGTATAAAAATTTAATCATGTTTTAGGTAGGAGTTTCATATTTGAACTGTCCACATTTTAAATAATTGTGACATTCGTTTTGAATTGTATTCCGGCAATAATTGTTCTTTAATCTAACTAGACAAAGAAAAGCCTCTTAAAGTTTATTCGTGAATTAGCTAACTCTGATTTTGATTTCCACGGGAATCTGCCTGTCAATAAGTATGTACACAAAGAATAACAGCTATATTCAAGCCAATAGGTATGACAGATTTGCAAACCCAAATTAACGGAGTAAGTTCTTTTTATTGTAGTGAACTTTACGTTAGTTATTTAGGCTAATAAATATACTTAATAATAAAACGACTAATCGTCAACATTTTACCTAGAAATTGAATAATAATTCAAATTGTTTAATTTTCAGGTAACTACCAAATATGTTGCATGTAAAAATTACCTCAACAAATGGCGTGTTTATCGTTTACAGCGCATTATGTGTGCACAAACACCATGATATCATGCACTTCAGTAGTGAAAGTCGGTGCTTAATCTTACATATATAAATATGCATGTGCTCAGTCACACCACAAAATTCAATGATTAAAGTTTTAATATCTAAATATCTTAATATGTGTACAGCGTTTTATTCCTCATTCCTTGTTGTTAATTATTCCAGCTCACCACCTGTTCATCTTGTTATACGAATTGAATGCGTTAACCATGTGTGTTGTCTAGGTTATAAATCTGTTATATAATTTCCCATATCTGTGTGTCGATAAACGCTCTGGAATCTCTGCAATATAGCGGACTCCCCTTCGACGGCAATATCACACGGGCGCCACAAATTGGCTCGGCCAAACAACACTGGGCACTCGGCAGATAAACTTAGAGAGGCACAGCCAGGCAGACGGACGGATGAACAGTCAGCTAAACAGACAGACGATATCGGCCGAAGCCCGACGCAATATATAACTAAGGCGCTCCAATTTGGCCCGGGAAAAGAATACTCGCCACTCGGCAGATTGATGTACATACGCACAGCCAGAAAAACAGACGGACGGACGGATTAATAGACAGACAAACAGCGGTTAGTCAGTCTGTCTCTGCCTCCCTTCGTCCCTCCCTTCCTCCAGCCATAGCTCTGTCCCTACGTCCCTCCTTCACTCACTCCATCTCTCTCCCTCCATGCCTACCTCTTCATCTCCCTCTCTCACTGCCGTCATAATATGACGGGGAAATACTCTAATTATCTAAATAGAATCACAGACTTGAGTAACATTCTGCATTTATTATTATAAACTGTTCGAACGTAGTCTTGAATAGAATGACATTTATAAAATGACTTAACGACATTTGTAGACAAATGTAATAAAAATGAAAACATTGCAAGAATTACCATGAACAGTGTTAGTTACAGCCTATGATACAAGTAGAGCTTATAAAATATTGCATGTGCTATAGCTACACAGTTTTACTATGGCATGTGTCATTCTGAATACTGCTCAAGTGATTAAGAGCTTTGAAAGACAATTTACACTGAAAATAACCAACTTAAATAGGAATACGTGTTTAGTGACGGAACCTAGATCAGTTGTTTCTCTGGAGAACATAGCCTCAACTCAGGTTATGCTCTCCAGATGGAAGTGAACTGGTTTCTGCCTCTAAGAGAATAACATTGTTTCAAAATTAGAACGATTTGCGCGATATTCCGGTGGTTAGCGTGATGAACTATCAACCCAGAGGTTGCAGGTTTAAATCTCCACCACGGCAGAAAGTTACTTCGGGTGTTCTGATCCACCTGCGCCCCCTAGACAACTCGGGTAGTAATGAGGGGGTAAACTGACTTTACTCTGTTAGTGGGAATATCAGGCTGAGCGAGAGAGGACTAGACACCCATCTTTATATAGGAAGCGGAAGAAATAAAATCGCTGACACTTCATCGTAGTTAACAACATAACCTCTGACTTTGAAGGGGAACCTTAAATTAGAAAGAAAAACATACAGGTTTATTCTGAAAGTTCAAGCAAACGTTGAGTTTTTCTGTTTAAAATGTTGCAGTTAGAGGAAATAGGTGTAATTTGTACCAGCGTCTAAATCTAAACTCTCGTGGAATACAGAACCAACAGAGCATGGACTTGAATGAATATCACAGGCATGTCAATTCAGTTTTATAGGTTTTATCGTGCATAGATAACTTTTCCGCTAGACTGACGCTTACACTTGTCGTGTTCTGGTTTCCTTCTGGTGGTTTCTAAACAGATAAGAAGCCGACAATGAAATAACTTGAATATGAAACCGAGGATATCATACCTGAAAATTGTGGTGAAGTCATTTCGATTTAATTATTAAATCGTTTTTAGGAACATTATTATTGCACTGTTTAGAACTCATAACTATAACTGTTCGTCATAATAAACTGAACACATAATTTGAAAAATGCTTTAATTGAATGTGATGATTAGAATGTGATGGAGCTTGGAAACTGGTCAGGCGATAAAATAGAAAACTTAGAGTTTTTTATAACAATCTTTAATTAAATTTATAATTCAACTCAGTCTAGTATATCAAACTCATTGTTTTGGAATTGTGTTGTAATATGTTTCCTGAATAGAAATCAGATGTAACGAAAACTCACGCATTCATGTAAATAGGTATCATCCAAAGGCGAAATATAGCAAAACTCCCAGGATGAGTATACCGATATTTCCTTGTACCAGCGCTGTTTAAAAATAATAAGCGATTCATATTAATCCTTTCAGATGTCGTATCTATGTTCATACATCTTTTATGTGAAATAAGATGTTGTTATGAATTTCGTACGATACAATCACGTTTCATGAAACATCGCACACGTCAGTAGTAAGAGTACCATTGTAATGTGGACAGACAACCACGTAAGACTATTGTAATGTGGACAGCCTCGAACGTCAGACTATTGTAATGTGGACAGCCTCGCACGTCAGACTATTGTAATGTGGACAGCCTCGCACGTCAGACTATTGTAATGTGGACAGACACGTCAGACTATTTGTTTGTGGACAGCCTCGCACGTCACACTATTTGTTTGTGGACAGCCTTTCAGACCATAGTATTTGTATGAAGCCAGAGCCATTTCTTAGAAACATAAGATAATTCTTTTAATTATATTTAATATATTTGAAACCTAATTTGTACTCTTACACGATTAATTATGTTATTGAAACATTTCAGATGTTGAATAAACTTATTTCTTCCAGCAATTTTAAGTAGAGCTTACATTTAAATTACTTTGAACTTTACCAATTTGTATAGCGCCCTAGCACAGCGAGGCTTATTTGAATATGGTATTGGTTTAGCATATTTGGTAGGTATTTTTTAATATATTATGTTATAATCTAAGGTATATTAAAAGTTGTACTCTTTCACGACGTATTTGACAAGTCTATACATTAGTTGAATAAAAATTCAAAAATTATCGTCTTATTTGACATATAAGTTAATTTTAAAATATATTTCTAACAAGCTATATTCTTACAAGCACGCTATTTGGACAACATATTTTGACATTTTAATAATATGGAAGCTTTTTAAGCAAGAAGAGAGAGAGGACCCATGAGCTAACCACGAGGTAGCCATGGATATGTTTTGTTAGCAACCTCAGTTTCTTAGACTCGGCATATGAGGGAAAGGCGGCCAGCTCTAACCCTCACCGTCTCATCTTCCCACCGACAGAGTTCAGTCGGTGTGCTCATTATAGCTGAGCTTGCTATGGGGTGCAGCAGGAGTAGAAATCGAATCAAATTTCTGTCTGGACGGGGATTCGAACCCCCGACCTCTCCATCGACAGCTTAGCGTGCTAACCACTACGCTATCGTGCACCCCCTCTAGTCTTAACCAAATAAGTGTTTAAATACATTTAGTTACAAAACGCGAAGAAACAAAGATCGTTAGGTTCTACTGTTGGAAATGTACGCACAGCCTGTCATTTATTAGCCTATAGCTGAGTTCTCTAAATTATTTGCTAAGAAATACAAAACTGTAAGTAAAAGAGAAGGAAGAACTCTAAATTATTTGCAAAGAGATATAAAACTGTAAAGTGTGGAGAGCGAGCAGAATTGAAGGTACATGTTAGTGGCTTAGCGCTGGGAGCAGCGGCAGGAACGCTGAGAAGTTGCCGGAAGATCTGAGAAGTTGCGGCAAGATCTGAGAAGTTGCGGGAAGATCTGAGAAGTTGCGGGAAGATCTGAGAAGTTGCCGGAAGATCTGAGAAGTTGCGGCAAGATCTGAGAAGTTGCGGGAAGATCTGAGAAGTTGCCGGAAGCGCTGGGAAGCTGCGGGAAGCGCTGGGAAGCTGCGGCGGCGGAGGCGCTGGCGGCGGCGGAGGCGCTGGCGGTGGCGGCGGCGGCGGAGGCGCTGGCGGCAGCGGCGGCGGCGGCGGCAGCGGCGGTGGCGGCGGCGGCGGCAGCGGCGGTGGCGAGAGTGTTGGGAAGCTGCAGCGGTAGCGATGGGTGCGCTGGGGCAGCGCCAGATTTGTGGGAAAGGCAGGTTTTCGATTGAAACATATGTGTAAGATGAAGCATTTAAGATCATTTTGGGTGACGAAACTGATATGTATGGTATTTCTAGCGGGGACATGACTGTGTGAACATACGATTTATGGAAACTTAAAGTTTTTGACTGAAATGCATGTAAACTTGTACCTCTTTTGGAAAATTTTGTTGTCGCATATGAGAGGTCTAACTGATAAAGTATGAAACATGGGGTTACAATTTGTGGGAATAGCGTTTTCCTTTGGAATAGATGGTACATTTTAGTGAATTCTGATGTTGCCATATTATTTCTAGATGAAGTTTATTCCTACAGGTGATTTGTACACATACAATTGGATAGAAACCGATACAAATACTATGGTCTGAGAGGCTGTCCACAAACAAATAATGTGACGTGCGAGGCTGTCCACAAACAAATAGTCTGACGTGTCTGTCCACATTACAATAGTCTGACGTGCGAGGCTGTCCACAAACCAATAGTCTGACGTGGTTGTCCACATTACAATAGTCTGACGTGTCTGTCCACATTACAATAGTCTGACGTGCGAGGCTGTCCACAAACCAATAGTCTGACGTTCGAGGCTGTCCACATTACAATAGTCTTACGTGGTTGTCTGTCCACATTACAATGGTACTCTTACTACTCACGTCAGTAGTAACAGTGCTTACCACACAAATATTTATACCAACATAAGCCTACACATCATCACTTGAGACGATGATGATAGTAAAGTATCGCATTCATACGTCCATTTATAACCAGCACTTACGCTGACAAAGTCCACTGTGTCCCAGATTATTTTCTCGCGGAATAACATCGATGAATGTTGGGAAAACAAGACACGACTGGTTTCGAAGATCGCAATGAGCCTCACATCGATGTAATCCGATCTTTTTGGCGATCAGAACGTGGTCATTGGACTCAATAGTTCTGCTAATGTCATTTCCAATCTTCTCATACCAGACCCATTTGTAAGTACACGACTGGCTGCTGTTGGCGACACATTCCACCTTGTCGCCTATATATATATCAGTAGGCATTGATTCTTCGCCACTGAAAGAATCTGAATAGAAAAGAAAAATAGAAACATATAGAAATAGAAAGAAAAAATTGGTGGATGGATGGATGGATGGATAGATGGATGGATGGATGGACGGATGGACGGATGGATGGATGGATGGATGGATGGATGGATGGATGGATGGATGGATGGATGGATGGATGGAAGGACGGACGGACGGACGGACGGATGGATGGATGGATGGATGGATGGATGAATGGACATAGACAGGCAGACAAAGAGGTCGATGCATAGAAAGTAACATAGGCCTACATAGAAAGACAGTCAGGGATATAGAAATTTAGAGTAACAAAACATAAATACAGAATTATATAGAAACAGAAATATAGACACAGATAGTAACAATTCTAAGATGAGTTTTGTAAGCGTTAGCGTCACTTTGTCACACTCGATGGTGGCACCAAGTACTCTAGTGGTTAGCGTGCCAGACTGTTAACTACTAACAGTGTGCGGTCAGTTGACTTAATACAGCTGAGTTCGCTGGAATGCAAATGGAGCCAAAATCTGAATCGGACGTAGTAAACACTTTGTTACATCAAACGAACATTAAATGGTCGACAAGACGATGGTTCTGAATTCGAACTACAAATATCTTAAATTAGAGAGAGAGAGAAGTTTCAAAGTTAGCTGTAAGAGGATGAACCGAAGATCCATCCTTCACATTCCTTCATAATCCAGTTTTCGACAATACCAACTTCTACCTCTTAATGGAAGGTAAATGTATGCGAAGAAGTTGTCCGATCATCATATTCGAACCGGTAATCGTTGGATTACAGACCAACAGCAATACCGAATAGACTATTATTTTATGTGATCTAATCCAATCAAATCAATTCTATTATAGCCCAACACATCTGTTGTCGATTCTAGTGAAACCGCAATCAACAGTCATAATCCATTGCAGAAGAAACAAGGTCGAAATCAGAAAGATCAGGAAACCAGAAGCAAGGTAACGGTGGATGAACAAGTTGAAAGAGATGAGTCTTAGGATTAAACCTGTACATATTATACTTACACAAAACCGTGATATTTGTTGTGCATTTATATTGCTCCTTTGCTGCTCTCCTCGTTGTCTGACAATCGAAATACGATCCATTCAAAACTACGTCTGGCTTCACCGTTATGTTGCATCTGGTCAGACTGTTTCTCTCTGTTGTACAATTTGATTCGAGAACTGCGATTGTTTCACCATGCTTTCTCCATTCTAGTTCTGGGGCCTTGTTTCCATGATATCTAACGCTGCATGATAACAAAATCTTGGCAGGTGGTATGTTGCAATCGTTTGGGCCAATGAATTCTTCCATGTTAACGTTACATTCCGGAAGCTTCTCTATTAAAAAAAAACACAAAACGAGGTTTCTACAGAGCCAGTTGTAACTTCTGCAGTAACTGTTATCTTAACAACATTTGATTGGAGACGAACTTTCTAATGTGACTGAACAATGACACTATTTTATAATAGAGTTGGCAACACATTTGTGGAGGAAAAGGCGCTTTATTAGGCCCAAGTGCGCTGATGCCTGCATAAATACTTGCAAGTGTAATCAATTTATCGTCGCTTTGAAAGAATTTAATCAGAGGTCCTCACAACGTTTATATTGCGGCGCTTCGAAAAAATGAATGAATGCAGTATAAAATCTAGTCTACGTGCACAATCGTCTTCTGCTCTCTTCCGTCAGGTGTCTGCCAACAGAAGAGGTTTGTACAAGATGGCTCCATTTCTTTCTTTCTCTGATAGTAGCTGTGGACGTTCTCATGTCCATGTCTTGTTCCTTTAGATATTTTATCTCGTTTTCCAACCATGTCTTTGTCTTCCTCGACTCCGTGTTCTTTCCACGTGGCAATGTAATGCTCTTGCTGGTAATCTCTTGTCTCCCATTCTTGTTACAAGCCCAAACGATGTCAGTTTTCTTTTTCTGATCTTGTCTACCAGTGTTTCCCTCTGTCGCAACTCCATCCGGCTTACCTCATTTCGAATTCCATCTCATCTGGTCCTCCTTGATAATCTTCTTAACCATCCGATTTCCGCCACTGAAATCCTCCTTTCGTCCTCCTTCCGTAAGCACCAACACTCAGATCCCTGCATCAATACTGGGGTGACAAATATCTTCTACAGTTTTATTTTTGTTCTTGTTTATATACTGCTCGTCTTCCACATCGTGCACTTTCTGCAAAACATCGCTGCCGCTTTATGTCCTTTGTGCAATGGCCATCTTCCGCTATTAATGCTCCCAGTTGCACAAACTCTGTGACTTGCTCCAGCTCCTCTCCATCCAGTCTCACTTTCAGGCCTTGTCTTTATTGTTTTCCGCTAGTCGTTGTTTCGTTTTTTGCACATTTATTCTGAGTCCAAACTTTCTACTACTGTTCTGTATCCTGTCTGTCAGTTCCTGCAGTTGGTATGGCGACTTCTGCAACCAAGTCAATATCAACAGCAAAGCGCAGATTGTTAAGGATCTGTCCACTTAGTATCACTCCAGCCTCTACAGAATTCAGTGTGCAACTCATCATGGCCTCTAGAAATAGGTTAAACAGGCCAACTGACAGGCCGCATACTTGCCGTACGCCTACTGTGATCTTAAACCACTCCGTTAGTTCTCTATCCACTGCGCTCACTGACTTGCTGTATAGATCTTCTAATAACATCACCAACTCCTTTGGAATTCCATAGTTCCTTAGTACCTACCAAAGTCCCTGTTGCCACACACACTATCGAATGCCTGTTTAAAATCTTTGAAATTGCTGTACACAATAAAATTTCTTTAGAATTACTTCTATGACAGCTGTCGAACAATGAAGAATTGATCTATTGTACCTCTTCCTGCTCTGAATCCGGCCTGTACTTCAGCCACCACCTCCTCAACATATTTCTTCAGACGTTTTTGTGGTATCCGCGTGTACATTTTCCAGGGACACTTAGCACACCAATGCTTCGATAATTGCTGCATTTCCTCTTGTCGTTTTAGATTATAGCCTTCCCCCAATCAGCAGGACACTTCTGTTCCCAATAGATTTTGTTCACTTAACCTCTGTTATTGTAAAAATATTTGTCATAAAAAGTTGGAGAGAAGTTGGAAAAGTCTAACTAACTATTTTCAGTTTAGTTAACTTATTTCCATAACCAGTTGCCAACTTTAGCTCCATTATTTTTATTTTAGTTTAAATATAGTTTAAGTTTACCTACAAAATAGTTTAGTGCCCATCACTGACTCTTGCACTTTGACGGGTAAGACGCCCTCCATCCGGTCGTGATAAGCAGAAAACTCCGATGCAATTTGAGCGGTTAAATATGTGTTGTATTGTATTGTATCTAGACATTTATCAAGCGCCTCTCACATAATAACTATAGGCCTACTCAGCACAGAAACCCCGGGGAAACAAAAATACCTTTAGGGAACGCGACACCGATGAGGAAGAGCCAGTCATTAGTTTGGCCCTGAGCACAGGGGAAGGTCATTCCAGATCGTGGGACCCACTACAGCAAATGCCCGGTGCTGGGCCAAGGTAGTCTTAGCCCTGAGAACAAAAAGATCAAGCCGATTTACAGAGCGCAATGAGCGAGAAGAAGATGCAGACAGCGGTTTTCGTAGATAGTTGGCGAGATATTTCGGAGCAGCAGTCTGCTGAGATTTAGAGACAAGGAAGAGGATCTTATATCGGATGCGCCCAGCAATAGGGAGCCAGTGAAGCACATCAAGCATGTAAGTAGAGATACATGTATGGTCAAACCGGCAAATGTAGTATAGCATTTGCATTGCGATGATCGTGTTTGCATCTTACTTGTCTATCGATTTGGGTTTTTAACTGAGTGCCTGTGAAAAAGGTGGTTCCCTAGACTTCGCATACTGTGCGCTGTGTAAATCTTTAAATTACGATTAACCGAAATATTATTTCAACTGCTGGAATAATCGCTTGAAGGGTTTAAGTAGAGGGTGCAAACAAACATCAACTCACACAATTGAGCTGCATATTCTAAACTAAGAGCCTCTGTCGAGTCTGTCTTTTTAGAGGCGCTTAATAAATATACGATTATAATTACAATTACTCTAACAATTATGCTAACATAAACATAAAACTTAATATCAAAATAAACAACATTACTAAATCCAATATAAGATTAAACATTTGCACTTGTTAAACATCCACAATAGCAGCTTACCAAGGACTATTAGTTCTGTCAAGTTTCTTTCCTCGTGGAAATCATAACATTCGTATTTTCCAGCTAAATCGCTTCCCACATTTTCTATGAGGAGATTCCAATTGTGAAGTTTTTGATTTCCATCGATACGGAATCCCAAAGCACTGCAATCTTCCGTAATAGTTGTGCCCATAAAAACATCCTCATACTCCGTTTCTTCCCCAACCCGATAACGATACCAGTTTACGATAGATCCCGAACAGTTGAGGATTGTAGAATCACCGGCTAATACCACGGTGTCGTTTAGGATAACTGTACGTTTCGCAAATGCTGAAGGCAGGTGACAAACTGCAAGAAGAAAGCAGAAGAAATAAATGAAGCAGAAGAATAAGGCGGGTTAATACATAGCAATATGCTTGCAGCCTATAGGATTTTATAGCATGGCAAAGGATACAATGGGAAAGACTGTCGAAACATTTGGGGTCACTTTGGAAAGTAATGTCACATTCCAATCCCACATAACCTTTGCAAATGCTTCTACCATGGCATATCAGTGCAATAGGTCACATGAGGTCTGCTCTTACCAAAGACATGCAACAGACCAAAGCCTGTTCCTTTGTCTGCTCTCGCCTCGATTATGCCAACTCTGTGGTTGCAGGTATGTTAGATCTTCAAGTCAATGGGTTTTAACGCATCCAAAATTATCTGGCTCGCGTGGTGCTGCGTGCATCTTCTCGTTCAAACTCATTATCTCTGCTCCATCAGCTGCATTGGCTTCCTGTAGAATTCAGAATTAGATTTAAACTGGCCTGTTCAATCTATAAAACCCTCACAATGTGCACTCCTACCTACCTTCAACCACTACTCTCCTTTCATCCCGTCACGCAGTCGGCGGTCTTCGGTTATGGCTCTTTTGGTTGAGCCTAGCAGTAGCACTGCCATGGGTTCCCGTGCATTTCGTGTTGCAGACTTCAATGAATGGATCCGTCTACCAATGTTTATTCGTTGCTCGACTTCTTCTTCTTTCAAGAAAGCCTCAAAACTCACTACTTCTCAAAATGGCTTTCAAACATCTAGTTATCTAATTGCTCTTCATCTGGCGACTGACTAACCGCGCCTGAGATTTGCATTTCTGCGTGACTTTGCGCGCGTTAAAAATGTTCGTAACATATAGGCCCCTAATAAATAATCAATATATGGATGCATGATTGTATCCTTTTTGTCTGTGTGTTGGCTCTCTTTGTCTCAACGGACTGATCCTCAGGAGGTTGCCACATTACAGCCTTGTTGTAGTGCTCTCGCGTGAGGAAGTCGACGACAACGACGAAAGGACTTCATCATCATGTTGTAGTCGTCATCGGCGGCCGAGGTGGAGCGAGGACGGACGAAAGCCAGTCCCCACTTGAACAACGACGAAGGCAGCGAGGCCGAGGTGTAATAGGACACCACTCGGCTAAGGTGTAACAAGACACCGCTCTGGCAGCAGGCGAACCCGAGACGGGGCGTAACCGCACCTGCACGGTCCTGTCGAGCGAAGCGACAAGAGACGGGGGAAAGGCCGGGGGGGTGCAAGTTACCGACGGTGAACAGCGCTGCAGGCGAGCGACGACCCTCGACCCGAGGGAGTAACCTGACACGAGGGGAGATTAACATGAGATGGGGAGGGCAGAAGGCTGGACGCTGCGAAGTACCTACTTAAGGGCAGGGAAAAGGGAGTACGGGACTTCTACTACTGGCTTGCGCGACGTGTGGACGGCGGTCGAGAGATCAACATCGAACGGAAACGAACACGACGGCGACGGGGTAAAAGTCCGTCAGATTCAGAGACTGACGGGAAGAACGATCTGTAGTTAGGCTTTGGGAGGCAGTATTTGAGATAGTCCAAGTTAAGATCTAAAACACGTTAAGGCTACGTGGAAGTTTCCGTAAAGTTATTGTATATACTTGTTTCTTAATTAAATTCTTTCATTATTCAAACAAAGTTCGTCGCGAGTCTTCTTTAGAAGAGTTAGGCAGCTTTGATTAAAAGTGCAAGTACAAGAACAAGCGAGAGGAGGGTCGACATCACCACACAACAAACACACGACAGACGACCCTCAATCGCGACATTGGCGCAGTCGACAGGATTTTCAACTGAGGACGTCACGACTAGCAGCGGAACCGGAAACGGAAGAGAGGAGGAATCTCAACAGATCGGGACCAGCGGCGAATACAACCCTTCGCAACTGGAGAAGTCGAGTGCCGGACTCCGAAGACGAAGGACTCGAAGGGACCGACAGCAACAGGCAAGGACGAGGAAGAAGAGTGCCAACGGACGACCGGCCATCGCTAGCAACGACGGACGGAAGTGGCAACGGAGGACAGCGGATCAGCCAAGATATCAAAAGACGGATCACGATCGACGTATTCAGAGGGTAAGTCCTTACTGGTAGTCGTGGTAATCTGAGATTGCGGTTGAGGTCTGAATGAGGATTGGCGTGCGAATAGCCGAGGCTTTTGCGTAGCTCCCTTTTCTCACTGCTGTTCTTGTTGTACTTATGGTAGAATTTTTGGACGTTGTTTCTTTGATTTCTGACCAGCGGTGACTCTCCTCTAACTTACTTACCTTTTTCTATTAGTGAGCGGACGGTTGGAAGATGGATAAGTTGTCGGTTGGGTAAAGAGTGAAGGTGCTGAACATGCCCCATCACAGGCTAGTCGCATATCTAACAAAGATGGGACTAGGAGAGGAGGAATTGGATTCCATGAGTATGGACCAACTCCGAGAGGCGAGTGCTGAAATAATGGTTTCTGGACGGGAGACCCCGCCAGAAGTAAGTGAGGAAGTAAGCATGGGTAGCGTAGAAAGCAGTATTAGTTCGGCAGTGCAACTGCAGTCGGTCGAGTTAAAACGATTAAGATACGAGAGAGAGGAAGCGGAGAGAGCGGAGAGAAGAAAAGAAGAGAAGGAGGAAAGGCAGAGAAGGATTGAAGAAGAGAGAGAGAGGAGACTAGAAGAGAAAGAAGAAAGGCTGAGGAGAGAAGCGAAAGAGGAAGCGGAGAGACTGAGGAAAGAAGAAAAGGAGGAAGCAGAGAGACTCAGGTTGCTTGAGGAGAAGCAGAGAAGAGAAGCGAAGGAGGAAGCCGAGAGGCTGAGGAGAGAAGAGAAAGAGGAAGCAGAGAGACTCAGGTTGCTTGAGGAGAAGCAGAGAAGAGAAAAGAAGGAGAAAGCCGAGAGGCTGAGGAGAGAAGAAAAAGAGGAAGCTGAGAAGCTGAGGCTTCTTGAGGAGAAGCAGAGAAGGGAAGAGAAAGAGGAAGCAGAAAGATTAAGGCTTCTGGAGGAGAAGCGGAGGAGAGAAGAAAAGGAGGTGGCAGAGAAGAGAGAGAAGGAAGTCCGAGAGGAAAGGGAAGCAGAGAGAAGACTCAGAGACGAAAGGGACTATAACCTAAGGCATTCGGTCGTAGGACGAATGAAAACTTACAGTGAAAGCTTGCGTGGACTCTTACCTAGATTCCCAAGCGGCCATACGCAAATCCCTGGGTTCTTTGTGCATTGCGAAAGACTGTTCGACTCTTGCGCTGTCCCGGACGACCTTCGAAGCAGATTACTCTTGACCTGTCTAGACAACCAGGCCAGAGCATTGACGGCCAGACTCACTCAAGAGGAACTCGATAACTACGGTAGACTAAAAACCTTCTTGTTGAAAGAATTCAAAGTGAGCGCGGTCTCTTTACGAGAGCGATTTATGAACGCCAAAAGGGCGGCAGATGAATCGTACACAACTTTAGCTTCGAGATTGCATAATTTGCTCTCATACTATCTGCAAGATCGCAAGGCAATGACATTTGATGATGTTACGAGCCTTTTGATCGTCGATAAGATGAAGGAAATGTTGCCCAGAGGATGTTTGAATTTCATCCTCAGTCAAGAACAACAGAAGTGGTTAGGGCACAAAGATTTAGCTGCAGCTGCTGACACGTACGCTGCCACACACCCTTGGGAAAATGACTATGCGAAACATAGTCCAGGCACGAGTAAGATGGAGTCACGCTACGCGAAAGCACCAGCGCCTCCACAGACGACAGCTAAACAGACGGACAAGTGGACTGACCGACCGGGAGGGACACAGACAAACAACAGGACTGACGGACGTCCAACCCCCGAAGAGATTAGAAGGCGGGGCCTTTGTTTTTTATGCTTATCGCCAGATCACAGGGCCAACGTGTGCTTGAAGAACAAGCAAACTAAAAGCAAACAGGTGAGTGCATGTGCGGTCCAACCAACCTTGACCGAAGCACGAGAGATACAGGTAGACGGACAAAGCGAAACGCGACAAGACGGACCGCCACCGATCCAGGAGAAAGACCAGCTCGCATTGCCGACAAACCCGGAATGCATCGACGTGGAGGAGACGTATGTAAGAGAGTACATGAAAGTGTACATTACGGGGCTCCCTGTGACATCATCTCTAATAGATAGCGGGGCCGAGTATAATTGCGCGCGAGCTGATTTAATCAGACCACTCAACCTACCTGTGGTCAAGCAGATAGAGGTGAAGGGACTGAACGGTCAACCAATGGTGGTGGACGTGGTGCGGCTGAGACTAAAGGGGTCGCAGGCCGGCGAGGATAGGGAGGGGGAGGTAAACTGCGCCCCCGACGTTCGGATATGGGCGGCGCTCATTAAAGATCTTAACGAACCGCTAATCATCACGCCCACGACGGCCGACTTGCTGCGTGAGACAGCGCTGTATTCGAGTCGCGCGGCCAACGCACCTGAAATAGCTCAGATTTCAGAAGCACACGCGGCCGCAAGGACTGAGACGGGTGAGGAAGAAAATAGAGAGGAGGAGGTAGGGGGACTCAGGTCGCTGATAGGCGAAGGTTTCTTCACAGTCGCGCAAGCAGACAGTGAGAGTATAGTAGAAACCAGTCCCGGAGAAACGGATACTGAAGAGCAATTCTTCAATCCAGAAATACCATCCCCATCCAAAGAAGATGCAATAGTAGGCAAAAACAAGATGGCTGCCGAACAAGCACAATGTTCGACATTAGCACCATTCTTGGTCCATGGGAAAAACGAGGCGAAGAACTTCTTCATTGAAGGCAATTTGCTTTTTCATAAAGATAAAATAGCTGGACATTCTGTGAAACAACTATGCTTACCTAAAGAGAGAATAGCCAAGGTCTTAAACTTAGCCCATGACGCGGCGTTCGCAAGTCATATGGCGTTGAAAACGACGAAGGACCGGATTAAGTTGAATTTCTGGTCTCCCAACATGGAAGACATAGTGAAGGAGTATTGCGCATCATGTGACATATGCCAAAGGCATGCGCCGCTGCGAGTGGCGCAGCGTGCCCCTATAACTCCTATCCCTCGCAACGATGAGACCAGATTCGGTTGCCTAGTGGCGGATTGTATTGGGCCTATAGTAACCAACGTGGACCCTACAAGCCCAAAACCGGAATACAACTACGCTTTAGTAGTAGTTGACCAGTTTTCAAGATGGCCGATGGCCTATCCTCTGAAAGCATTTGTGGCAAAAGCGACATGCGATGCATATATGCAGATATTTACGACCTTCGGTTTTCCGAAAACAATTCGGTCTGATAACGGGTCGAATTTCAATAGCAAATTGACCCAAGAGTTTCTGCATCGTATGGGGTGTTCACCACGCTTTGGGGCAGTCGCACATCCTGAGTCACAAGGGCTAGTGGAGCGCTGCAATGCCACACTGAAGACTATGATTTACAAGTTGGCTGAAGAAAACCCGAGGGGGTGGCACAGACTGTTACCCTACCTGCTATGGAGCTTAAGGCAACGCCCGTCTGCAACCACCCACGTGAGTCCCTATACCTTGGTGTATGGTACCCTGCCCAAAGGACCACTATCTGTCCTTTCTGAGGAATGGGCAGGGGAGCGTGATTCTCCATTAAATCTGGGCACAGGCGCCGCAGCTTATTTGCACCAATTAAGAGATAACCTCGAAATGGCTAAATTATACGCCGAGTACTATTCAGACATCGAACAGCAGCGCTATGCTACTCATTACAATTTGAGAAGCATGGACAGGCGCTACGAGGTAGGTGACAAAGTCATCATCCAGTCACCGGAGGCACGAGGAGCAAAGAAGGAGGGCCAATGGCAAGGACCGGCCATCATCGCTCAGGTAAAGTCACCCTACACGTACATCGTGGAAATAGGGGGTAAGAGTCGCCTATTACACGCAAATTGGATTCGTAAATACAGCGAAAGAATACAGCAAGCGTTGATCAACAATTGCTCCATTCTGTTCGAGAAGGACGAAGATTTCGGTCACGTGGAAGCGGTGGGTAGCTTCGTCACGAGCCAGACACGGCCCAGTGCACAAGTAGACCCTACCGCCGTTGCACACTTAACGATACCCGAGCAGAAACAGCTGTTTATTCTATTGGACAGGTTTCCAGATGTGTTCTCGGACAAACCAGGTTTCTGTCCCATTCTAGAACACACAATCACCGTTAGCGCGGGTTTCAGACCGAAGAGTTTGCGAGCCTATAAGGTGCCGGAACTGCTCAAACCGGAGGTGGAGAAGCAGATCCGCGAACTTTTGGCCCTAGGCATCATCGTTCCCTCTCATAGTGAAATGTCTAGTCCCGTTGTGTGTATCGTTAAAAGGGGAGGTCAAGGCGGTCTAAGACTGGCCATTGACTATCGATACGTGAACAAGATCTCGGCAGGTGACGCATATCCCACCCCCGATATCCAGGAAGTGTTACAGAAGGTAGGAAGTGCAAACTTCATATCCTGCTTTGACGCACGTCAAGGATACTACCAGATTGGACTCCACAAGGACTCTCGATGGCTATCCGCCTTCGTATGTGACGCCGGCCTATTCGAATTTGTACGATTGCCCTTCGGTTTGAAATCAGCCTCAAATTCTTTCATCCGCTGCATGTCGAAGATCCTTCATCCCATTCGTGGTTTCACCGAGACATTCGTGGATGACATGGCAGTGCATTCGATGACGTGGCCGGACCACATGAAACACCTCGAAAAATATTTGATGACTATTCAACAGTCGGGTCTGACCCTTAATATTAAGAAGAGTTCTTTCGCTAGGCGACAAACAACGTTTGTAGGTCACCTGATCGGATCAGGGAGCATCGAACCGGATCCTCTTAAAATCACAGGTCTAGGGAAAATCCCTCAACCCGAGTCCAAGAAGGACATACGGAGATTAATTGGATTCTTTAGTTATTTCAGCAATTTCATCCCTGACTTGGCCGAGACAGCCAGAATCCTCACTGACCTGACCCATAAATCGGTGCCCGCTAAGATACCCTGGCGAGTTGAACACCAAAATGCGCTAGATAAACTTACGCACGACTTAAACAACGCGGTATGTGTGCAGACAATTGACTACAGCAAAGAATTTGGCCTATCGACTGATGCGTCAGACAAAGCAGTCGGTTGCTGCTTATTCCAAACTCAAGACGATGGAACAGAACGACCAATATGTTTCGCCAGTTCTAAACTAGATACTACTCAATCACGTTGGTCCACTGTGGAACGCGAAGCTTATGCTGTGATTTTTGCGTTGAAGAAGTTTAGGAATTGGATCTTTATGTCAAGGACCACCCTCTATTCTGATCACAACCCCTTGACTTTCCTAACTGCTTCTACGCCCACGAGTGCTAAACTTGCGAGATGGGCTCTAGCCCTCCAGGACTTCGATATCGCTTTCAAATATCGACCCGGAGCGTTGAACATTCCCGCTGATCTTTTGTCCAGACTATGATGGAGGAGAGGGCGGACTACCAAGTAAGGCACCGCGATAACTGTACATAGTAATTTCTAACTGTGCTGATATTTTGTATTTTTCATGGGAACGACGAAGACATGGTCTGGAGGAAATCAACGGAGGGAGCGACATCACTCTCAGCCGGGAGGCGAATCAATGACTGGCTTTGTCCTCCCCCGGGAAGGGAGGTGTCGCGTGAGGAAGTCGACGACAACGACGAAAGGACTTCATCATCATGTTGTAGTCGTCATCGGCGGCCGAGGTGGAGCGAGGACGGACGAAAGCCAGTCCCCACTTGAACAACGACGAAGGCAGCGAGGCCGAGGTGTAATAGGACACCACTCGGCTAAGGTGTAACAAGACACCGCTCTGGCAGCAGGCGAACCCGAGACGGGGCGTAACCGCACCTGCACGGTCCTGTCGAGCGAAGCGACAAGAGACGGGGGAAAGGCCGGGGGGTGCAAGTTACCGACGGTGAACAGCGCTGCAGGCGAGCGACGACCCTCGACCCGAGGGAGTAACCTGACACGAGGGGAGATTAACATGAGATGGGGAGGGCAGAAGGCTGGACGCTGCGAAGTACCTACTTAAGGGCAGGGAAAAGGGAGTACGGGACTTCTACTACTGGCTTGCGCGACGTGTGGACGGCGGTCGAGAGATCAACATCGAACGGAAACGAACACGACGGCGACGGGGTAAAAGTCCGTCAGATTCAGAGACTGACGGGAAGAACGATCTGTAGTTAGGCTTTGGGAGGCAGTATTTGAGATAGTCCAAGTTAAGATCTAAAACACGTTAAGGCTACGTGGAAGTTTCCGTAAAGTTATTGTATATACTTGTTTCTTAATTAAATTCTTTCATTATTCAAATAAAGTTCGTCGCGAGTCTTCTTTAGAAAAGTTAGGCAGCTTTGATTAAAAGTGCAAGTACAAGAACAAGCGAGAGGAGGGTCGACATCACCACACAACAAACACACGACAGACGACCCTCAATCGCGACAAGTGCGTCTTAGGTTGATGTCTTATGCCTAAGATTCAGGCGATGCTACTACTACTACTACCACTAACTTCACTATTACTGCAACTGCTAGTACACTGATCACTTGTCTTAGCCCGCATGTTTTCCATAGCATTCATCAAATACAGCTATAAATACCTGGGGTCTGGAATTTCTTTGAGTTGAGTTGTATCTTAATTGCCTTGGGATATCGAAACAGTATATTTTCCAGTTCTCTCCATCTGTTTTCAGCACCACAATTCAAACGCTTTTCCAGACACGGCAAAGCAGGACGTGATATGTCACGTTCCCTCCAAACTGGGAGGTGGTTTGATTTTACACAGATATGCTTCACACGTTCATTTATTCCGAACTAACTTTTATTTCAATCCTGAGGGAACATTTCTACCTTCGGGTAAATACCAATATAGTAAAAATTTGAACATTTATGATTTGCTTTTTAAAAATGAATAATAAAGGGAATAGAAAGAGAACAACAAATTTCCAATTTCAGTCAAACAAAAACATTTAAGAGTAACGGTTAACAGGAAATTAGTGTAGCAAACGTAATGCCCAATACAATGATATCCTCACCAATTCAGCACTCTTGTTTATTTTTTTAGGACAAAATTAAAGCGAAATTCTCAATGTCTGTTATGACATTAGCACTGGCCTAGAACCTACCAACAATCCATTGATAGTGCTAGTCACTGGCAAGAAAACATGTAAGCATCTTTATACTTCGTGAAGAACAGCAAATGAGTTTATAGATGAATGATGTTCGCATAGCAAGAAAAATTCTTCTTTAATCGGGTGGCGATCGCAAACAGAGGAATGGTTAAAAAAATATCACGATACTGCATTTGTTATTAAAGCTCACAATGTTGCAATGCCACAATAAACACATATTCATTGCCTGCAGAATGTATAGAAAACAGAGGTAATCTAACACCAAGAGGTAGCTGTAGGTATAAACTGTACGCTAAGTGCTTTAACGAAGAACATAAAATTTCGATTTTTTATCCATTTTAGATAACAATATCGATAAGCCCTTCAATTTCTATTTCCCTTTTTATTATGCTCATATTTGCTTTTGAAGTGTGGAGCCAAAACAATATCACAACATGAAGGCCTACGATGTCTTTGTTTGTTTACAGCACTCTTGGCTCGTCGGATCGGTAATTTTAAGAAAGTTAAACTCAGATGGATTCTACATTATTCATTAGCTAACCGCCTTGCAGAACGACTTTTTAGAGAAGCGGCCTTAATGAAACCACAGATCAGTGGCGTAGGCCTATTCGAGACTATTGCGTTGAAATTGCACCCATATAATTGATTTCTTATAGACCTATTAGAAAATGTGTCTGGATACTTAAAAAACTAGACACTCTCAAGAGTAGACGTATTGAAATAATGGCAAACAGTATTCGTGAAGAGAGGTCCGGTATATCAGGTAGCATCGTGCTGCAGTTTTTAATATTTACACTATTTCTCTGCACTGTCAAATTACGTGTTTACAACGGAATTGAATAATTAGTTGCAATCAGCCTGTCGTAGCCTAATGTGCGTCGTGTGAGAGTGGTCGTAAATTATAACGTGTTTACATAAAATGAGTACTAATAGGTTACTAAGTATGCAGATAAGAGTATAAACAGAATATCAAAAACACTTTCCATGTATCACCCAAATTAGGCTATATTATGTGTCCTGAACGATAACTTTATTTTATCACATTGATGTAACACATAGCGTAAGGGTTTTCTGGGATTGGAATCTTTATACGTCGCTCCTTCCACTCTCTGACTCAGCGCAGCGCTCATGAATAAGTTAGTGCCCTGCTCTTAGCTTTTGAGTAGCGTTTTAGATATTGGATATACAATTACCATTGTTATACCAATGACAGAGAATTTAGAAGGGACGCTCATTTCTACGACAAACATTTTCTGCTCTGGTTTAATCACTACTATAGTGTTACTACATGCTACATAATCCACAGACTGTTCAAGTGAAACAGTAGTCTAACAGTTAAAGCCAATGGGTAAAAAGAATCTTCTGATTTCTGTCAGGCGTTCTTAACCTTTATTAAATACATTTTTATTGATGTTATGGATGAAAAAAACAGCATCTCTTCTCTCTGGTCTCTGACATCTGGACTCAGATCTTCACCTGCCATCTCTGGACAACCCCACTGACACGACGCAGCGCTCGTGAATAAGATGATTCCTGGCGTTTAGTCATAAAATAATACTGTAGAGATTTGGAGATTACGATTACGAACGATGTGATCGGTTTACCTGGATTGCACTGCAGTAGAATAAGACCCAGCAGAGGTAAAACGATCCTCATTGTCACTGGTCGTTTAATGAACTTTCTCAGTTGCAGACTCCCGACTGAAGATCGATCTGGGTCTGGTTGATGCTGTCAAAATAAAATAATCTTAAAGACTGCCTGTCGACGCATGACTCTTCATTTGCTAAGGTTAATTTGTTCTCTGTCAATTTTTTACGAAGTGGTGCGTATATCTCTTGGTATGTCTGTGTTCGTTTGTCTAGTTGTATGTATGTCTCATGGTTTGTCAGTGTTCGTTTATGTGGTTGTTCTCGTCTCCTGGTAGGTCTGTGTTCATTTATGTAGCACTGTTATGTGTAACGTGTATGTCTCTTGGTTTGTCGGCGTTCGCTTATGTAGTTGTGTGTATATCTTGGTTTGTGTGTGTGTTCATTGATGTAGTTGTATGTCTCTCCATCTGTCTGTGTCATTATTTCAGTGTACGTTTGCATCCACTATCTGAATTGCTTTCAACCTATCTCTGTCCATGTATCTTTGCTTCTCTGTCTACCTCTGTCCTTTTCCGTATCTTTGTGTACCTTTTCTAATTGCCTCTTTCCTGTGCGTCCTTAATTACACCCTGACCAGACTCGAGCTGTCTGTTTGTATCTATTTCCTTTTCATTTAGTCTCTCATTTTATCTGTCACATGATAGCAGCGTGCATAATTATTATACAGAGTCCTAAATGTTTCAGCAAATGTCCCCGTTATCGGCTAAGTGGTATTTATGGTGATAATTGCATTTTTTATCATAACAATTGTGTAAATTATCAACTTTATAGTCTATGGAAATTAAAAGTAAATTTACTGGCATTGTAAATAAGTAACTAAGTAAGTGAAGATTCATAAAAATATACTATCAGTACATATAAAAAAGAAAACAGCATTCTAAAAATACACGTTTTTTTCTCTCGTATAATTGTCAGCTAGGGGTAAGATACAATCAAAGGATCGTGGCCGGAGGATATACAGTAGGGTGGAGTGAAAACAATAAAAATTCTAGAAAATGATAGTAATAGTGATGAATAGTTGCCTATCGGTATAGTTAGTTATCGTGCAATATATATTTTTTTAATTCATCAGGGAAGATGTGCCCCAACAAGTTTTAAAATTTGAAAATTTTTGAAAAAATGTCAAATTTAGGAAAATTTAACATTTTTAAAAAGGATTTCACGTGCTAATTGTAAAAGTGTTTAGGGAATTACTTATGACGTATTTAATGACCATGCAAGAGAAAATGTATAAAATCTGCCTTCTAAGATGTGCCCCAACGAGTTTCAAAAATCGACATTTTTCACAAATTTGTCAAATTTTGTAAAAATTATATAAACTAAATTTTTTTAAAAACGCTAACTGTAATAGTGTTTAAGCATTTAATTATGATGTATTTTACTAATTATAGCAATAGGTAACTATTCATCACTATTACTATCATTTCCTAGATTTTTCTCCACTCCACCCTAATATATTGGGCCTACTATTTGCTTTTTTGGAAATTGGAGAATTTTATCTATAAAACTTACAGAACATGGTCCGCAGAGAAGAGACAAATGTCGGCATGAGGGATTAGCACTGAGGAGGTACCGACGATGGATCAACCTGCTCATTACAGAATGGATCCTACCACTTTCTTATTGACATACAAATCCCACCAACTCCAGGGGCAGCACAGAGCAGACAGGCCACCGTGGTCCCACGCCCCAAATCATAGAGAAAGTCATTGATCTGCAAGAATGCTTAGAGCGTAGATAGATTGCCCAGCCTTGCAGCATATTCGAGTTATATGCGGCTCAAAATGAAGGGTTTCAGTAAAATTAAAGTAACCCCTAGAACGTGAAGGCTGTTGACTCTGGTTACTCCCGGGATAGCAGCGGGGACCGCTACTTATCCCGCACACCCATTCACCCGCTGGATTATCAATCATCGTTTATGTCTCTTGGTTAATTTTATGACTAAGGCCTACATGTTTCCTCTCATTTAGCCACGTGCTCCAGCTCATCGGCCACTGTGGCTTTATTTGATGAGGGCATTTTTATAAAACTGTCATCCCCATATAAGAAGGCTATTATCAATGTGGGTCGGATTTAATTTAGAAAGAGTTATTAAAAAGTTGATATGGCTGAGGTTCGATCTTGTACAATATATATATATATATAGTACTTTTTTCAGCCGGAACGCGACGGAACGGCGTTCCGGCACCTTTTTTCAGGTACTAAAAATAAGTTATATATTTTAATAATCAAACCGTAATTTAGTTATTTTAGTTTAATTTCAGTGTTTTGAACTGTTTTCAGTGTTTATTCAGACCCATCCCAACCCCCAATCCCGTTTTTCTTGGGATTTTAGCCCGCCCATAATTATTCCGTTCCAGAACCTATTGTTCCGTTCCGGAACCTTTTTTTCCAGAAAAAAGCACTGTATATATATATATATATATATATTGTTAGGATCTGATGACTGACTAGTTCTAGGATGGGTAATAGTCCTGCTTGACTGGTTTCCTTTGGCTAATAAGAGACCTCTACCGAGGAAATGTCTATTATATAAGGATAGAGAATAGGGTGTGTGGGTGAAGTCTCTGATGATACTGCCGACTGGGCGTAGTCTTGTCCGAGTACTTCCTGTGTTCGCATGCTAGTTAAGCTAGTTTCGTGAGGCTTTACACCTGTGGTGTTTGACGTCTTTCTACGCGTCTATTTTCTGGTCGTCAGCCTGTTGCTGCATTGAAGACCAGGTTTTCGTTGGCGTTCTTCCGTGAGTGATGAACGAACCGTTTTCCACCGTCAGCTACGGTTGGGTAATGTATCGATAATTTTGTTTGATATTTTTGTTTGGAGAATTATACCTGTTAAACTAGATAAACGAGTTTCTTTTAGCTTTTATTGGGATGAACACGTAACATATGAGGGCTCGCGGGATTTTTTTTACGCTCTAATTAATCTCTTTGAATACGAATTTGGTATTGTTAAGGGAAATTGAGAATTTTAGGGGCGTATCTGTGTTGAAATTTGAAACATGGAGACGCCGGAGGCAGTAAAAATGTTGCAGGTGGAGGATATTTTTGAATTGAAACAAGACGAATTACGTGTTGAATTGGAGAAATTGGGGCAAGACGTGAAAGGTCTTACTAAATTGCAGATGCAAAAGGCACTGTCTAAATTGTTAACTTCGCCATATTCGTCTCCAAAATCAGAGTCGGGGGTTCAAGCTAAAATTTTGAAATTGAAATTGAAAAAAGAACAGGACGAAATTGCACGTACACAGCGCAGAGAAGACAGAGAAGCTGAGAGAAAGTTTGAGCTTGAGAAGTGGAAATTCCAAATAGATAAGGAAGCAGAAGCTAAGAAGGAACAAGCAGAATTCGAATTGCGAAGACTGGATAAAGAAGCAGAAATTAAGAAGGAACAAGCAGATAAAGAGGCAGAAGCAACAGAAAGAAAATTACGGAGAGAAGCAGAAGCTAAGAAGGAACAAGCAGAAGCTAAGAAGGAACAAGCAGATAAAGAGTCAGAAGCAGTAGAAAGGAAGTTACGGATAGAGGCAGAACTTTTAGAAAGGAGGTTGAGGGTAGAGAACGAAAGGTTGTCTATGGAAAATGAGGTTAAGAAAAGTCAGATGGAAGCAGCTGAGAGGAAGTTACAAATGGAATTGGTAGAAAAGGAAAAACAGAGACAGCATCAATTGAGAATGAAAGAATTAGGAGGTTCTGTTGAAAGGTTAACAGTAGGTGACTTCGATGAGGTAGCACAGGGTTTCAGTGAAGAAAATGCAGAAAGGACTGGACGTACGACAAAATTTAATATTGGGTCGGCGGTGAAATTAGTACCTCGGTTTGACGACACAAATTTAGAACATTATTTGCAGTCGTTTGAAAAAGCCATGGAGCTACATCAATTTCCGAAAGATAAATGGTCGTCGTTAATTCACACGAAACTCACGGGGAAAGCTTTACAAATTTTCGGCGAGCTCTCCTTGGAACAATGCAAGGATTATGACATTCTGAAAAATGCTTTGCTTACGGCTTATGCAAGAGTGCCAGAATTTTATCGGAAAAGGTTTCGAGCGTTGCAGAAGGGTAGTCTTGAAACGTATTCCAATTTTGCATATCGTTTGAATATTCCATTTAAGAGTTGGCTGGAGGGAGAAGGGGCATTGGCTGATTTAGATAAGGTTTTGGAAATTTTCAAACTTGAGCAATTTGTGAATTGTCTACCTGTGGATTTACATCGTTGGGTGATCGAACGTAAAGTAACGTCACTTTCAGAAGCAGCACGAATGGCTGATGAATATGATATGCTGTACAAACCTTTCAAGAAAGAAATGGTAGCACCTGTGAAATTTAAAAAGGGATGGGCAAATGACGCCGATAATGTGAGACGAGGCGGTGGTCAAAATTCTTTCGGCAGCCCTAGGACTAATAGTAGGAATTATACAAGTGCGTTTGGCACACCTGTTTCTTGTGCATACTGTCATGCGAGAACGCATACGATTCCAAATTGTGAAAAGCTGAAAGCAAGAAATTTGGCTAGAGCAACCACAAATTATCCAGATAATAACATTGGATTAGTAGATGTACATTCGGGCAACTCAACGATAAATCAGCAGTACAGACCGTTTGTTAAGACTGGAATTGTGTACGGACGACACGGTTCACAGCGTCATGTGGTGCTACTGAGAGACTCGGGTGCATTACAGTCGATAGCTAGTAAGGATGGGCTTAATTCGTGTGATTATGTCTTCACGGGTGAAGAGAGATTGATTCAGGGAATTGTAGGTGAACCAGTTTCTGTCCCGTTGATCGAAATTCAAGTGGAGAGTGAGTTTGTTTCGGGAATTATTCTTTGTGGGTTGGTAGACAAATTGCCAAAAGGAATAAATATTCTCATTGGAAATGATTTAGTTCAAGATGAACCGATAGATGTAGAGGTTGTTACGAGGGCTCAGAGTAAAGTCGGGACTACGGTGCAGTCGAGCGTGGCGAGACAGGACGCTGTAGACATTGACGCTCCTCTAATTAAGAATTCTGATGTGATCGACTCTGTCGACTTAGACATAAGTAATTTGTTTACAGAATTTGATGAGAGTTGTGTTGAAGGTTCGGAAATTTGTTCGAGAGACAGATTAATTGAATTGCAACGCAGTGACGAATCGTTCAATTGTCTTTTTGATTTAGCACATTCACCTGATAGAAGTGAACGTTCGTTTTACGAGGTGCGTGATGGAGTCTTGGTTCGCGTGTGGAGGAATGTTTTGGAGCCTGAAGGTTTCGGTAGAACGCAAGTACTCGTTCCAATTTCTTTGAGGTCAAAGATAATTCATGTAGCGCATGATGTTCCTTCGAGTGGACATTTAGGAACACAGAAAACTCTTGATAGAGTCTTGAGGCATTTTTATTGGCCTGGTATTTTTAAGTACGTCAGAGAGTATTGTCGTACTTGTGACATTTGTCAGCGTCTTGGCAAGGGAGCTACAAAAGCTCGAGCGCCTTTGATTAATTTGCCGGTTATTAATAAACCGTTTTCCAGAATTGCTTTGGATGTAGTTGGTCCTTTGGAGACTTGTGATAAGTCAAGGAACAGATTTATCTTAACGATAATGGATTTGGCTACGCATTTTCCGTTTGCGTTTCCGCTGAAGGTGCACACAGCGGCGGAGGTGGTGAAAGTGTTGATTTCGGTTTTCACTACGTTTGGTTTTCCTGATGAGGTTTTGTCAGATCAAGGTTCTGAATTTATGTCAGAATTAATGCAATTGATGATAAATGAATGTCAGATAATGCATTTAAAAACAAGCGCATTTCATCCTCAGACAAACGGATGTCTGGAGAAATTTCATCATACTTTAAAAGATATGTTGAAAGCGATAGGAGAAACTTTTCAGGGTGATTGGGACGAAATTCTGCCTTGGGTTCTCTTTGCTTATAGAGAAGTTCCAGTTCAGGGCTTAGGATTTTCTGCGTTTGATTTGATGTTTGGCAGGGATGTGAAGGGGCCCTTGCAAATGATTAAACACAGCTGGATAAGAACTGATGTTGTACCAGAATTAAAGAAGACGAATCTTATCGATTTTGTCTTAAACCTTCGTGAGAAGATTAAGGTATCTTTACAGATTGTAAATGACAATGAAATGGTACTTAAGTCTAAGTCAAAGGAATGGTATGACTTGCATGTGAAGTCTGTGACTTTTGAGAAGGGTGACCAGGTATTACTTTTGTTGCCTTTAATTGGGAAGCCTTTGGAAGCTAAGTATTGTGGTCCCTACCAAGTGTTGAAAAGACTGGGTGAGGTTGACTATCTCGTCGGTACTCCAGATCGGAGGAAAACGAAACGGGTGGTACATGTCAATCTCATGAAAAGATATCTACTACGGCAAGGGGAGCAGGTGTTGGTTGTTGACAGTGAACCTGAAGTGAATGTTTTGGTTGCTGGTACAGACAAGTCTACTTCAATTGTGGATTCTGTGATGATGGATCATTTGAATCCGAGTCAAGTTAAGGATTTGACATATGTGTTGTGCAAATTTCAGAATGTGTTTAGTGACAAGCCGGGGAAGACAACTTTGGTGTCTCATGATGTCAAGTTGCTGGAGGGAGTGAGACCTATGAGGCAATCACCGTATCCGCTTCATCCAGACAGGTTAAAGGTGGTAAATAAGGAAATAGAAGAGTTGTTGCAATCGGGGATTATTGAAGAATCTGAGAGTCCGTGGGCGGCGCCAATAGTTCTGGTTCCGAAGCCTGATGGTACATTGCGATTGTGTACAGATTTCAGGAAACTGAATTCAGTCACAGTTCCTGATCCGTTTCCTATGCCTCGGGTGGAAACACTCATAAACAAAGTTGGTCAGGCAAAATTTCTTACGAAATTGGACATGACAAAAGGATATTATCAAATTCCTATAGCGCCATCGGCAAGTGCTTTGACAGGTTTTGTGACGCCTAATGGTCATTTCCAATGGAAATACATGGCTTTTGGGCTTCGAAACGCGCCGAGTTCATTTAGTCGGTTAGTTAAGAAGGTCTTTGCAGGGTTAGAGTCTTTCTGTGATGCTTATCTAGATGACGTCATTATTTTCAGTATGACATGGTTTGATCATATGGATCATTTACAACAAGTGTTGCAACGGGTGGAGAAAGCTAAACTAACTTTGAACGTAAAGAAGTGTACTTTTGCTGATGCTGAGGTGGATTTCTTGGGTCATCATGTGGGTCGAGGGGTAGTGTCACCACGTGCACAAAAGGTGGAAGTGATGATTAATTTCCCAACTCCCACTAACAAGAAGCAGTTACAGTCTTTGTTTGGGTTGGCAAGCTACTACAGGAAATATTTACCACATTTTTCTGATTTGACTAATCCTTTAACAGAGATTTTGAAGAAGGGAAATAAATTTGTGTGGTCGCAGAAAGCTGAACAGGCTTTTGTTGACTTGAAATCAAGGTTGGCGTCGAAACCAATTCTTAAACCGCCTGATTATAACCGACAATTTTTGGTTGCTGTTGATGCTTCGCAGGTGTGTGTTGGGGCGTGTCTATTCCAGATATACGATGGAATCGAACATCCGGTGTGCTACTACAGTCGGAAGTTACGGAAGCACGAAATACGCTACTCGACGGTGGAGAAGGAGGCTTTGGCATTGGTCATGGCTGTACGGACTTTTTCCGTATACTTCGGTTCTGCGCCTGTGGTGGTCTTTACTGATCACAGTCCTCTCACTTTTATCAATTCGATGGCAAACTCGAACGATAAATTACTCCGATGGAGTTTGGAACTCCAAAAATATACTTTGGATATTCGGCACCGTTCAGGGAGAGACAATTACCTTCCGGATTTGCTGAGTCGACCGTCGATGGTTGCCACTGGGTAATCATGTTTAGGGCTGACGTACATGGACGTCTAGTGTGTATAGATTAATGTTTTTGTTGTGTGAAATGATTTATTGCATATGTTTAGGGCTGACGTACATGGACGTCTAGTGTGTATAGTTTAAATGATTTTGTGAAATGATTTGTTGCATAGGTTATGCTTTGAGTTTGATATTTGTTGCACTGTGCATGTTAATTGTAAGTTAGTTAAGTCAGAAACCCTTCTGGTTTCTGCCTTGCATGGACGTCCCGGGGTATGTTAGGATCTGATGACTGACTAGTTCTAGGATGGGTAATAGTCCTGCTTGACTGGTTTCCTTTGGCTAATAAGAGACCTCTACCGAGGAAATGTCTATTATATAAGGATAGAGAATAGGGTGTGTGGGTGAAGTCTCTGATGATACTGCCGACTGGGCGTAGTCTTGTCCGAGTACTTCCTGTGTTCGCATGCTAGTTAAGCTAGTTTCGTGAGGCTTTACACCTGTGGTGTTTGACGTCTTTCTACGCGTCTATTTTCTGGTCGTCAGCCTGTTGCTGCATTGAAGACCAGGTTTTCGTTGGCGTTCTTCCGTGAGTGATGAACGAACCGTTTTCCACCGTCAGCTACGGTTGGGTAATGTATCGATAATTTTGTTTGATATTTTTGTTTGGAGAATTATACCTGTTAAACTAGATAAACGAGTTTCTTTTAGCTTTTATTGGGATTAACACGTAACAATATATATATATATATATTATAAGAACAGGTGGAGAGAATATACGGAAAATCTCTACAAGATCGATGACAGAGTGGAGGAAAATGAAGAAGCGATCACAACTGATTACGTCAAGGAACCAAAGATCATGGAAGCAGAGGTGGAATGGGCAATTACACAAATCAGAGATAACAAGACCCCAGGAGCAGACGAAATCCCTATTGAGCTGATCAAAGCAGCTGGAGATGGAGTGATAAGAGAGATAACAATTCTGTGTAATCTGATTTGGGAGACTGAGGAGTGGCCGAAGGACTGGCAAACATCGATCTTTATACCCATCTTTAAAAAAGGAGATGCTAAAGAATGCGAGAACTACAGAACCATTGCGCTAATATCTCATACGAGCAAGATACTCCTAAAGATAATCCACAAAAGGATGGAAGACACGATAGAGAGAGAGCTGCCGGCAAATCAAGCAGGATTTAGAAAAGGGAGAGGCACAAGAGACCATATTGCAAACCTAAGATGGATAATGGAAAGGCAGAGGGAATATGGACAAGAGGTACATCTTTGTTTTATAGATTACAGCAAGGCATTCGACTGCGTTGATCATGCTCTGCTGTGGAAAACCCTGAGTGAAATGGGCATACCCATGCATCTGATAACTCTCCTCAAGAACCTGTATGGCAATCAGGTGGCGGTGGTCAGGACAGAACATGGCGACACGGCAAGTTTTCGAATAAAGAAAGGGGTCAGACAGGGATGTATACTATCACCATACCTATTCATTCTATATGCAGAAAGGATAATGAGGGAAGCAGGTTTTGATGATGAGGCGGAGGGTGTGAGGATAGCTGGAAGGATAGTGAACAATTTAAGGTATGCGGACGACACAACACTGCTGGCGGAAAAAAAGGAGAAACTGAAGGATAACACCAGAAGGCTAAAACGTGCAAGCGAGAAAGCAGGAATGTACTTTAATATAAAAAAGACGAAGATAATGACCACTGAGAAATGGAGTTACTTTGAGGTAGATGGAGAGGAGATAGAGGTGGTATCAAGCTTCTGTTTCTTGGGGGCCATGATGGAGAGTGAAGGTGGATGCGAACGAGAAATACGACGAAGAATTACATTGGGGAAGACGGCAACGCAGGGACTGGAAAAGATATGGAAGGACAAATCAGTGAGTTTGGGAACGAAGACAAGAATTGTTAAAGCAATGATCTTACCAGTGGTGCTTTACGGATGCGAAACATGGACAAAAACCAAGGCATTGGAGAAGAAAATTGAGGCATGTGAAATGTGGATCTGGAGGAAAATGTTGAGGGTTTCTTGGACTGAGAAGAGAACTAACGAGGATATCCTGGAAGAAATAGGACACTGGAGAGGGAGTTTGACGTTGGGGCAGAGAGCGTCCAGGCAGAAGATGTCATACTTTGGACACGTGATGCGTGCAGATGGGCTGGAAAAGGAGATGATGTTGGCTTGTGGGGAGGGCAGAAGGAGGAGAGGACGACCAAGGAGGAGATGGATGGACGAGATACAGGAGGCATTGAAGATGAACATCTCGGAGCTGAGAGAGGCAACGAGAAATCGGAGCACATGGAGAAGGTTGACCATGACAGTCGCTAGGATTCAACGAATCGACAGCACAAGGTGACAAGGTGATATATATATATATATATGTAGTGTCTGCGTTGTTCGCCCGGAATTCGGGGTTTGCCGACCAACGTAAGAAAATGAAGAAGACTCGCTTGTTGACGAGTAGCTTAATCAGCAGCACGACATCCGACCAGCGACTCCGACCGACTGGGCACGACCCACAGACTGAGCGACTTTACAGTCTTAACATTGCTCTTAAATGCCCTTCCGGTCGGCGTCGCTTGGTCTACATATTTTACATAAGTTCGAATACCAGCACCCTACGTGGCTTGATCACAGGTGCCATTCCCCTGTCTAATCTAAACACTAGTCTACGCATAGCACAGCTCTCTGCCTCTGTCATTCCTCTCCGCCTGCCTGTCTTCCCATCACTGTGTCTGTCTACCTGTCTTTCTATCTGACTATCCGTCGCTCTGACTGTCCGTCTGACTGTCCGTCTCTCCGACTGTCTGTCTGTCTATCTGTCTGACTCCCTTTCACTCGGTCTCTCTCTCTCTCTCTCTCTCTCTCTCTCTCTCTCTCTCTCTCTCTCTCTCTCTCTCTCTCTCTCTCTCTCTCTCTCTCTCTCTCTCTCTCTCTCTCTCTCTCTCTCTCTCTCTCTCTCTCTCTCTCTCTCAAATGCCTGTGTCTGTCCTATACACCACTACATATATATATATATATATATATATATATATATATGTATACATATATATCATCCGCATATAATAAGACTTGTACAATATATATGAATATATATCAATGTCAATAATATATATATAATTATATACCTAACTATATCGCGCATATTAACATTTACATTATCGTTTATATTTACAATTGTTGACATAAGCCGTTGAATTTTGTACAGTGATGTGATACGGTGATCCAGATCTTCAGTCAGGTAGGAATGCCGAACCGTGTCAGAGGCTTTTGAAAAATCGAGGGCTAAATGATGGACATACTGGTTGTCTCTAAAGAGTTCTATGAGATTGTCATTTAATGTGGTTATTGTATTGTATTGTATCTAAACATTTCTAAAGCGCCTATCACAGTGTTCGCTACTCAGAGGCGATCCCAGTGCGAAAGACCTAGTGAATAGAAAGTGGTTTAAGACAGCGGAACGAAGCACTCCGGCCACCGGCTAATAAAGAGGCACGTGTCACTGGAGGGAGTTGATTCCATAGAGCAGGACCAATGCAAGAAAAGGCTCGAGTTTTGGCCATAGTGGTCTTGGCTCGTGGTACAAGAAGATCATGGCGATTAAGCGATCGCAATGGACGGAGGGAAGTAGCTGAAACTGGCAGACGAACAACGTCACAGAGGTACTTGGGTGCTAAGCCTGTACAGGACCGAAGGACTAAAGTGAGAACTTTAAGCTGAATCCGAGCAGTAAGGGGAAGCCAATGAAGATGATCGAACATGAAGAGAAAATATGAGACCAGCGAGGAAGTCGGGCTATTATTCTGGCCGCAGCATTTAAAACAGTCTGGAGGGGGAAGACGGACTTTTGGCAGTCCAATCAAAAGAGAATTAGAGTAGTCAATTCTGGAGCAGATGAAAGTTATGGTACAAAGGAATTTTTACTTAGACAGAATTAGGCATCACGCCCTAATTTCTGCTAAGATATTTTTGACAAATGCATTGGTCTCCAGTCGCCTAGATTACTGTAGTTCGCTTCTTACAGGAATAACAATGTCAAATTTGAAAAATTTCCAGAGAATTCAGGATTCTTTGACTCGAGTCATAACTAATGCATCGAAATAACCTCTGAACTTAGCTCATTGCACAGGATTCCTGTTCAGTACTACCACTACCACTACCAACACCATTATGACTCTTACTAGTAGGCCCTATATGCCTGTAAGGCAAACAATCGCAGCCATGATGCACCTGGATTCACTACAACAGTACCTAACTATATCGCCCATTAGACATTGATCAACAATCTGTTTTACGGTATTGGCCTACTTAGGTGTGGACATAATATATATATATATATATATATATATATATATATATATATATATATATATATATATATATATATATATATATATATAAAATACAGTTTCATGTGGGAGTAACTGCATTGGTTACAGACCTTAAAGCCATTCATACTGTGGTAAGCATTATTATAAGATTGGATCACATCAGATCAATTCCGTTCAAATTAAGACAGATCATATAAGATCGGATTAGTTCAGATAAGAGTATATTAGGATGTAATAGTTCAGATTAAAATGATGATAGTGACCTTATCGATGATGGTGATAACAAGTTGATAAGCATATGATATAAAACTCGTATCAAAAGGCTTTCACTTTGCTAGGTACGATACTTTGAAACAGTTTTTTTCACAGATGACTGTACTTTGACTGTCAGGAGGTAGGAAACCGTTGCAACTCATTGCAACTCCATCTTTCGAACTCATTATAACCATATTTCTACTATCTCTGCGCAGGTCGTTCACTCACAGTTGAAAACGTTCCATCTCCACAAACTTAGCCTGATTTCTTCTTTCCCCTTACCTCTCTCGCTATTCCAAGTCTAAACACCACCCATCTCACTGTCTGCTTGACCCTTTTGTTCTTCACCAGGACCGGTTATTACCCTACCTGTCTACCGAATTTGTTTTTGACTAAACCTTTGAGAATTGGCTTGTTCTTTCGACGTGCTTCAGAAATCTCGTTATTACGGTGACCGGACAAAATGGTAGCGCACAAAATGGTACGGACAAAATGGTATCGACAAAATGGTATAAGGACAAAATGGTATTGGACAAATGGTACGGATAAATTTTAGCTATATTTTAGCCATATTTAAATCGTTGATCCCGCTACCAATTTTAGCTATATTTTAGCTATATTTCAATCGTTGATCTCGCTTCTAGTTTAACTTACATTTTCATCGTTCATCCCGGTTCTGGTTTAATTGACATTTTAATCGTTGATCCCGCTTCTAGTTTAATTTACATTTTAGTCATTGATCCCCTTCTAGTTTAATTGACATTTTAATTGTTCATCCCGGTGCTAGTTTAATTTACATTTTAATCGTTCATCCCGTCTCTAGTTTAATTGACATTTTAATCTTTCATCCCGGTTCTAGCTTAATTTACATTTTAATTGTTGATCCCGCTTTTAGTTTAATTTGCATTTTAATCGCTCATCCCGCTTCTCATTTTAGCTATATTTTAATCGCTTTCACCTTGTGCTGTCAACTCCTGGAGCTCTAGCGATCGTCATGATAAACATTCTCCATTGCTTCCTATTCGAAGTCAGGTCCATTAGTTCTTCCAAATTCATGCCACTTACATCGTGAAGCTCATCCATCCATTTCTTCCTTGGTCGACCCCGTCTTTTTTTCCCTCACCACAAGCCAACATCATTTCCTTTTCTAGCCCATCAGATCGCATAACATGACCAAAGAATCCTAGCTTCGATCTTGTCGCCTTTTGTTTTAATGACTCATCATTCTCGACACCAATCTCCACTCGTATTGATTCGTTCGTCCTTTTCTCTGTCCATGATATTCTCAACATCTTTCTCCATATCCACATTTCACATGCGTTGACCTTTTTCTCCATGTTCTTTGTCATTGTCCACGACTCACAACCATACAAAACCGTTGGGAAGATTGTGGCTCTCACGAGCCTTTTTTTGTATCTATGCTCACATGCTTGTCCTTCCATATCTTTTCCAGTCCAATCATTGCAGCTTTCCCAATCGCAATCCTTCGTTTTATTTCTGTATCACATTTTCCTTTTTTTTCAACCAATGATCCCAGGAAAGTGAAGCTTTCTACCACCTATATTTCTTCTCCGTCAATCTCAAAAGTATCCCATTCTGCTGTTGTCGTGACTTTTGTCTTCTTTATGTTGAAGTATAAGCCAGCTTTTTCACTTTCTCTCCTTACCCTTCTTATTAATTCTATCAGCTCATCTTTTCTTTTTGCCATTAGTGTTGTATCATCCGCATATCTAAGATTATTCAATGTCCTTCCCGCAATTTTTACTCCCTCTTTTGCCCCTTCCATTTCCGCCATTCTCATTATTCTTTCAGCGTATAAGTTAAACAGGAATGGAGACCAAATGCATCCCTGTCTCACCCTTTTCTTGATATTGAATTTATCAGTGTCTCCGTATTCTGTTCTTATCACCGCTATCTGATCTTCATATAGTCCCCTTAATCGCTTTACATAGCGCTAATACGACATATTTTCATCGTTCTTCCAACTTCTAGTTTGACCTCTATTTTCATCACTCATCCAGATTCTAGTTTGACCTCATTTTCATCGCGCATCCAGCTTCTAGTTTAAGTGTTAACATGACACATTTTCATCGCTCTTCCAGCTTCTAGTTTGACCTCTATTTTTATCGCCATTTACCTTCTAGTTTAAGTGTTAATATGACACAGTTTCATCGCTCTTCCAGCTTCAAGTTTGACCTCATTTTCATCGCTCTTCCAGCTTCTAGTTGAAGTGTTAATATGACACATTTTCATCGCTCTTCCAGAGTCTAGTTTGACTTCTATTTTCACCACTCATCCACTTAAACTAGAAGCTAGAAGGGCGGTGAAAATGAGGTCAAACTAGAATCTGGAAGAGCGATGAAAACGTGTCGTATTAACACTTAAACTAGAAGTTGGAAGAGCGATGAAACCGTGTCATACTATCACTTAAGCAAGAAGCTGGGACAGCGATGAAAACGTTTCATATTAACACTTAAGTAGAAGCTGGAAGAGCGATGAAAATAGAGGTCAAACTAGAAGCTGGAAGAGCGACGAAAGAAGAGGTTAAACTAGAAGCTGGATGAGCAAACAAATGATCTGAACGAAGAAGCTGGAAACCGTTAAAAATCTAAGTTAAAGTACAAGCTGGATGAACCATAAAAACGTGTCATATTAAAACGTAAACTACAAGTTGGACGGCCAATGAAAATATAGCTCAAGCTAGAAGCTGGAATATCGTGAACCATTTGTCGTGAACCATTTGTCGTGAACCATTTGTCGTGAACCTTTCGTCGTAGAACCTCTAAAATATTGCTAAAATTAGTAGCGGGATGAACGATTAAAATATAGCTAAAATAAGAAGAGGGATGAACGACTAAAATGTAAATTAAGCTGGAAGCGGGATGAACGATTAAAATGTCAATTAAACTAGAACCGGGATGAACGATTAAAATGTCAATTAAACTAGAAGCGGGATCAACGATTAAAATGTAAATTAAACTGGAAGCGGGATGAACGATTGAAATGTAAACTAAACTAGCAGCGGGATGAACGATTAAAATGCAAACTAAACTAGAAGCGTGATCAGCGATTAAAATGTCAATTAAACTAGAAGCGGGATGAAGGATTTAAACGCAAATTAAACTAGCAGCGTGATCAACGATTAAAACGTATATTAAAATTGAAGTGGGATCAACGATTAAAATGTAAATTAAACTAGAACCGGGACCAACAATTAAAATGTCAATTAAACTAGAAGCGGGATCAACGATTAAAATGTCAATTAAACTAGATGCGGGATCAACGATTAAAATGTAAATTAAGCTAGAACCGGAATGAACGACTAAATTGTAAATTAAACTAGAGGCAGGATCAACGATTTAGATATAGCTAAAATTACTTGCGGGATCAACGATTGAAATATAGCTTAACTATAGCAAAAAATTAGTAGCGGGATCAACGATTACAATATAGCTAAAATGATCGATTAAAATGTCAATTAAACTAGAAGCGGGATCAACGATTAAGATGTAAGTTAAACTAGAAGCGGGATCAACGATTAAACTGTCAATTAAACTAGAACCGAGATGAACGATAAAAATGTAAGTTTAACTAGAAGCGAGATCAACGATTGAAATATAGCAAAAATATAGCTAAAAATGGTAGCGGGATCAACGGTTTAAATATGGCTAAAATATAGCTAAAATTGAAAAGCGGGTATCAACGATTACAACATAGCTAAAATGAGAAGCGGGATGAACGATTAAAGTGTAAATTAAACTAGAACCGGGATGAACGATAAATATGCAAATTAAACTAGAAGCGGGATCTAGTTTTATTCATATTTTAATCGTTGATCCCGCTTCTAAATTTAGCTAGATCTTAATCGCTTTATATAGCGCTAGCTCTGCATCCATACCATTTTGTCCGTACCATTTTATCCGTACCATTTTGTCCGTACCATTTTGTCCGTACCACTTTGTCCAATACCATTTTGTCCTTATACCATTTTGTCCATACCATTTTGTCCGTACCATTTTGTCCGCTATCATTTTGTCCTGGAACCGTTATTTTGATTACGAATGCCTTACACCTTATCTAGGTTCTTCGTACATGTAGCTCCTATCCAGGGTTTGTGCACGATTAGTTTTCCTGCAAGTTTATGAGCTATTTAAAAATAATAATGATATAAGTTATATTTGTTATTACTAAAATTTATCTAAACACTACAGTATAATACTATATATACTCACAGCAGAGTTGTGTACATGTATGTTGTTCAATAGCAGTCCCTATATATATATGCGTGAAACATTTCTAATGAAGCACTGGAACAATTCCATCTGTTCGCAGAGGAATAAATTATCTCTTCTGTATAAACTGAAGAACTGACTCATTAAGTCATGGCATCAGGATGCTGAAAATTTCACATGGATTTTCGCAAAAGAGAAACCTCTGCTTACATTTCGCTAGTCAGTTGTTTGCCAATAGACGCCATTGAGAAAGGGCTCTGAGCAATTAGGCCTACTGTGCACTCAAATTCCTACTGGCCTATTATCTGAACCAGCTTAAAGACAATTCTGTCCGCCATCGCTATGATTATCACCATCATTGCCATGATTACCACCATCATTGTCATGTTGCGGTATGACAACGTGTGGAGATAATAAACGAATAATAATAAATATCAGAGGCATGATCATAATTATCACCAGTGGTAGAGGTAGGGTTTTAATCAGTGCAGTCATTCCAAACATAGTGTTATAACTAGCGCAGTCATTCAAGCTATACTACACCCTAAAGTTAACTTAGAATTTATCTAAAATATTTAAACTATTATGTAAAGATAAAGGCAAGCTCCACTCCCTTACCTCCCTCTCCCTGCGTCACACTTTGGATGGCAGGAAGGTATGGTGTGGCATTTAGCATACAAATTACTGCAATATATAACTTTTATATTAAAATACCATACTAATATTTATAAAAAGGTATTAAAAGATATCCAAAAAGATATCCAATAATAAATGGATTAAAATGCACAAAGAACTCTTCTTACTCATTTGCAAAGATACGCTGTGTAAATAAAGCATACAGACAATTTTCGCAATAATGCAAACGTTAATATATGTTAAAAAATAAAATAACTTAATTTACAATATAATTTAAATTTTAGTTTAGTTTTTAATTTGCTAGAAGAAATAAGTTTATTCAACATTTGCCCATCAAATAGGCCGCACCAATAGCATATCCAAATAAGCCGGGCACAAGTATAACTTACAATTCAAATGTAATTAAACGATATTAAATGTAATTAAAATGAATGTTGTTTATAGTTGTATATTTCTATTACCTAATTTAGTATTTGATGTGCGTTTGTATGTATATTTATATGTGTTTTTATACGTGTGTGCATGTGCAAAAATAGTATTATAGATGGAGGAGGGGAGTGAGATGGGAAGGGAAGAGGAGGGGAGGGGACGGATGGGCAAATAGGGAAGGGAAGGAGGGTGTGGACTCTGTGGAGTCTTCTATTGCGTGCGATGAAAGTTACACTATGTTTGCAGGCCCTGCGCTAAAACCAGCACTATGTTTGTAGTGATTGGGCTCAAACCAACACTCTGTTTGGATTGACTGACCTGGTTAAAACCCTACCTCCACTACTATCAACATCAATACCACCAACACCATCATCACCACCCTTAGTTCCGAACCCACAATCGTTTGAGTATAAACGTGAAGGTACTGCTTTTTCACAATCACCATACTTATCACCATCATTTATCATAATTATCAGCATCAAGTTCGAACCCAAAAGCGTTAGATTACATACAAAATAGCGCTGCCGAATGACAATCTTATTGCTTAATAGGTCACCATGATAAATGGTGGTCTAAGTACTGCTCATAAAGTTCCCTAACAGTTCACGTAATTATGACAAATAAATATAATTATGGTCACATGTAATTCAAATATATCATTTATCACTGACCTCGTCTATTTGAAGGTGTCAAGCATAGAAGTTGCTTGCAGTGCATGAAGACATTTATTTAGCGCCAATAAATTTACTCAGCATGTTTTGGCGACCACAATCGCGAACGCTTTAGGGCCCGTTAAGCATGCGGGTATTCACAGCACTTGCCATTCGAGTCGTACCTGATGGTTTATAATTAAACACAATTTGCGAAAATTTATCCAACAGCTGATGCACAGCGTTACAACCCGCACACATTCTGTAGCCTACAAGTGACCATCCTTTTCTAGTTTCTATACGTTCTAAGAATAACTTCTGTGATTACATAGAAGTTGTCGGTTACAATGCCTCACTCTGTATCAAACTGGTTTCCTGTCGACTGAAGTAGCCAGCCAAACATCCCTTTATCCGACGACAATTTTCACATCATCAGTCGATCAATAGCACTTTACTTTCACTACTAACTCCTTACATCCCTCCTCGTTGCGTGCGATCATCAAGTACGGGTCTTTTAGCTGAGCCACGATGCAGAACAGTTATTGGCTCGCGTGCATTCCATGCCACTGCCCCCAAGGAATGGAATGGACTGCCACTCTCTCCTCACTGATCAAATTCAATTCTTTCCATCAAAAGCGGCTAAAATTAACTATTTCTCCTTGGTTTCCAAGCACTTGGATGTCTAACTCCATCTTCTCCTGGCGACTGACTGACTATCCGGTTCTCATTTCGGTATGACCGCGCGCGCGTTATAAATTTTTATTAATAATAATAATATGAAATGTAGAAAATTCGTGCGAAACTTTTAACCACACAGTTTTCCGCGTTTATAGTCACAACAACTTCTAACTTTCATTTTATTTGAGTGCACTGGAGAGGCATGAAAATGTCAGTGACGGTTATTAATTGAGAATGAGAAAAGACGGTGAGATATTTTTAGTCCGTCGGATCCGCAGTGGACTTTCTAATAATACTTTAGATGAATTAAAATTAGCTTAGGCCTACTTAACCTCAGTTTACGTCATGCTACCTTACCCAGTCAGCATGCATAAATTTGGTTTAAGCAAAGTTCTAAACAAAGCTTCAGTAGGCATAGCATTTATCCGAGCTTATGCGCACACACTTAGAAGCACTGTGCAACAAAATGGTCGTTGTGCTAACTTAATTTTTTAATTGGTACAGCAACCGCACGCAAAAAGGTAGGTAGAAAACGAATGTAACAGGCCTAAGAGAACGCAAGCGTCGCATTAACGCTTAAATTTGATGACAGTGCGGTATAAAGCGCTCAACTTCCACTTTTTCTGACTATTCAACTACATGAAACTTGCTTAACTAAGTTAAGTCATGGTTTACTAAAGGTCGTTGATTCGAAGATGGCTTTTGTTGAGCGAGAGCTATGTGAAGTAATTCTGTTCATATTATGTTTTGGAATAGGTAAGAAGCTCATAGAAAAACATAAATGAGAATTTTTATTTTCTTGTTTTCCAATGCATCAACGTTGCTAGATGGTTTGAAAAGGTTGGCGTAACGTGTCTCGCTTCATTGAGTAGCACACTGCATATCGACAATACGATACGCAATGTTATAAAATAATAAAATATTTATGAAACCATTCCAAGCTAATGCACATGTAGGCCTACACGTTTTCTATAGCGACCCCGTGCTCCAGACTTTACTCATTTTGCAATCTGGGTGTCATATCATTTAAGTCCTGATACGATGGATTAGTTTCAAATTACAACAACAGGTGGCGTTATGTAGAATCTGAGGGAAAATATATCACAAAGAGCGAACCGTTATTATACTGGGCACTACCTTTGCCGATTACAATTGTTAGATTTTAAATGCAAAATTCAAATTCTAGTTAGGCCTAATGGCTTAAAATGCATAAAGAGCTCTTTTTACTCATTTGCAAAGATGTGCTCTGTAAAAAAGCATACAGACAGGTTTAAGCAGGGTTGTAGTCGTGGGTATACGCGGGTATACAGCGTGTAGGCCTACTCGCCTCTAGAGACCGTATGCTCACCTCACAAAATATTTATATTTATTTATATTAAAATACTGTAACGTATACTCACAAAATGCTGTAGCGTATACTCACCTCTAATTTGTTTTGGAAAACTAACCGGTTGAGTGTACTCGCCTCTAATTTTACCACTACAGCCCTGCAGATAAGTCACGCAAAAGTGCAAACCTTATTACATGCTAAAAAATAAAATAACTTAATTTTAAGAATAGATGTAAAAACAGTTTTTTTCGTTTTTTATTTATTTTCAAAAAACCTGTTTTTTATGTTTTTCATCGTTTTTTTCCGTTTTTTATATAACTTTATTTATTTATTTATTTACTGTCTGTTAATGTTTTTCAGTTTCTGTTTAATTTTTTGTCTGATGTCCCTTACGTTGTCTCCGTACTTTCAAGGATTCAGCTCATTTACCTCACTGGTTACGTCATCATTTGAGAAATAAATGCTTTCTGAAATAGCACAGTACAAGAAATAACATTTTATAAAGTTATTTCTAAGTTATCTAAAATGCCAAAAGAAAATGGTGCGGAATGGATTCACGTTACTTTGATAAACGGGAAAGACAAAAACTCAGCATTGGCTAAATTGAAATGCATTTACTGTGAGAAAGTTTACACTATAGCCTAGGCTATAGTCTATACCTCAAAAGTTTAGTTTTTAATTGTGTTAGTTTAGTCAGCATGGACTTAAGTGGACTTATGTCTACAATTTAAATTTGAAAAGATTTCAATATTTTTAATTTCTCAATTTCTTATTAAACCAAACTTATAAGAAATACAAAAATTGTTGTATATTGATTTAACTTAGTGTTTAGGCCTACTAATGAAGTTGTGCTACTTGCTGATCAAATTCTGTAAACAAGGTTTATAATTTTAAATTGCAGTAGGGCCTACGAGATGTGAGAAATCAAATTATTTTCTGTTTTCGTTTTTTCCGTTTTCTCTCGGTTTTTTTTTGGAAAAAAACGACGTTTTTTCCGTTTTTCATTTAGTTTCTATCGTTTTTAACAACTATGATTTTTAAGCTTACAATAAATAGCGCTTCACTTTGTTCTGCTCCATTATACAACATTCTAGTTAATTTTGACTTCTCTACTACTATTTTTTTTATTTTGTATGTTTGTTATTTAGCATCAAGTAATTTAACAATTGAATTAGTTTCCTTAATGGGTTAGTCACAAAAGTCATATCTGAGGTAGCCGAAATGGTGCTACGCGCACTGAGAAGAAAAAATGATGACTAATATTCCTTCTTCAGACCTGCATTTTCTTTTCACCATGGACTCTGTATACACCTTTAACCAACACTTGAAAACTGTTCTTTATCGCCGTATGTTGGAATGGGATTATTAAGCAAGTAATGCTGAGATCATTCGGTGGGATACCCGCATAAACGCAGAGGCCAGTTGCCTTATTCCCATCAATAGTTGACAATTAATTTATTTGTTATGAAAACTAGCCTCCAGAATTTTTTTCATGCCCAATTCGCCTCAGTGAATGCAGTTATTTTTCAGCCAATGGAAGCATTACTGTAACACCCAGTAACGCCGCGGTAGTTGCTGGGAACTGGATGTCGATGGAATGTCGTACGACCAATGGATCTTACGTCTACCGATGGACATTGACACGACCAAACAGTTCTGAAAATGAGCACATATTCTGGAATCATGACGGGAGACGTGAACTAATTCCGAACAATTCATTATATTTTGGAGTCGATATGGACGAAAGTTGTTCTGGATCTCTGTACTCCAATACAACACGGTTAGACGATGCTGGAGTCTATGTCTGCCGTTCCCGCGTAAATAACAAACAGACCGTAATCAGCGCTCATCTGACCGTCTTAGGTAAGAACAACGTTATGTCTACAAACGCTGAACTCCAATCTCTTCGTAAGATCACTAAGTCTACAATCTAACGATTGCAGGTTAACGCCCGCTGAACGGATTCCTTGCTACGAACAAAGTTTGCACACATGTCTGTGTCGATACAAATAAAATATACTTATGCTTATACTTAACACGCATATCAATTCAGTGTACCGAATTACATTCATTTAATGTTTGAATACTTTCAGAGCGTGAACCGATTTGCGAGACCAACTACACAGCAGAAGATAACGCGACTCTGACAGAAGGTGACAGGATCTGGATGCAATGTACAGTCAACTTCCGAGGGATGTGGGCTCCAACCGTCGAATGGAAACAACACACAGAGGGCGATAAAGAAGAGGAAGACGAGCAACCAAGAATCCTTCGTGGGGTATCAACGGTAAAAGTGTACAACAGTAGAGTCACTTCAACGCTCAGTTATGTTAGTGGTTCTAGTAAAACTACTTATTTTTCATGCAGAATCTTTTTCAGTTGGCATACTGGTAGCGTCAAAGTTACAGCGACCAATCTTCCGAATTTCACATACACGTGGAAGTCACCAAGACTAGTACCACATTTGGCGCAGTTGATGACTACAGATGAGGTGTACATCGCACCGCTTCCAGTTGAGGTTCGACCTTTCGGCACAACTACACCAAAGCCAAGTAGAAGTAATGACTGGTGTAAGTGTTGGCTACACTTCTTTATAATTACTTCGAAAACTATAGGCTCTTCTGGAAACACGTGTCTGAACATTCACATAGCACCTGGTAAAGAAACACAATAGACGTCGAAGGGGCGGAACCACGAGGTTTGCTTCACGATAGAGGAATACATGTGTGCATATCATTATTGCTTGCATTGATATAGGTAATTATGTGGGTATGCACGCATGCATGGATGGAAGTATTCGTTCATTCATTCGTTCATTCTAAGGATTTTACATAGCGCCTCATCAAGAAACCTACTCATAGGCGCTCCCAGCTCAGCCACAGCTAAAGAAATGAGTTTTGAGGGACTTACAAATAGCAGGCGAGTTTAAAACAGTGGCAGCAAGCGCAGGTTTAGAGGTATTGTATTGTATTGTATATGGGCATTTATAAAGCGCCTCTTGCGGTATAGACCATTCAGAGGCGCTAGAGGTAGGCCATTCCAGATGGAGGGCCCTACAACCAAAAACGCCCCGACACTGTCTAATTGCAGTGCGAGCACGGGGGACCAAATGCTCCCCACCTTGCCGAAGAGCGGAGAGTTCGACAAGCCGCAGGAACGTGAGACAACTCGGATTTGACGTAACTGGTAGTAACAACTACGAGTGACCAAATTAATATGCTGTGAGAAATTCAGCTCTTGGTCCAAAGTTACTCCAAGGTCTCGAACTGTGAGAGAGAAAGAGATATGAGGAAAAGTCACCGCTAATAGACGCAGGTCAATGGACGCCAATTTCCTGCGGGTACCGATCCAGATAAACTGGGTCTTAGATGGATTCAAAAGCAAGCGATTTGAAGCCATCCATGATGAGAGCGTCAACGATACAGGAGACACTGCATCAGCGGCGAGACAGTGAACATAGACCTGCACGTCATCAGCATAGAGCTGGAGCAGAAGCCCATTTACGGATGCAAGGAACTAATACCAGCTGTGTAAATAATGTACAGTAAAGGGCCCAATACTGCAGGGCATATTTTAACTGTATAACTAGTGGGACAAATGTCCCAGAAGTCTTAGGATTTGTCCCAGTAGTCAGAGCGATTTGTCCCAGGCAATGTATGTAAAGTACAACTAGTGGGACAAATGTTGCAAGAATTTAAAGATTTGTCCCAGCAGTATAATGAGAAAGGTATGACATTATTGTTGAATGACCCCTTTGGGAGACCCGAGAAAGGTTGTAAAAGAAGGTGATGACTAAAAAAAAGGTCATCAACTTTTTTCGGAGATGAATTTTGAATTTTTTTTTAGAAAAAGTCGAAAAGTTGTAAGTTTGTGAAGATTAATTCCTTAAAATCTTCGACCAGATCATGGCCGACTTTCTCCGACCCACCTTTGAGAGACGAGTTCCAAAGAAAGATCATGAACTGATTTTGTCCCAGTAGTCAAAATTCCTTAAAATATGCACTGCAATACTGAGCACTGTGGCACACCGAAAGGGGCAGGGACACAACGAGACCCAGAGGCACAAACAACCACACAGTTTGTACGCTCAGACAGATAGGATGGAAGTATTTGCTGGGGAAGATATGAATGGTAGCACTCTTGCACGAAGAACATAAGATCTTGAAAGACGCGGTTCGATACCCGTAAGCTCCCTATAGTTCGACTCAGCCGTCCACTCCCTAAGGTTCAGCTGTAAAACGACAGGGCACCTCTCACGCTGCCAAGACGTGTTTTCTATGAAATATTGTATAATTGTACCGTCATATGTTGCAATGTTACTGCGGTTTGTCAGTGAGCTTGTCAATTAATACGAATATGTAATTATTCTTATGTATATATTGATGAATGTAAGTATGTAAGTTTGTATATATCTATAAGTATTTGTGTGTATTTGTGTTTGTATGTATGCACGCCGACAAGTATGTATCTATACATATACTGCGCCTTTCCAGTACCTCTCAAGCTGTAGCAAGGCAAAGGCGCGCCTAAAATGTAGCTGCACATGTTCCTTGTGCAGCATCTGTTCGGATTTCCAGCAGAGAATGTCCCACAAAGAGGTCCAAAGGACAAGAAAATGCTCCATTTTCCAGCAGCAGTATGCGAATGTGCAATCAATCTGCCCTTGTTTCGATGAGGCCTTGAAATAAACTGGACTTCAGCGAATTCAAATTCTTCGGCTCGTGCAGAGGCGCGTTTACAGAAAATGGGGCCCTAGGCGCAAAATTTTTGGGGGCCCTTCTGATCTTGTAGACTGAGAGTCTGAGACTCTGGTGGTGTTTACCCTGCCATGTTCATGCAAAAACCAACGAAGTTGAACCTGAAGCCGTTTTGGTGAGTGCCATTGGCACCGTAAATGTGATCACTTATAGAAGCTATTTCGTGGATTGTGAAGTTATTTAGTATAATGTTATTTTTCTTAATTGAAAATAATATTTTCATTCGTTTGGGGCCCTCCGAGATTTGAGCCCTAGGCGCGCGCTTGGTGCGCCTACGTGGAAACGCGCCTCTGGGCTGGTGTGGTGCTGAGTGAATATTATTGCACAAACTCTGGTACCCCTGCTCGGTCAGCTCAATTTGCTTCCTGGTGAATAAGTTACAAACTGGTCCGTCGAACCTATCAAATCCGTACACAGGGCACTGCTGCCTACCTTCAATCCTTACATTCCTTCCTGTAGTCTGTAATCTTCGGGTATGGATGTGCCAGGTTAGAGAACTGTCTTTGGGTCTCATGCATTTAATTTTACTCCTCTTCTGAATAGAACCGACTTTCAACGTCCATCTGATCATCATACTCTTTCTTCTTTCAAGGAAAGGCTCAGAACTCCTTATTTCTCATCGGCTTGCAACTGTGGGATACCCAACTGCTCCTCACCCTTGACCAATTAAACGTTCCAATTTTTCTGTGTGACTTTGCGTGTATTAAGAGGTTTTAATAATAATAATAATAATAGTAATAATAGTAATAATAATAATAATAATAATAATAATAATATTAACAATAATAATAATAATAATAATAATAATAATAATAATAATAATAATAATAATAATAATAATAATAATAATAATAATAATAATAATAATAATAATAATAATAATAATAATAATAATAATAATAATAATAATAATAATAATAATAATAGTAACAACGATAACAACAACAACAACAACAACAACAACAACAACAACGAACGTTACACGCTCCTTAACCCTTAACATCAATCACGCATTAATTAAGGCAGGTTCGGCCCCGCAATGGTTATTCACGCTCCAATTTACCTCCGGCGGGCTGTGAGACTCAATGCTGAGGTGATCAGAGCCTTGGCGCACCTTTTCGCGAGCCGAACACGTGCTGCTGTGGCTCTTTCTTTTCCGTGGAGGGCTCTCACCGGCTATCTGCAAGCTTGTGTCCGGGTCGTTCATACCGTTATGCTTCCTTCAATGATTTCATTTTTCGAAGCTTGCCTCGTGGAACTTCTGAGAACCGTCTGCAAGAAATCGGATGGTCTCATCTTAATTCTTTAACGAATCGGGTGGAGCCTCATTTCGGATGCAATGGTTACAGACACCCTCGCCCCTCCCGGGTCTGCAGCGGAGAAGGGTGCGGCTCACAATAACGCCATATACATCTTGCCGCCGTCCACCACTCTGTCCTCTGGCTTTCGATCCCTGGGGTCCGATGAACGCTGAATGCCTGGCTTTCATTTCGTGTTTGGCACAGCACCTCAGCACCGCATCAGAGGACTTACTAGAGGCTTTCGACCTGATTCAGCCGGTTTACGTTAAAATGCGCTTGTTAAGATCGGCTCAATTAAAGACCGCGAGTTTACCACGCGTGATCATATCCGCGCGGTCTTTATTTTCTCACACGATAAAGTCAATTTCATAGATGTTTATAAAGTCAATATTTTAGATGTCTATAACGTTCTAGAGCGAGTTCATTGTGTTTCTAAAAACAGATGTTTATAGGCCTAACGTTATAAAGCGAAGAGTTCATAAAGTTCTTGCTAATTTCTAAAAGGAATATTCAATATTCAAACGGTTGAGAACTACACTTGTAGCTGTAAGTTACGAGCAATGCCTCGAAGATATTGCAACAAAGGACGATCAGTTTTTCAGATATTTCTTCCATTCTTGTCAATTAATATCGAAGCCCTTTAGGAAACTAATGTACCTATGGGTATGAAAAAAATATATTTTCATAAATGTAGGGTTTAGACAAATTTAAACAGAAGACAAAATTCAATTCTCCATTATTAAGAGAAAAGCAAACTGAATCGTACCGGACGTAATGGCCTCTAACGCTGGAAAAAGTTTTAAAATATTGACAATAACAACGTTTGCAAGAAACTACCACAGCAGCTCATCTATTGTCAATATTTATTTTTCCTTCTGGGATGTAATTGTTAGTAAAATTAATTAATGTCTGTAATATGAAAGGAAAAGTATATCGCAATTATTTCGGACATTTCTGACGAAAATGACAGTGCTTATCAAAAATTTAAATGCTGAACATTAAGAGTGACGATTTCAATTTCGCCGTAAATTATATCAATATATCTATATAATTAAAATTTGCTAACATTTTCAATTTGAATCAGCAGCTATAACTTGCCCAGGCCTCGTTCTTTCTAAAACACCCGCTACATTGTACAGTGCTTCCCAACCTGTGTGCCGCGGCACACAAGTGTGCCGCGAGCGCCGTAGAAGTGTGCCGTGGCCGAATGTCGGAAATCAGAAGTTTTGCATGACAATAATATAAGTAAGTCATTATATCCACTATCCCATACTGATTAATTGGTGCAGTCAAGTATAATTTCTTACCAGGCTGATTTAACTGTGGCCTTTGAAATCTGCATAGACCACTGTGTGTTTCATCTATATTAACTTACTTATTTTCTCTGTCTATGCCAGCAACGTTAGTATGCTTCATTATTACGCATCTTTGCGTCATCGTATTTTCAAATTCAATTTCTATAATTATGTTTCCTCTCGCAGTTGAAGTTGATCCAGGTTCAGCTGTGATACATACATAAATTCGTTTATTTCCAATCAGTGGGTTGACACACCGCAAACCATTACAATAAAAGGATGGTCTTATGCACAAGTGGGCTAACCTCGAAATTTTCAGTTTCTGTATTATTTCATGAAAACGTTCTTCTATCACGTTTACATCTATGGACAAGTGGGCTAAGCCATGCACCAATTACATTGTTTAAAAATATGCACGTGACCATATGGGCTATGCTGATTGGCTTTATGGACAAGTGGGCCAAGCGATGCGTCGTAACGACAAAGAAACATGGCACGGATAAACAAGCGAAGGTTTAGTTTCCGTGAGGCTTTTGCTTTAATAATAAATGATTCTGAAAGATCTAATGACGACAATAATGATATTGTACCAGGTATGCTATCAAGAATGTTTCTAATGTTTTATCTAATCGTGGTAAAAAAAGGAAATTGCTGCTAGAGCTGATCTCTAACGAACCACCAACGGAAGCTGTCATCGTTCAACTACCGCTACCAAAAGACAGTAACCAAACAAGTCACTGACCAAATTGTTGTTGTTGTTGTCTATCTATATGTTCATGTAAAGCGTTGCGTTCTCTCAATGTTTTTCTAATAAACGAATATTGAGGTTGAGATTGTTAATGTTATTATAACGCAGTGGCTACAGTTCCGTCTAGACGGGACTCTTAATAGGCCTAATAATATTATTTTCGTGTTGGATTCCGTCTATCTAGTTAGATTATGTTTATTGACTAAAGTAAACGTATATAATATTTCAATTTTAATAACTCTAATTGAAAACATTTGAATTTTCTTTCATTCTGATAGACGGCAGCAAACGCTCTCGTAAAGTACCATCAAAATTTAAAGACTATGAGACTTTAATGGCAACCAACTCGTACGCAACGCAGTCTTTGGTAGAAACGATGGTACCACTACCAACAGCAACCAAACAAGTCACTGACCAAGTAGCAGCAGAATCTGTTGTTGCCGCACCAGCCCCATCCGAACCAGTCGAAGAACTGGTGGAAACTGTCGTTGCTCAACCAACCGTAGCAGAGCCAGAGCTGATCTCTAACGAACCATCAACGAAAGCTGTCATCGTTCGACCAACGACGGTACTGCCACCAACAGCAACCAAACAAGTCACTGACCAAGTAGCAGCAGAATCTGTTGTTGCCGCACCAGCCCCATCCGAACCAGTCGAAGAACTGGTGGAAACTGTCGTTGCTCAACCAACCGTAGCAGAGCCAGAGCTGATCTCTAACGAACCATCAACGAAAGCTGTCATCGTTCGACCAACTGCAGCTGAACCAGCTGCTGACCAAAATTCTGATGCAACAACTGAGTATGTCATTGCCACAACTGGACCAGTCTTGGATCAAGCTGTTGCAGAAGGAAGTTCAGAGGTCCTAATTCAAACGGCAGATAATATTGTTCCCACTCAATCATTTACAAAAAAGAGGTTTGGTGATTCAAGTAGTTGGAAACGAAATGTAGCAAAACAAAAGAGAAACAATGGAGAACAGTACATGAACCGATCTGGAAAACAAGTGGCTGCTATCGTCTTTAGAGACTATGACTGTTTATGTCCAGTGAAATGTGCTTCAAAATTGTCTACTGCTGAAAAACAACACATGTTTAATCTTTATTGGAACTCAACACGTGACGCAAAGTTAGCTTTTATATGCGGACACGTTCGGCAGATTTCTGTGAAGAAACGCTACAGCGATAAGTTAAACGAATCGCGCAGGCAGAAAACACGCACATTTTGTCTAACTAAGGAGGACCTCACAGATGTTAGAGTATGCAAAAAAATGTTTTGCAATGTACTGCAGTTGTCAAACGGTAGTCTTGGGCGAGCACTAAGCAGAGAAGTAGAAGAATCATTTAGTGAGAAACGAGGGAAAAAATCCCCAACAAATAAGAAATCAGACGTGGATGTCGATATGGTTAGGAGACACATAGGCAGTTATCCTCAATACATCAGTCATTACTGTCGAAAAGATAACGAACATGTGAAATATCTGCCACAAACATTAAACTTGGCTTTGATGTATAGAATGTATTGTACAGATTGCAGCCAGAGGAAAGTTAATCCCATCAGTGAAGCTCTTTATAGGAAGATATTCCACCGTGACTTTAACTTGAAATTTAAGGAGCCACAGAAAGATACCTGCACACGTTGTGACAGTTTCAAGGTCCAGCTTGCAGCATTGCAACAGCAGAAAAAAGATGATGACATAGAACAGAAAATCAAAGACATTGAAGCAAACAGAGATAGCCATCAGAGAAGTGCACAACTTGCTCGTGATGCACTTACAACTGACAGACATGAGGGAAAAAACTCGAGGAACACTGCGTCTGTGATAACATTTGACCTCCAAAGTACTCTGCCTACTCCATCACTAAGCACTAATGTTGTGTACTATAAAAGACAACTTATGGTATATAACTTGGGCATTCACAACTGTGAAAATGAAACAGGTCATATGCATGTTTGGCACGAGGCCCAAGCATCCAGAGGTTCCCAGGAGATTGCATCTTGTCTAAATAAATATATTTACGACAATGCAGATAGTGATAAATCAGAGTTAATAGCATGGTCTGACAGCTGTGGTGGCCAAAATCGAAATATTAAGATGTCTGTTTCGATGCTTGCGTTAGTGAGTGACACCAGTTTACCATATTCCACCATAACTCAAAAATTCTTGGAAAGCGGTCACAGTTTCTTGCCTAATGATTCTGACTTCTCAGACATAGAGAAACGCCGAAAATATCACCCTCATATTTTTCACCCCCAAGAATGGTATGACATCATTTCTGAAGCACGAAGTAAATCGAGGCCATTCAGCGTCATTAACATGACAACTGACAGATTTCTAACAACAGCACCACTGGAGCAGCAGATTACAAATAGGAAACAAGATACAAGCAAGGATAAGGTCAACTGGTTGCACATGAAGCAAATCCAATATCGCCGGTCATGTCCTAAGACACTATTTGTACGCTACAGTCATGATCCAATAGAAGATTGGAAAGAAGTTGACATTTCTAAACGAGGAAGAAATGTGCCACTTGATCAAATACCGCGGGGCAAGCTATATGCTGAAGGCGAACGAAAAATAAATCCGCTGAAAAAGAAGGACCTATTGAGCATGCTACATCTCATTCCTCCAATTCATCACAATTTCTACAACACCTTGCCTACTGCTGCAAAACCGCAGGAGGATGACATTGATGGGTTTCCGGAAGTTTTAGACTTTGAAATCGAACAAAATCAATAGCATGGTGTTCAATGCTAATAATTGTTGTGTTTTCAACATGTTTAGTTGCCATTTAGGTTCTACACTAAATCCTTTCCCAATTTTAACGCTATTTTGTAGATTTATGGTAACTAAACTTAACTAGTCGTGACCAGTCTTAGTCTAAGCGAGTCTTAACTTGTTTTCTTAATGTTAGAATTGCATAATAAAGTTAATGATTCTACATTTTATTATTGTACACTTGTGGGCTAACTCAGATTAGAGCAATATGAATTATGGACAAGTGGGCTAACCAGCTTTTTGCTTTTTTTCTCTGCTAATAGCATTTATCTCAAACTTTTTAAATGCTGTGTAGCAGTCTATGTTCAAAGCAATATTGAATATATAACAACTTTAAAAATAAACGGAATACTAAAATGGTAATTTAAAAAAAATTGATTTTCTCCGTAAAATGAAAAAAGGGGTTAGCCCACTTGTCCGTAAGACCATCCAAAATTTTAAAGTAGAGCCGTTTAACTAAAAATTAATCTAACTAAGAAACTGGTCCAGCAAGAGACAACATTGTTGTTTTTTTACTGTTTTTTATACATGACATTGTTATTGAGCATTTATCAGATTTGGAAGACAAGTTACAACATTATTTTCCAAGTTTAAATGTCTGTGACAAAGACTGAGTCAGAAACCCAGTTCATCACGAACTGGATTTGTTTGGCCTACAGATTGCGGAAACGGAACACCTGATTGACACTGCAGTTGACAGAACACTGCGACTAAAGTTTGCAGAAATGAACTTAACAGACTTCTGGATTATGATAGAGAAGGGACACTCCTTGTTAAGTGCCAAAGCTGTCGGCTTACTGCTGCCCTTCTACGTTGCTTACCTGAGTGAAAAGGCATTTTGAGGAATGACACAAATCAAAACGAAACACAGAGGGTGTTGACAGTCAGTTGAAAACGACTCACGAGCGTGCTTTTCAACAGCCATTCAATACAAGCTCATATTGACACAATTTTACACTCTTTCCAAAGTCAACCGTCCCATCATCCATGGTTTTCATTCTGGATTTATGGTTTATAGTCTGCTTTTAACTAATTTGTCCCGGTTGTGATTATCTGTTTTTAAAACAACGGCTGACAATTCCTGATTTTTTATCAGAATACTGACGTCGATATTGATTGAAGTTTTTTCTAGAAGGAAAACATAGTAACTGACTCAGTGACATTTTAAAAACAAATTTTCAGGCTTTGTTTAATAGATACCAAATAAATCCATTAATCCAATTTTAATTTTGGAGACTAGTCGATTAACTTTTTAATCAGTAACAGCTCCAGTAATTAATAATTACCAATCAACAATTACAAATTAACACTCAGCAATCAGCATTCAACAATCAACAACAACAGACAAACGCTAATAATTAACAATTAACAGCTAACAATAAGTAATAATCACATATCTCAGCAAACAACACAGCATTACATATTATCTTTTAGCCTAGGCCTACAGGGCCGTTGATTGGCATTAAAGTAGGTCTAACTATTGATGGAAAACGAAACCTTTCCTCCTTTTTGCGATTCTTTTTTCGGTGAAAAGCCTTTCTCAGATTCCCTAGACAGTAACCGCCTCAGAGCACATCCTCCTCCATCAACAATGTTTTGACGTAATATCTGATGTTGGGTGCACATGATACAATGGTTTCAGATATCATCTCGTTGATTCTCCTGTTTGCCGTTCTGGTTTTCGTTTCGCTCCTGGTTGGTTTTGGAATTCGACGCTACGTGCGATTCAGAAGAGTCAGAGGTAGGAATACTAAAAAGCCTTAAGCTTATATTAGCTTGAACAAGATTTACGCAATTGTATAATCTAGGCCTAGGGTGGTACTCTGCATGACTTATACAAACATAACGAGATCTTTATTTCTAAAGGCCATGCATGTTGAACGTGCGTTGTCGGTGGTGAGATCAGACGGCGTGTGGAATGAATGACCTGCTCTCATGTGCCGAGGTTAAGTAAGTTTTAAGTCGCTAGAACGTCATACCCATTCACTCCAATGGCTGCATCCCAGTGTTAGTTTATGGCAAGACTATTTTTCATCCTCATCAATATCATCATCGTCACCACCATCGACATCTTCTTTTCTTTTCTTTTTTTTTAACGAGATTAAGATCATCAGCCATATCATGTTGAACAATACTACAAAAGACACATATACTGCAATTATACGATATCTAATTTTGATAGACGTATATGAGATACTTTGGCTTTGAACTTCATGCACTGACTGTACACTGTCGCTGAGAAAATCTGTCGGTGAGAGTGATCGGTCGCCATTTGCCAAAGCTAAGGAAACTTAAGTCACTAACACTGTGTACTCATGGCTGGCGGTTTATAGGAGTCTACATGCTTTAGAAGTATAACAGCCCTGAATGTAATCACCGCTGTAATCCACGTGATTCAGCCAAAACGTTTTGTAGACTTAAACGTGGTATACAATGCTTCGACTTCAAGTACCGCGCCCTTGCGAAGACTAGAAAGACCACCTTCCATCGAATATGACATAATCCCAACCGCAACACCGAATATATATGAGCGGATAGATGGCGCTGATGCAGATGATGACGTTGAAGCGCAGGCGACGTCACAGAATTATAATCACCCTCCCTTGAAGGAGTGTTACAGCGGTTTAATGGCTGCCACCTGCAATGCCACGTGTCAATACGACACTCTGGATCATTACGAGAAGATGGATCATTTCGATCCTGAGACAGACCCAACTGGAAGACAGACGCCAGAAGGTCCAAGCCAGGAGGCTGAAGAAGTGAGGTATACTACACCAGTTCCAAAGAGAGGTATTGTAAAGCCAAATCTTCCTTCTGGCTCCAAAGACTACCTTGAAATGGCTGGAGATGCTAAAAAGTCAAAAATGGTTGTCACACCTTCGCACGTCGACTTACCTAACGACTCAGATGAAGACAACCATCCGGATGGTAAGCTAAAAAGGTTTGTTAAAGACAGTGATGACTACCTTCAGCCAGGCCTCAAAGCCATGGATAACTGCCCAACATACATACGTGCAGATCGTGTATATACAGAGTGAAAAAACTTATTATTGATTTACTTTCGAAGAATCTGCACATTATTCCTGCATGACTCATGTTCAATTTGTATCCTGGTTGTTTTACGAAGTACGTCAATATTTTTGCAGGGGAATACTTTCATATCTGATTCCTGTTACTTGAAGTGTGGAAATGCTCCAAACGTTAAGTTTTTTGTGACAAAATGAGTTTTAACTTGTCTTACCATAAAATTTTACGGAATTGGTTATAACGGTGTTTAAGATGTTTAAATCAAGCACACTGACTGTTTAATATACATTGGTCAAACATTTCGTAACACAGATCTGTTTCCAATTGAAGGAGAAAACGTGTTTCATCAATGCTCCAATTTCTTCTTAGAAATAAAAATTTGACTGACCTTGATTTTCATATGAAAACATCTTTGGTACCGCTTTGTTTTTTTATAAATCATACATCTATTCAGTGTTGGGTATGAGTTAACTCAGATGAGTTTGAACTCACGAGTTAACTCACTTGCTGTGATTTATGAGTTTGAATTAACTCACCTTAAAGAGTGTGAGTTATGAGTTTGAGTTAACTCATATTTTCTGTGAGTTTGAGTTGTAATTGTCAATTATTTTAAACTCAACTCACTCTTCGGCACTCGGCCTTTTTTTTATATCGTCGGCTTTCCATACTGGTGAGTGGTGACGGCAGGGAGGGTCGTAAACACTGCTAGCGGACAGTGTTTAAGCACTGCATATGTTGTATGTTGTGAACAGTTAAGAACAACATGGCTGAAGTACCGTGTATTCTTGATGGAAACTATTTTTCTGTTACAAGTAGGCGTGATGGAAAAATTGTTGCTCGATTAGAACATGCTAGTCTGAAACGTGTGAGTTTATGATTTAACTCATTTAACAACTGAGTTTGAGTTAACTCATTTCAATTAGGATGAGTTGAGTTTGAGTTTAAACTCATTTTGAGGTGCATGAGTTGAGTTTTGATTTAACTCATTTCTTGTCTGAGTTTACCCGACACTGCATCTATTTAATTAGAATGAAGGGCACCATTTCATTCAATAAAATTGTAAACTGCAGAATCTACAAATTAAGGCTTGTTTTTGTACATTCAGTCACATTTCAACAAATTAAAATATTAGTTTGAGAGCCCTGTTAAATTTAGAGTATGAAAAGTTAATGCCGTTGCTTGAGAGCATAGAAACTTTGAGCAATGATGAAGCATCATTCGTTCATTGTATAATTTTGTACTGGCAAAATATTGAGCAAGCGTGGCTTCTAATGACTGTGAAGAGCAGTGTAAATACTCACGATGGTGACACCAGGGCTCAAAACCCGTCGCTTGTCGCTTTCTTGATAATCTGCTAGGAGCCAATAATATAGAATATTCTTTCAATTCAGCAGTTGCCTATGAATTTGCCATAATTTGCAAATTAGTAATCCGAATTTTAAGCCGTTTGCTTCACTTGATACAGAATATAGCCCTTTATTGCCCAGCAAAGTTGCAGAGTAATGGTTGCTAAGGACTTTGATGACACGAATATTATAAAACTTTTTACTCGATTTTCTCATTTGTTATGATTATGCTTATGAAAGAATGAAACGAGTATAACTTCAGTTAGAAAAATGATATTTTCATTCTGTAAAAAGTATTTTGAAGCAGATTTATTGTAGAATATGACTGAATAAAAAGGCAAGAAAGCGACATGTGACGGATTTTGAGCCCCTGTGTTAATTTATTGTGGTTAAATTGGTGTTTTCAATTGGAACAGAATTGCAAATCTATATGCAGCTCATGTAATCGACAACTTTCCTGTTATCAGATGCAAATGTAAGTTGTTTTTTTATAAAGGATTTACTTACTTGCTTACTTTACTTAAGACGTCATACTGAGCTGATAAGAGGTTCTGTGTACTTCGGTTAGATATTATTTCAGAATGACAACCGTTTTAATATTATTCTTCATGCATGGCAATTATTATGTTGCAACAAATATAGTCAAGACACGATTTTCTCCTTACTAATCAGAAAATTGAAGTGCCTGGCAAATATCTTCCACATCAAAGCACGTCGGATATAAAGAGAATCTTAGTGCCAAATAAAATTCATATCTTTTTTACTTGACGTATACACCAATGTTTAATCTAGTCCCCCTCTTGTGAGGGTGGAAACAAGGTTTGTCGGGGGGGGGGGGACCAACAACGGCGACCTTTTTAGGAGAAATTTCATCCGTGTTCCAACGTCAAAAAATGTGAGGAGTTTAGGAATTTTAGGAATTTTCTTCTGTAAAAGTTGGAATTTCATCTTCCAAAAAAGTAATTCGTCCCACTTTTTTCGAACTCAAAACTTAGACGACCTTTTTTTTAGGAATTCATCTCTATTACTCGTCTCTGGGGGGGGGAGCGTAACATGTATCCTGGCGGGAGAATTTCTTCCCCAAAACAGTCTCTACATTATAATATTGCTGGCCTCTGGGGGAACATAAATCCTGGGGGGCGGGAAATTCCCCCCCCCCGATGACGGTCTAGATTGAACACTGCGTACACACTGGTTTTCCTTCACGACGCTGCGTGAGTAGTGAGTACATTAAAGTTTAAATATGCAGTTGGCCTGTTTGTGACTTATGAATGATATTGCTCATTGTTTTATGAGCACTATATGTATGTAGCAGACGATTACCAAGTTTCGATAGTTCACAAACATTGTCCTGCCGACAATTCTTCCTGAATGTATTGACCTTTTAATCATTTTAATGGTAGTAGTTTCTATCTCTACTCTCCACATGTAAACTTATTAACTGACAATCGTTTTAAATGGAATTCTGCAATTGTTGTTTAATTCAAATATGCAAAGAACAGTCGCTTGAAGTTTAATCTTGAATAAGCTAAATCGGATTTTGATGTCCGCGGGAAAGTCTTTGCCTGTCAATAATTATATGCGCGTTGAATATCAGCTACATTCAAGTCATTAGGTAGAAAGATTTGTAAACCCAGAAAAGCAGAGTAAGCACATAACATCGATTAATCGATTGGCGATAAGTCAATAATACAATGACTAATCGCCAATATTTTACCGTGAAATTGCACATTTAAATCGATATTTAGAATTTTGGGTTTTAAGTGGCTATAAAACTATGAGCACGTAAAAATTATTTCGATGTAATGCTGTATTTATGACCATCAGAGCACAAACTTCAATAGTGAAACTCTATGCTTTATCATTATAATTATTTTGCACGTGCGCAGTCACATCCCAAAATGCATTTATTAGACTTTTGGTAATTAATTAATAGATATGCAGTGTGCGTCCATTTACGTTAATTGCAAACAAACACAGAGGACACAGTGTCTCCTCTTTGTTTGTCTGTCAATTAGTCCAGGTCACCATCCCTTTATCTTGTTACATGACTTGAATGTGAATTTGGCCTATTGACCCGGTCTATAAATTACCAGAATTGAAATCATAAACTTGAGTAACATGCTGCGTTGTAAATTATCAACTGTTTTTGCGTAGTTTTGCATATAATAGAATATAGGCCTAACTGATAAAAAAATATGACTTAATGTCATTTTTAGACAAATGGTGCAAAAAATAAGAACACTGTTAGAAATGCAGTAAACAGTCCTAATCACAATGTATGCTATAATTGTAACCTGGGATTAAGATTACTAAGGGATATGAAGCGGCAACGCGTCAGCCAATCAGAGCTCGTCTTTTCTGATTCATCGCAGGCGATGTCTGTGGCCATCTATTTTTAGAAAAGTGACATCCGGCCTTTTTGGAGAGAGGCGACTTGGCTCAGAGCAGAAGTAAACACTCTCGGAATCGCTCTAAATTCTTTTAGCGATTTATTTATTAATAAGGACATAATTATGCGATTAAAGTAAATTACGGGCAGTCTAAATAAATAAATAGTCTGAAACTAAGTAACAGACGGATGCCAAAATCCTGCAGCTATTGATAAGTGTTTTTATTTAGTTAAGCCAGCTATAACCGACCCGTGTTTGACTAGCCGGTGTTACTAAGGTCCCGGATGTGAGCCACATACATAGTCTAGATAAAAGATCCTATAGCCTATTCATCGGCTTCATATCCCTTTAGTAATCTTAATCCCAGTTGTAACCGATAAAAATTATGTGTGCTCTAGTTACAGAGTTGTGTTATATGAGTCATTCTCAACGCTTTCAAGTGATTAAATGGTTTGGAAAAACAAATTCTACACTGAAAATAATGAAGCTAAGTATGAAAGTGTTCAGATACAGAACCTAGCTTCTGAATATTATTACTTAATTAGAATTGATTAAACACATAAAACAATAAAAACATATAGACACATAAACACATGTGCATTTGATAACAGTAAATAAACATTGATCTCAAGTATAGCGAGTTTCATGGAACAATTTATAACAAATTATTTCAGGAATTTATTACTTGCTTATCTTGCTCATTAGTTGTTATACTGTAGCAATTAATAACAAGAAATTTACTTAAGCGGCAACAGTTATTAATGTAAAGTGTTGGGACAGGTACAGTCATTAAGTAGGAATTATCTGTCATACAACTGCTGATTAATGGTAGGAACTAATCAGTAACACACGAAGTGCCTGTTTCAAGCATACTCTCTATGCTTGTTATTAAACAGTCTGTAGGATGCCATATGATACAAGCACGAATAAATAAGCTACGATGGGAAGTTTTTGCAGCCTTAAATCTAATCTTAAATCTAATCTTAATTCTAATGCAGTTGATAGCGACGTAACATAGTCAAAACAAATGAGACAGACAATTTTCGAAACTGAGGGAGGTTGACAAAATACCAAGTTGACCAGTACTGGTAGTTAATGACATAATTTCTTATACCGAGTTGGAACCTTGATTGTAATGGCGCCTTGAGAGGTTGTACAGGCGAACGCGCTCAGCGAGAGATAAGATTGCCTGTATTCGCTTTGTCCGCGATATGCACTCCTTCTATCGGGACCGAGAGCGGGACTTCTGGGAGGCGGTCATTACCCGCCGATCGGATGATCCTAAGAAACTTTGGTCCGCCTAGATTATGCCAGATCCTTGGTCATTAGTCGGGCGGTTCGCGTACACAGACATCGTCAACCTTAACAGCCGATGTGTTCCTTGAGAATCTGACCGCAAAGATCTCAACAATCCGAAGTGCACACTTCAATGCTTCACCGCCTGATTATCCGATTACCAGCTTCCGTCTTTCTGCCCTCCGTGAGATTACAAGCACTGAATTGCGCTCACTCATCCTAACCTCTGCACCGAAAACACGTGAGCTTGATCCTGTGCCTACATCTCTGGTGCAGGAACACATCGACATAATCCTCCCATTCCTCACTATGTTGTGTAACTGTTCGATTCGCGAGACGCAACTAGCGATATCGCAGAAACGCTCGATTCTAAATGCGTGACACACTACACTGGCTTCCCATCTCGCAACGCATTAACTACAGAATAGCTGCGCTGAGCTGGCGATGCCTCCTTGGCTGTTCTCCGGTTTACTCACGTGAGCTTGCAAACACGTTCAGATTAAACATCTGCGCTCGTTCTAATTACATATATTTAGCGCCACTTAGCAGTTTATTCTTGAAGTGGCGCTTTACAAATGTCAGATAACAATAAATATTACATTCAATCATTCATTCATTTAAAAAATTTAATATAAGGCCCCTTCAAGTTACCTACTCAGAAGCGCTCCCAGGCTGTCCCAGCCCAACCACGGCAATATAAACGGGGCCTAAGTAACTTATAAAAACAAGCGAACTATTCTTAGGCAACAGGCGTATCTGCAATGGGAGTTGATTCCAGATGGAGGAGCCGACCACAAAGAAAGCAAGACGCTGCCTAGTTGTGGCGGTAGAACGAGGAACCAAGAGCTCACCAGCAGAAGAAGAGCGAAGGGCTCGGCGGCCAGTCACATGGGAGACAGGACAGCAAAGCGTTGACTTTAACTGTTGGAACATTTTTCGAAATCGTAATCGTAATCTCCAATTTTCTAAAGCGCCACTGTAAAGCTGAGCGCAAAGCACCATCTTATTCACGAGCGCTGCGACGTATCCGAGGGGTTGTCCAGAAATCGATGTCCGTTGGTGGTCCGAGTCCGGTTGCCTGAAAGACCAAAGAGAGGCAGAGCAGCTGTTACGTAGGGTTTCGTTGAGGACGAGATAGCTTGGAAGGCAGAGGATCAGATGGATTAGGAAAGGAAATCTTGAAGAGATGAGTTTTCAATTTGGAGTGGAAAGCCTGTGGGGTGATGAGTAGAGGAGCCTGAGATAGATGACGATGAGTGAGTGGCGGTATTGGTGGAGGAACTGAGAAAATGCGGAATTCGGGAGGAAGTTCGTTCCAGAGTTGAGGTGCAGTGTGGGATATAAATCGGTTGGAGAACTTGAGGCGAGTAGTGACTGGGGGACGGGAGAGAGTGAGATGAGGATGAACGGGTAGACCGGGTTGGCTGGATAGTGAAGAGTACGCGAAGGTATTTTGGCTGGGAGCATTGTAGTGTGTTGCAGGTTAGCGACAACACCAGCGTGTGTTTCGAATCTCTCGTAGCTTAGGAAAGCCATCAGAACAGGAGTCTTGTCTGTATGTTATGGTAAATAATTATACCATTACATTGGTTTGACCATGTATTGATTACACTTCCGCTTGGCTGTCGTAATCACTTGCTGGAATGCGGTCTTTAGCGGGCGTTCTTTTGCGTCCTAAATAAAGAAACCGACAACAAAACCACTTTAACAAAAACTTGCATGACAACGGTAATATAGTATTAGCGAAGTAATGCTTCAGTCTGTTTTGTGTATTGCAGGGCCTAGTCTTCACGAATTAATAATTAATTATTATTGCACGTCTTAGGACTTTGTCATAACTAAGAATGCTAGTCAAAGAACAACGAAATGTTAATTAAACATTATATACTGAACACATATAATATGCTGAACACATATAATTTGAAAAATTAATAAGTGAAATAATTGCTGTAGGCTTAGTGCTTCCCAATCACGCCGCGTGGACACAGGTGAAGTCGAAACCAAAGTCGACAAACCGAACATAGATTGAAGCAAAATGGAAAGCTGCGAATAGAGAAAAATACTTTATATGAGTGTGAAGATGAGAGTGAGTGATGGAGCGTGAAAACCGGACAGACGATAAAATATAGAAAAGTTCAAGTTCTTCAAATTGGTCTTTAATTAAATTTATAATTAACTGAAGACTAACATAGTAAACTCGCGGGTTTAAAATTGTATTATTATGTGTTTTAGCAGTTGAATGGTGATTTAAAAAACTTACGCATTATTGTAATTAAAAAATATGCAGAGGCCAAATTTGGCAAAATTCCCAGGATGAGTAAACCGATAGCCGATGCTGTCCACTGCTTGTTTTCTTGTTCCAGCGCTGTTTAAAATTAATTAAATATTCATATTAATTCACTAACACCTGACACCAAATCATGCACACAACATATATCTATTCGTGTACGTAGTAAATAGGTTGTTGACATGAATTTTATATGATGCAATCGCGTTCTATAGAACACTGCCAAGTCAGTAGTTACGGTGCTTAGCACCATAACTGTTACAATAAACAGAGCCTAAACATAAAATATACATTTCAAAATATAACTGGTTGAATTAAATGATGAATAAATCAACCAACATAATATCCGATGTCCGTCTGCCTGTCTGTCGCGTAACCTCCATGCCTGACACCAGCCAACGGCTAGCGTCAGTGAGAAAGGAATGGAGAGAGGGAGGGAGGGACATGAAACTGTACAGTGAGGGAGGAAGGGAACGAGGGAGAGAGGGCCTACCGGCTCTCCCTCACTCCATCCATTCCTCCCTCACAGCCATACATCTGTACTTTGATATGCCCTCCATGCCTGACGCCAGCCAACGGCTAGCGTCAGTGTTAGAGGAATAGAGGGAGGGACCCTTCACCAAACAATTATTGCAATGATAACATTTTAGCTTACGTACTTTTTTTTACAATTTTGCTCTCAAGCACATTAAAGTTTCTATACTAAATTTACATATCGTGATTTTTCAAGGGTTTCAGCATCAGACAAATATCACATGACCGGTGCAACTTGTGACTGGTAAAATTCACGGTAAACTCTGCATCCCAACAATGACAACTAGATGCTACAGTTCACAGAGTTTTGCAGCTCTAAGTTCATCTCTGTGCAATAGGCTTCAACTGATAAGGCACTAAAGCCAAGCAGTAATCAGGCCAACATCCAAACGATTGGAGGAGGTGAGTCTTAGTTGAGAACAAAACAAGCGACTGAGCAGAAAGGACACATAGTTAGAGACATGAAGAGACAGAGAGAGACAGAGACAGAGAGATACAGAGACAGAGAGAGAAGAGAGAGACAGAGGCAGAGAGAGAGAGACAGAGAGAGAGAGAGAGAGAGAGAGAGAGAGAGAGAGAGAGAGAGAGAGAGAGAGAGAGAGAGAGAGAGAGAGAGAGAGAGAGAGAGAGAGAGAGAGAGAGAGAGAGAGAAGCAAATTGTAGGTCCAGCAACCGAGAAAGCTCGTTCCCAAGAACAGTTCTAAAATTAGGTGTGATCAGAGAATAACAGTAAGATCACCTGGTTAATACAGTGAGTCTATGGATAATTTTACGACTCTATGTATAACTTTATGAATAAGTCTATGAAATGACGAATGATTTAACAAAAAGGACTTCAGTTGCAATGTGCTGTCAAGCATATCCATATGTCTTAGTGAGTCCGTGACTGTCTAGACCAGTGGTTTTCAACCTTTTTGTTGTGACGGAACCCTACACAAAGCATTCATTTGCTCACGGAACCCAGCGCGTTTCACCCAAAAATGTGTTTTAAAATGTTATTGTAACTTGTATTATTATTATTATTACAGAAGTCTTATATAGCGCCCCTTCAAGGTAATCTACTCAGGAGCGCTCCCAGTCCAACCCCGGTCAAACAAGACAGTTTTAAGGCAAGAGTGGAACAGAGAAGAGCAATTTATCGGGGTCAGGCGCAGCGCTACTGGGAGCCCATTCCAGGTCGCTGGGCCGGAGACAGAGAAGGCACGGTGCTGCCGGATAGCAGTCCGTGCGCGGGGGACAAGGAGCTCAGCCTGCGCTGCGGAGCGAAGTGAACCACGACGCTGGACAGCCACAGTGGAGCAGCAAAGTTCCCGGAGATAAGGGGGAGCCAAGCCCTCAAGGCACCGCCGAACTAAAGCTGAGACCCGATAAGCAATGCGCTGCGGATAGGGGAGCCAGTGGAGCACCTCCCGCATATACTCAGAGACCCGGCCAAATTTAGGGATGCCACCCACCAGCCGGGCAGCCGTGCGTAGGACCCGATTGAGGCACTTCAATCGGCAGGTTGGGAGTCCATCATATATGGCGCTACAATAATCGAGGCGAGAGACCACAAAAGCATGAACAAGTGTAGATGCTGAACTAGGAGAGAGGGAGCGAGATATGACCCTGAGCTGACGCAGCTGGTAGTAACAGCTGCGGCAGAGGAGATTAATATGCTGAACAAATGTAAACTCCTGGTCTAGGGTGATTCCTAAGTCTCGGACTGAAGCTAGGAAGGTAAAATGTGGGTATTCCTTGTATTGTTAACTTGTAACTGGTAAAATTTGCAAATCGCTCCATAGCCAAAGCTGTTCCGCCTCTATGGAATAAAACTCCCGTCAGAATTACGACAATTATGTGTCCCATCCAACAAGCTCACCAGAACCTCGCCTCGTTGATATCTCTTCTCAGGTCTTTCGTTCAAAACTTAAACAATGCTCATTCCGATATCTTCCCCCGATTCCTCCTCTGCCCCTTAGGCCTACCTCGCTTTCCAATTCTAAACACCATCCACCATAATTAACTGTCTGCCTGCCTGACCCCTCTAGATCTTGGCCTGGAACAGATTTTGGTCATATGCCTGACTGAGCGCTTGTGAAAAAGCTAGTTCCCGCGATTCCAATTATTTGGGCGCGATAGAAATCTCAAGATTGCGATTACGATTAATGTTGGGGCAATATTTAGATCTTAGAATTTTAGACTTTCAATATCGTGTCTAGCAAGAATGACTGAAAGGCGTACAAAATTGCTCATCCTTTTGTGAATTAATCTGGTGTTTTTTTAATTTTATTTCGAACTCCGGCGGAACCTCTGGCCGACGCTCGCGGGACCCTAGGGTTCCGCGGAACCCCGGTTGAAAACCACTGGTCTAGACTGTAAGGCCGGTGAAGTTAAAGCCCTATTATAGTTACTTGAAATGATGTTGATGATGATAACACTAAAAGTTCGGATTGTAAATACATGCAGATTGTACAAATGTGATATCGACGACGATGCATTACTTGAATACAACACTGCAATTCAAAGCCATCACTTACACTGATGCTGTCCACTGTGTTCCAGATGCTTTTCTGACTGAATAACCTCGACATATTTTGGGAAAACAAGACAGGTTTGGTTGCGTATTCTACACCGTTCTTCACATCTGTGTAATCCGATCTTTTTGGCAACCAGGACATTGTCGGTGGACTCAATGGTTCTGCTGATGTCATCTTCGACCTTTTCGTACCAGACCCATTTGTAAGTACACGACAGGTTGCTATTGACATTGCAAACGACCTTGTCGCCTTTAGGTAAGGTTGTCCGCTGTGACTCCTCACTACTGAAGGAACCTGAATAGAAATAGTAGGTAAATAAGTAAGTAAGTATGTAGGTATGTGCTTTATTGAACCGCTTGCAGACCCACTGCGGCTAACAAAACACAAGCATGTGAAACGAGGCGCAATAAACAGAATAAGGAAAACCAATTGATAAGCTAAATGATGATAAGTTGGTGAAGATGAAATTAGGTTAGATTTAACTAATAAAGTTTGGATTAGGTATATGCTATTCTTATGATGAAACCCCTGCGGGTTACCATAAAAACTCTAGGGATTTCGCGGTCTTGCGGGCGCGGGCGGAGATCATAAGTGCACGCCCTCACAGAGGGGAGCAGAGCATGGAGAACATGACCTGCGTTACTCAGAACGGCAGAGAATAAGGCATTATCAGCCTTTTGACAGAGGGCATCGTAGGGGCAAATATCGGAGGGCAGGTACCCCAACCGGATCAGCTTTCTAGTGAGCGCACTCAGACGGGAGCGCTGCTCAGCGTTCGTAAACCCACCAGGCAGGGGAAGCGTACAGGAGGCGGGCGAGCGTGGTCGCACGAACAACGTCATGTAGTCTAATCCCGGAGAGCCCGTGTGCTATTAAGCAACGAATTGCGTATAGTGACTGGCTCGCCTTAATGCATATTTGCTGGACATGGGTACTAAAACCTAGGCAATCCGACATGGTCACCCCCAAGATGACCGCCTCAGAGATCCTGGCAATGCCTGATAACGGAGGAGGAAAGCAGACAAGTTTGGAGTTAGGGCGTCTGATGACCATCTCTTTGGATTTGGCGCAATTGAGCATGAGGTTGCTGGACGCGGCCCATCTTGCGACGTGGTCCAGCTCAGCAGAGGTCGTGAGGATGGCGGATGCAGGGATGAGAAGGTAGCAATCATCAGCATATTTTAGAAGGCGGTTGATCCAGTTAACCGGTTTCAGGCCTTTAATAGCAACTAGGAAATGGAGTGGCCCAAGGCCAGATCCTTGTTTGATACTAGCATTAATTTTGCAGTAGGAGCAGTGATGGGCAATAGTTAACTAAAAGTTGCTAACTTTTAGTTTAACTAAAAAATTTTAGTTAAGGAAGAAGTTTAACTAAAAAAATAGTTTAGTTAAAACCATAGTTTAACTAAAAAAATCAGCAAAATGCAACTATTTTTCCACAGTGAACATTGAACACTGTCAGCAAAAAAACATTTTAACTCTGCATGGTTTTAGCATTAACAGCCTGTGCTTTCAAATTCATACACTACTTACAGTACACATGTAACTGTATGCCAGAACAGTACACATTGCATAGTTTTAAGGTGAAATTGTCATTGACGCTTTGCATTATTACAGTTCACTTAACGTCTTTTATTGTGAAAATGTTTGTCGCAAAAAAGTTGGAAAAGTTTAACTACTTTTTTTTAGTTTAGTTAACTAATTTCCAAAATCAGTTGCCAACTTTAGTTAAACTATATTTTTTTAGTTGGAAAATAGTTTTAGTTTAACTAAAAAAAATAGTTTAGTGCCCATCACTGAGTAGGAGGAGATTACCCCCAAGGTACTTGGTGTTATGCTGTCGGTCATTGAGTAAAGCAAGAATCCAGTTCAATAGGAAATCAGGGTTCGGGAGGGAAGCTAGTTGCTCAGCTAGATGGTTGTGCCTTACCGTGTCGAAAGCACGGGAGAAGTCTAAAGCCAGAAGGCGTACAAAAGGCTCGTCATTAAGGATGTCAAGGAGATTGTGAGTAAGAGATATCAATGCCGAATTAGTGGAGCCAGTGGGTCTAGCAGCATATTGATCATTGAATTCTTGGTTCATTTTAGGATTAGTTAGAATTGGATAGTAGTTGCGGGCGTCGAACTTTTCCAAGAGGCGACAAAGTAGGGGGTAATGGAGATCGGTCTATAGTCAGCCTCAGTTACTGTAAGCGGATGGGTTACTTTGGGGATAGGCGTAATGCAGCTGGAGCGCCACTGCGGAGGAACATAAGAGGATTGAAGGGAAAGCCGGAACAAATTGGCAATGAGTATGGAAAGATAGTGCGCCATGTTAGACAGACGCCAAGCTGGGATACCATCCGGGCCTGTGGAGGATCCATGAATGGTAACAAGCGCCCTACACACATGGTACTCAGAGATTATCATAGGGTTGCCCAGGTTGACAGTTTATTTTGGCTAGGCTCTACATATCACATGTTGAGATAGACTGATAATGCTGATTAAGAGAAGAACTTGTTATGCCAGCAGCAGCAGCATGCGGTCTGTCACCTCCGTCTCCCCCCAACCTCCTGACCTCCTCCCAAAGTCTCTTGGAGCCGCGACTTAGGCCATCGAAAGAGGTTATGTTTCGCTTGATGATATAGTCGTTAATCTTTGCAGCAAGGGCGGCGGCCTCAACGCGATGTTGTTTCTGAAGAGTGTTTCTTTTGCGTAACAGACGCTTGAGGAACGGAGTCATATGTGGCGGGTCACGATGCTTCAAGGTAATCTGACGAAGAGGAATGCATTTATCTGGCGCTCTTTCAATGAAGGTGTAAAAGTCCGTGAAGGCTATCTCAGCCGACGGGCTATCCAAAACAAAGCTCCAGGATTGTTCAGCAAGATAGAGCGTAGATGCTGTCAGGTGTGCGTAGGCGGTAGGCATGAATGACTCGGTCGTCACTTATGGTGTGCAACTGCCCATCCTAGAGGTGGCCAGGACAGCTGAATGTTTGGTTTTGATCGTTGATTGAAGTGCTGAGCATGTAGTAAACAGCGGCTGCGAAGTATACAGGCGGTCGAGTGAGTGCCCCATGCGAGTTGGGCCAGCAAATTCTGTCTGAAAACCCATCAATAGGATGACGTCATTAGGTAGCTGATTGAAGTCACCACAAAGGATGATTCGAATGTTGTCTTGGAGGAACACATCAAGAGTCATTTCAAGGCTGTGCAGGAACGAAGAGATTGGGTATGTAGGCTTCGGAGGATGGCATAGTCCTCCGATTAGGTATGGCTGGTCATTGTACTCGACCTGAATCCAAAGAAGCTCCAGCCCGGATATATTTGGCACAATAGGCACATATAATGTTGATTTCAGAGATGAACGGCAATAGATGGCAACGCCTCCCCCACGCCGCACAAGCCGATCCTACCGATTTAAGGTATATCCCGGGATCTGGAATCGGGAGTCAAGTAGATGTGGTTTGAACCAAATTTCGACTATGATGGCAAGATCAGGATTGAAGGAAGTTATGTCGGCCCTCAGATGGTCAATGGCGTGAGGCTTTGCGAGGTTCGTTGGGTTAATCAAGAAGATGGATGGATGTGTTCGGGGCCTCCCCACCGCTGGATTGATTAGACGTAGGTATGATGGAGATATCCTCTCGCGGAGCCGGAGACCACCGATATCGGTATAGCGGCCTCGACCTGTCATCGCCAGGATTCCAGTGATGTCAACGTCTACAGCCGGCATCCCCAGCGCCAAATCGTCCTTCCCCCTCCAGAGGGGGCGGGCGAACAGGCGATGCAGCGCGGTGATTTGGCCCGCGCGTGTGCCCCGGTAACGGAAGAGACCCTCGACAGCCAAGGACGACCAGGAACCGCTCCAACTGACTGGGTTACAGTGGCTGCACAGCTCGGCGTCTCCTTAACGCCAGCAGGTCTTCGCGGCCATATGATGTCAGGTGGCTATCACGGTCGTGTGATTGTTGGAGGAGACCCGAGGGATTTCACCGGGGCGACGGCATTGAGCCGGGAGCGAGCCACAGGCGAGATCGTACGCAGGGAGAACCCCGAGCGGCTGATACCACGGCTGATCCAATATGGCAGGCCAGTTTCAACGGGTCACCACAGGCACGACGAATACAGTAACTCAACGAAAAACCAAACGAAAATAACTGAAAAATTCACGATGGCCTATGACGCAGACGTTATATCCACTCATCAAGAGGCTGAGAGAGCTAGGGACGCAAACAGAACGTAAGAAAAAGCTAAAAACGGGAAAACACCTCACCGCGGCAGCCAATACAACGGCGCCCATCCTAACTTTGGTCCAGTGGACTCTAGTGGAGAGTAACAGTGACATTTGAATAGAGAGGCAAAACAAATTCTGATAATCGATACTTTAAATACTGAACAGTGAGAACCTAAGTTAGTATACTAAGGTCGATCAGATATGATACTTACTACACTGTTATAGTTCTTGAACAATTATAATCTCAAATTGGTTTGCTTGTTGTATCCGCAAACCTGGACCCGACAAGGTTAACCCAATAGCGTTTAAATAGAGGTCCATCAGATGTTCAGAACATATTGCCAATGTTAGGGCATCGCAGTACATTACGTTTACTTTCCAGCTGACGGATGCATCAATTCTACTGCCATTTCTCACGCCGTTCGCACAACAGACTCGAAGTTGCAATCGTTGGATCATATACCAACAGCGCTGCCGAATAGACTAACTGCCCACATTGCACTTACCATTACGCATGACATGTATCTATATAATTGAGTGACTGGAATTTGTTTTGCAGTCATACTGAACTTGTTTTATACTCACATGTTGAATGATTATATCATTATCTCTAAGTTTTTCTGCTCTCTTGTTGCTATCGTAATCCGTATCGTAATTGCACACTTACATAATTTTATACCTCTACAGAAAAACTACTAAGAGGCGCTCTGACCTAATAATTGTGATTAAAAAAATTCGGAATTGGGCATTTCTATCGCGCCTCTTCCTAATTACATCAATTCAGGGTCTACGTAGAACAAGCCGTAATGCGATCTATAGCTAAATAAATTTAAGCATAACATTACACAAGGTCAGAGATGATGTTCATTAATCGCTGGCGAATAGGGGCAGCAATGTACTTACTTAATATGACGATTGGCTTTGTTGTGCATTTGTATTGCTCCTCTGCTGCTCTCTTGGTTGTCTGACAAACGAAAGACGAACCGTGCAAATCAAGATCTGGTTTTACCGATAGGTTGCATGTAATTTGAGAACCATCCTCTGTGGTGCAATTTGATTTGAGAACTTCACTTTCTCCAAACTTTCTCCATTCTAGTTCCGGAGGTTTGTTTCCTCGATATCTGACGCTGCACGATAACAGTATCTTATCAGACGGAATGCTGCAGTTATTGGGACCAATGAAACCGTCCATGTTAACGCTGCATTCCGGAAGCTCCCCTATTCAAATAACCGGTGAAAACATAGGCTAATCCTCGAGGTTTGTCATTGAAGAAGAAGAAGAAGAAGAAGAAGAAGAAGAAGAAGAAGAAGAAGAAGAAGAAGAAGAAGAGGAAGAAGAAGAAGAAGAAGAAGAAGAAGAAGAAGAAGAAGAAGAAGAAGAAGAAGAAGAAGAAGAAGAAGAATAGAAGAGGAAGAAAAATAAAAGCAGAAGAAGAAGAAGAAGAAGAAGAAGAAGAAGAAGAAGAAGAAGAAGAAGAAGAAGAAGAAGAAGAAGAATAGAAGAAGAAGAAAAATAAAAGCAGAAGAAGATTAAGGAGAAGATTAAGAAGAAGAAGAAGATTAAGAAGAAGAAGAAGATTAAGAAGAAGAAAAGAAGAAGAAAAGAAAAAGTAAGGAAGAAGAAGTGGTCGTAGAAGATGGTGTGTGTGTGTGTGTGTGTTGCAACGTTGAATTGAACGATCATGCTATATCTGCCAATTATACATTTGTCTGTGCTCAAGTTTCTGTCGAAAGAACTTACTTGCTTACTTAGTACTTAGTTCGTCTCGTGCAGTCTGCTGATCTGGCAACACAACTCCTGCATTCGTTTCAGCCTCGTCCCACGACATCTCCACGCACCTCAAGTCGTCTTTGATGGACTCGGACCAATTCTTCCGTGGTCTTCTTCTTTTTCTGTTTCCCTCATAGATCCAGATCATCACTCCGGTGGCTCTTCTACCATTTTACTGATAAACTACAACCCTCATCCATTTTTATCTTCTATTTCTGACAATGTTCGCTATTCATCTTCTCTCGTCCGCTCTCTTGTGGTTCAGTTCGAAAGAAGAGCCTACTAAATTTGTTGTATCGCCTAAGACAACGAAACAGGCGATGCATAGATTATAAAATCTCACCGAGAACAATTAGTTCTGTTGATTGTCTTTTTTCATAGGTTATGTCAGGACTGGTTACCGTGGAGGTACTGACTCCAAGACCAATGTCTTCAAAAGCAACGCATTCATATTTTCCAGCTATGGCGGTTCTCGCATTTTCTATTACGAGACACCTTTCACTGGAATCGTTTTCTGTCCTCAATCTGAATCCCAGCTGTTTATATTCAGTGGTGATATTTCTATTCTTGTAAAAGTGCGTGATGTTTCCATCCAGCCGCGTATGACTCCAGGTGATGGGCGTTCCCGAACACACGAATGCTGTAAAATCACCGGACAACACTACTGTTTCGTTTTGGATTACTGCAAGGATCGTAAACGCTGAAATCATGGAATTTAAAAAAATGATCAAATTAATAAGAAAATAGATAGTAGAACAGTACAAGAGAGGACAGAAGTGGATAAGCTGTGATATGACAGGAAATGTTACGGTTAAGTGTTGTGATTTATCTGGTTACTACAGCCTAAGAGTCTTTTTATGTAAACGCTATTAATGACGAGGCTTTGTCTCATCGGCTCAGGCCGTTTTGCACCTCGCGAGAGCCAAGTGGAAGGAGATAAAACCTTCCAAAGGTGAAGGTTTAGAGTTGAATAACAACAGTGACATAGGTATTTATCTATATTAGCCGTAACATTACTAGTCTATTATGTATACAATCCAAGAATCCAGACATTCTGAAGTTCAACGCGTAACGCTTAGCGTACACACCCATAGGTATACCTATACAAAGGGAAAGGAAACGAAGAAAGCCAGCAAATCAAGATAATCTTAAATGGTTTAACTCTGTAAAAATAGAATGCAGCGGAACATGACGGGATGGAATAAGATTGAGTAGGTTAGATATGAGAATGGGATAGGATAGGGCAGAATAGATAGCACAGGATAGGATAGGACTGGAGGGATAAGAAAGGATAGCATAGTAGCATAGGATGGAAGAAGATACAAGATGATGAAGGAGAACACTTATTAGTCTTATCTAATCTAATGACTTTTATGGCGCCCTTATAACAATGCACGTTTCTCTGTCACTTAAATCCATGCTTGGCGATGAAGTGCTAAGCAAAATCGTAACCATATGGTTGGAGGAAGAAAGCCTGTTTAAAAACAGTAGACCATGAAACCAGATGTGATAGTACGGTGAGTAAACAAGATGTCTCATGTTTAGACCTGAGTGTTATTAGAGCCTACGTCCAAATATAGAATGACAGAAAGAGTAGAGATACCCACTAATAGTAGAACATGGTACGAAAATTGTAGAAGATCAGGACAGATTCGATTGGAACATAATGACTTCTATGAACTGAGCAAATCGAATGCGTATAAATTATACATCCACATTGCGCCAAAACTTGAAACTGAAGGTGATTCATAATCGTTGTCAGATCACGAAAATAAGCTATTTACAAGAATTGTTACTGTTTACAAGAATTGCTCAAAGTCGTTCACATAACTTAGAAATGAAAAAAATGTCATGTCAGTAAAGACGTTGCAACTTGTAACAAAGTACAATTACTTATCATAAGTAATAGTACACAATTAGCTAGGAAAGTACAACAGTACTGTAGGCAATATAATATAATTTGAAGTAAGGCTAGAATATGAATTATTGGTACATAGTTCAGTAGATGTTTTAAATAATACTGGAGATATTAAATTACGATCATCTTTAACGGGGAGGAGGAAAGCATGCGGTCTTGGTCTTAGCTCATACCGGGAATGGGGTCGGCCTGAGGGGAATAGTCCATGAAGGACATCCATTTCATTTGTTCCTATTGCTGCAAATAGTCGGGCGTCCACCCCGTCAGCCAGCTCGGCAGCAGTCTAGACTAATGAAAAGCCCTACACTTCATCCTAGCGATTAGTTGTTTCATTCTGACCCTGTCTTAAACATTAGTGTAGCCCCAACATGCCTGTGAGACATACATTAGTTGTGCAATGGTTGTCATTTTGGCCACTCCATGCAAGGACATAGAGGGAAGACCGTGGGATCTTAACACCCCCAGAGCATCCATAGATGACAAACAGGCAGATAATATCGAGTCCACATGAGAAGACATTCTGAGGTCCGAAAGCAAGGTGAATCCCAAGACCCAGATAGCATCTACTCGCTTCGCCTTCAAGTTAACCAGAGGGACCGAGGTGCCATCGGACCCCTCCTCGAAATTACCATCTCCCGAGACTTGGATTTCGAACAAGGACACCGAACAAACCCGACCGTTATTTACATAAATTTAAACTCTTGAGAATTCTAATTGTTTTAGTTATTTACCAGAGGAATTTCACTGAAATTCAACACGTTAGCCCAGAAGAGGGGTTTGATTTAATGCAATTTTATCTGTCGACCTCTTTCGGCAGCCTCTGGCCGTCCTCTCCGTTCTTTAGGCCAACATGACCTCTTAGTTCCTCGGACCCTGATTTCTATGGCTCAATACCGTGCCTATGCATCTGCTGGCCCGTCCTTCTGAAATGATCTTCCTTCCATGACTCGCTCTCAGATCCCAACTGGGGCATGACTGCTACATCTCGCTGTCTTAAGACTTTTCTCACGGGGCTCCTTGCACTGGGATTAGGTTGTACTTCGAGAGGCGCTTTATAAATTCATAAATGATTAGCGAAATTGATTGCTAATATTTACACTCTGTCAACTGACTTATCGTGTGGTTAATAAAGACTCGTATATGACCAGATAGGACGACACGCCAGATTGTAAACAACTCCGAATGTTGGGGGCAATAATGCATTTGCACACACTGCGTGCAGCTATAGATGTTTACATCCTGATCATTTAGATTAGGTTCTGCGAACTATTGCGCAGTTCATATTTTGTTGAGCACAACATGAATGAACTGTTCATATAATATGAAAACCAATGTTTATGTTGCACACGATCATTTCAATTATTTGACGCAGCATATGATTTATGAAATTTATAAGCATTGACAGTCTAGTTCAAAGATCACTCATTCTACTATTACATCGATGACAGATAGCGTAAAAGAGTTAATTAACTAATTAAGTCGGCTCGTTGAAAGAAGTGTTCGATGCTCTAGAGATAACCTGATCTAACCAGTCGCCGTATGGTGGGCTGAACCTTAGCCCGACTCTTCTGTCGAACAAAACCCCACCAGACAGGATCCGCTTACGCCTTACAGCATCCGAGCCACTGTAGTTGATTCCACGATGTCGTTTGCCTTGAGGCCTGACAATCCATGGGCGACCAAAAAGCGAGCGCATACATTGACTGCCTTGATGGTAGGAGTCATTTAGTTGCTCAGACAGTTTGCCCTCTGTGGATTTTCATTTTTCGTACCCTTTGATACACAGTGTGACTTCTGGTTCCGGAACAAACATTAATTATATATTTTTTAATCTAATGGCACCTATAGCACCATTATAATGAACAAGGCACCAGTCTATGGTCGTCTCATGTGATAGTCCGCCGGCTTATGTCACAAAAATAAAGACAAATTTTAGGTAGAATTTTGGCAATGACGTTTAAATTAATGATATGATAGATCTGAAGCAGAAAATGCTGTTGCCAATTTTTGTTTCATGGTCTACGCCTCCTAGCGGACGTTTTAGCATGACGTCATATCCTCACCTTAAAACTGCCAATTAGTCAGTCAGCTTGGTGTAAAAATTGCTCGCTTGATGATGGAAGCATGAAATGTGGCACATGGTAACAACATACGATGAAGAAAGTTTTAGCTATAGGCCCATTGCACATTTGCCTTCTGGCCTCAGTGGCAGCCATTTTCCAAAATGGCCTACCGGAAATAGAGATTTTTCAATATCTCAGCTTCTAGTTCACTTAGAATCGTAATCTTGGTGTCTAAACGTAGGACCTACATATTTATGGGCAAAAGATTTCAATGGAACTAATTGCAATCACTTACCTATAAGAGAAAAGCTAATTGTGGTAGCCATCTTGAAGGTAAGGTGACCTGAAAGGGGCAGTCCGGTGGAAAATATGGTGAAGGATCTCAGATATCAATTGCTTTGGTTTCCTTACGTAACTTCAGCTGAAGTCTTCAATGGTTACGCTATCCTCAAAGATGACCGACCTGGGGGGTTATCATCGACAAAGAGCTGATAATGAAAGAACATGTGGCGAACTTCTGCAAAAAATGTTACTTGGAACTGTGCCAGCTCACACAGCTACGAACATCGTTTAGGAAGTTTGATCATATCATCCCTGTACTTCGAGAACTTTACTAGATGCCCTTCCGTAAGAGGATTGCCTTCAAGGTTGCGACACTTGCTTACAAGTGTATTCACGGAATGGCGTCACCCACCCTAGCCAAAGACTTTCTGCCAGCTTCTTAAGCTCCTGGTCGGTCTCGATTGCGTTCGGGAAAGAGCTGTGACCTAGTGTGTTCCCGAAAAGGTTCTGCGATGCGTAGAAGAATATTCGGTGCATCTGGTCCAGCGGTTTGGAATGCGCTGCCCGTCGAACTCCGTGTTCCGGAACTTCCATTGAAAGCTTCAGGAAGAAATAAAAGACTTAATTGTTCACGTCATCTGACTAAGCCGAGCTACTACTACCACATATGCCTTGTATATAGTTAAAGAAATTGCGCTTTAGAAATCTTCTTATAAATTCTTCCTATGATGTGAAAGTCTTACCCAGGTTAGTTCCAAGTAAAATAACACACAGCAAAGGTAAACCGCAGAGCATTTTCCCTGGTTGTTTCGCGATAGTGCGCAGTAACAGAACGTCGCACAGACATCAGTCCGTGGCTAGCCGAACAATAGCAGAGACTACAAGTAACAGTCAGGCACGTGTGGTTAGTTACTGAGGATTAGTGATTTCCGTAAGTCTCTATAAGCTAATTTCGCTTTCTGTAGTTGTAGGCCTAAGTATGGCAATTGCTCCGCCTTCATCATTGACTATGTATGTGTCGAAGTGTGCCTCCATCTTTGTAACATTTTTGGTCTCAGCACGTGTATCTATGTCAGTTTGTCTCTTTGTCTTTCTCTGTCTTTCTATCTAATTCGAAGGTCTGTCTCTTGGTACGTCGGTAATTACACTCCACCTAGAATTCCGGCTATCTCCTGTATCTCATTGGCTGCCTCTCCATCCATATAATATTTCACGATTAATTAGCCGATACAAACATCTAGTGCATGATTGATGATAATTATATAATCATAATTTCTTCACAGGTGGTTCCTAGTGATAATTATAGCAATAATAAATGGTATAATATAATACGCACGATGCTAGTCATTATCATTATGCGTGAAAGAACAATTATTTTCAAGATGACTTAAAACTCCTTGGTTTTTCCACCATTTAGATAGTCACCATAGGCACCGACTTCTTGCGGACCTTGGGTGCGAATGCACCCAGAGAGAAAGTTCAGTGGGTGCGAATGCACTCAGAAGAATTCGGACACCAAATTCAAATTTTTACACCTAAGCAGTAGGCCTAATCTCACAACGTGAGAAGTACAACTACAACAGAAATACCCCACGTTGCATGATCTCACAGTCACAGCTGTACATAAATAAGCTATTTATTCAATATTTAAAATAATAAATAAATAATAACACTGGAACCCTTGACAAGAAAAAATTTTCTTTATCCGAAATTCCGCTAAAACTCATCTACCCATGGGGAGGGGCAGGGAAAGAATGCGAGGACCCATGGACCCATTGGCACTCAGAGACAAAGCAAAAGTCGGCGCCTATGATAGTCACGCATATATCACTTTCGTGAGATAGGGAGCTCACTTATTGTCTACATAAATATGATATATCAAATCAATTCAAATCAAATCGTTTATTGCTTCCACTAAAACAAAACATGTTACATGACAGACTTTAAAGAATAGTAAGTTTATAGTTCTGTCTCAGAGAGCAAAGAGTGGCCCAAAAGGGAGGTTAATCCCGCTAGGCAGGGACACCAGCTAGTACTGTACGTAATTGAAGTAACTGTCTAATCATGGAAAGGCGTACCATAGGTTGGGTCTGGCGCGGAAGCATGAGAGGAAGCAAATTAACCTTAATTAATCTTATCTAATAATCATTATATACTTAGCTAAACGTCAACAAAAGAAATTGAAAGTAGGACTATCGCAAGACACTGTGCTATCAGTCCTATAAAGAAAAGTATGAGTAGGGGAGAAAGAAAGTGAATGGGAAGAGGAACAGCCCGCGGTCCGGCATGCCCACCGAGCAGCATTAGCCAAACCCTGTAATAGCTCAAGTGTCAGTTAACAAGCATTCAAAATAAATGATTTTAAACGAGATTTAAATATGTTAATATTTGGAGAGTGACGGATATCGGGAGGTATAGTTTCCCACACTTTGGGCCCATACGCCTTTATACTAAATATTCGTGAGTTGGTACGAGCCTTGGTTTGTCTGAGGGCCGCGGCGTTCCTAGTGTGGTGGGTGTGGATCTGAGATCCTGGGATAAAATAGTCATAGAATGAAGAGGGAAGGTTGTTTTGTTCAAACCAATTTGAGTTAGCCTAGGTTGACTTATATCCAATAGTTTAAGCCTATGAAGATTGGAGCAGTATGGGTCCCAAAAGGGACTCCTGCCACCGTCCGAACTGCCTTTTTTCAAGAGTTATTAGTTTAATCAGTCTTGATTCGTAAGTGAAGGCCCAAATAATATTGCAATAATTTAGGTACGGTAAAATTAAAGAATAATATAAATTTAACCTAATCGTTTCAGGAAGTAGGTGGATAATCCTATTGATTAAACCTATGTTTTTCTCTATTTTTTTGTGTGACGAAGTTAATATGGTCTCTCCAGGAGAGGTGTCTATCCACAACTACTCCCAGGAATTTGGTAGACTCCACTTGGTCCAAGGGGTTCCTGCGATTTCAAGGGTAATGTCAATGGGCACAATTATCCCATGGGATTTGAAAAGAATGAAATTAGATTGGCCAACATTGAGGGTGAGTCTATTTGCTGAGAACCAGTAGTTGATGAGTTTTAATTCGGAGTTTACTATTTCCATTAGAGTTTGCCAAGAAGGGTGTACAAAAAAGACATTAGTATCGTCCGAAAATAATATGAAATGGAGGGTTTTAGATATTGTAGCCAGGTCATTAATGTACATGAGGAAGAGTAAGGGGCCGATATTTGATCCCTGGGGTACACCAAATAAAATAGAGCGCCTGTCCGACAGCAAACCATTGCATAATACTTTTTGAATACGGTCCTGGAAGTAGCTGTGAAACCATTTTAACATTGGGCCCCTAATGGAAAAGTTATCTAATTTTTTTCACAAATTGGATGGTTAACCGTGTCGAAGGCCTTCGCTAAATCAACGAAGACCCCCCTGAATATTCGTTTGCATCAATAAATGAATGCCTATGTACAATATATAAACAAACAAACATACATCCATACTGTGTAACATACATACATACATACATACATACATGCATACATAAGTATACATATTTATACGTGTATAAATATACACATATATACATACATTATATAAAATAAGCGCCTTCAAATGTAGCCATAAAATAAACGTCTTCAAAATCAATGAATTCATAGAATTAGTGGAACTTGTTGGCCATTTGGTATCATCATTGCAATTCAGAGCTTCTCATTTAAGGCGATCGATCGATCGATCTCCTTGGTCGCTCGCCTAGCAACGGTACGGGCGAGCGGTAAATCGCTCGCCAAGTCGAAGACTTCGCACCGTTGGTCGTCGCTCGATGAATTTGGGTTAGACTCCAAGACGATAGTCGAACCTGGAGCCAGACCATTATTTATATTGATTCAAATTTAATTACTTGCGGCAGCGGTTAATGCGTGCCGTAAACTAATGACAGCGCTGCTGACTGATCACTAATTTGGGGGGGGGGGTCCGTAGAGTAATGGATAACACACTGGCGTGAAGAGCTGAAGGTACCAAGATCGAATCCCGTAGACCCCCGTAAGGTTTTTCAGCCTTCCACTCGGTAGGTGGCGGTGGTTAAATGAATAGTAGGACATGATTGGCGCCGTGTGGCTGCCGCTTAAATACAGTTATATTCGACTCCTGTAAAACTTTTATCATGTGCTTCTACTTAATGCATCTATGTAAGGTGCCCTGCGTGGCTGCCGTTTCTACTATATGCATGCTCACTGTACAGCGCAGTGAGTTTGCAGGCGCTTAATTAAAGAACAAGATTATTATTATTATTATTATTATTATTATTATTATTATTATTATTATTATTATTATTATTATTATTATTATTATTATTATTATTATTATTATTATTATTATTATTATTATTATTACTCCTCACGCCGCGTGACATCGTTCGTTACGTCACTAATTATAAGAGGCTATAAGCTACGATTGCGATGCACAAAATACGCTGTAAACAAAAGCTCCCGAGGTCGACCGCGCATCGCCCTCCTGGTCAATTCAACGTGATCAATTTTCAAATCGTCTACTTTTTTCAAATGAGAAGCTATGCATTGCATAGGGCCTACCTATCAATATTTTGTTTGTATAAACTGTAATATTGATTGCTATTGATGTTCGATAATACATTCAATCGAACCCCACTCACATCGGTCGACAGCTGGCCACGAATGGCAAAGTGCAAGCCAACCCGAGAATTAACGACCGTGGCTATTAGATTAATTGTCATTATCATCTGCCAGTTGTTAGTCGAGATCCTGCCTGCTAATCTATGCGCGATGTTCAGCTACTCCTAGCCCGTAATTACCTGTCAACCTCTGAGGTATTTCGGCTCGTGAGGTATATAGCTATGATCATTTATTTGTATAGAAGTTGCTTCTTCTTCCCACGCTCACATTTCACCCTTTCGCACGTACACACACACTACCATTTAACCGTCAAATCGTTTAAGAAAATTGTTGATGACCGACATTCTCAAAATGTAGATGAACCCGAGGATTGCCAAGAAAAAATCGAGACCAGGATAACGTTTTCAACCTCTAAGAATCCCAATCTGCTATACAAATTATTTTTCTTTAAACTCCTCTTCTTTCTCCTCCTCCTTCTTCACTTCCTCCACTCAGGCACACACACACACACACACACACACACACACACACACACACACACACACACACACACACACACACACACACACACACACACACACACACACACACACACACACACACACACACACACACACACACACACACACACACACACACACACACACACACACACACACACACACACACACACACACACACACACACACACACACATACACACACACACACGCAGCTACAAACACACATAGACAAACCTACACACATGCATATATGTATAATTATTATAAATATAGAGAAAGGCATAATTGCATACTTTTTTAATTAATGACTGCTTAATTACTTACCATACATATTACATAGCCGATGTCATCCGTTTTACTATCTCTAAGAGGTCAGGCTACGAGAATGGTTGTGCTAAAGCTTTGTAAGTGCAATTAAATGCTTTATCCGGTCATGCCCATGCCTGTCTCTCTCAGTTGGTCAACGCAAATTCGCAGAATAAGGTTATGGGCAAAAAGACCATCCGACGTAAACATGATAGACTGTTTGTACAACCAACGCTTGAATGCATACAGAAAAGCGAAATGAAACCTACCGAATGCGAATGTTTATCCATACGTCCGTCTAGATACTACTATAAGGCTGTGTTAGCAAACGTGGCTTATTAAACGACCGAGAAACCATGCAACTTCGAATGGTTCAAAAACCGCTAGCAAGGCAAAAAAACTTGAGGTATCTACACACTGACCTAATAATATAATTATATTTCTTCCACTATACTGGTTGCCCATCGAGCGAAGAAGCCAGTTTAAAATCTGTCAAACAGCTCACAAGGCATTGAATTTGAACTTAAACCAATCTCTCTCAGATTCTTTCTAAAACCTCATCTCAGCAAATGTTGCACTCGATCGCGGGAGACTTTGACTCTTGCTGTGTCCGGCACTAGACACTGTTGGGCTTTGAGACTTCGGTGGCTGGTTCAAAGCTTTGGAATTCACTGTCCAGCCGTGTGAGTTCTCTCAGTTGTCAATGTCAGTTCTCTCAGTTGTCAATGTCAGTCAGAGCTGAACACTTTACATTCATGTCTTTCAGACTGCTTATCCAGCGTTGCTTAACATCTTGCTTCTCTGATCATGACTTTGACTTCACTGGAAGCGACACTCGATAATGCCTTGCGCATTAAAATATCTGCATTATAGCATTCGTGACTGAGTAGATCATATTAGAGGCTGACCTCTCCCCAGCGAGAGACTAATCAGAGCCTGAAGGCAAAGAAGAAGAAGAAGAAGAAGAAGAAGAAGAAGAAGAAGAAGAAGAAGAAGAAGAAGAAGAAGAAGAAGAAGATGAAGAAGAAGAAAAAGAAGAAGAAGAAGAGGAAGAAGAAGAAGAAGAAGAAGAAGAAGAAAACAACAAAAAGAAGAACAAGAAAAAGAAGAAGAAGAAGCAGAAGAAGCACAAGAAGCAGAAGAAGAAGAAGCACAAGAAGCACAAGAAGCAGAAGAAGAAGAAGAAGAAGAAGAAGAAGAAGAAGAAGAAGAAGAAGAAGAAGAAAACAACAACAAAAAGAAGAATAAGAAAAAGAAGAAGAAGAAGCACAAGAAGCACAAGAAGCAGAAGAAGCACAAGAAGCACAAGAAGCAGAAGAAGAAGAAGCACAAGAAGCACAAGAAGCACAAGAAGAAGAAGAAGAAGAAGAAGAAGAAGAAGAAGAAGAAGAAGAAGAAGAAGATGATGAAGAGGAAGAGGAAGAGGAAGAGGAAGAAGAAGAAGAAGAAGAAGAAGAAGAAGAAGAATAAGAGGAAGAAGAAGAAGAAGAAGAAAAAGAAGAAGAAGAAGAAGAAGAAGAAGAAATGTCTAACTCTAAGGAATCAGTGACCAGATCTTGAGGAAGATATCCCTGAATCCACCGCACAGGCAGGACTAATACGAGGAATGGTGCACCAAATTTGCTTCTGTAAACTTACATTTTCAATTGGCGTAGCAACCGGCCATAATTAAGATAGGGGCAAAATTGAAAGCAACAGTCCTAACAGAGCATAAAGTGGCTAAACCGGATGAAAACTGGACACAGGGCATTCAAAATAACTGCGCTATGGTTGTCAATCGTGCTGAACAGTGCCGTACAGAGTCGTGGGATAACCCGCAATTCGTATAACTGTAGTTAAGGCAATTTTAACGTGATACCAGTGCCGTTAGCGACATAATGCTTGAACATCACGTTATTTGCACACTATTTTTATTCTTATTATGTTCGTGTACAGGTAAGCAGCCCATATTGTAATACAATGAACAGTTCCCCTTGCATGTCTTTACGTGTCATATCTGTATTATTATATTTTTTTGCCCTGAGGTACTTCATTCCGCCAAGGTCTTAGAAATTAATAATGTTATGTTTCTGGAACGGGCAGAGCTTTGGCAATAATAATAGTAATAATAATAATAATTATAAATATAATAATAATAATAATAATAATAATAATAATAATAATAATAATAATAATAATAGTAACTATAATAATAATTATTATTGTTATTATTATTATTGTTATTATTATTATTATTATTATTATTATTATAATATTAATAATTATTTTTATTATTATTATTTTTATTTTTATTACTACTACTACTACTACTACTACTACTACTACTACTACTACTACTACTACTACTACTACTACTACTACTACTACTACTACTACTACTACTACTACTACTACTACTACTACTTCTACAACTACCACTACTACTACTACTACAACTACTGCTACTACTACTACTACTACTATATTATTGTTATTATTATTAGTGTTATTACATTATTTTATATTGTTATTTATTTATTTATTTATTAAGCGTCACGATCTAATGGCAGTGTAGCTGGACGGCCGACTGGCATGAACGAACCTCTCTGTACTACTAGACTAGTAGTACATTGTTAGTAAAATCGCTTGTTCGTATTGAGCCATTTCAAGAGAAATAATTCAGAGATGTTCCTGACCTGACAATATCAAATTACAATCGAATAGAACGGGTTTCAAGCGCTTACGGAAACAACGGCCACACAGTTGAATTCGCGGGTTATAAGACAGATAGCTAATTCCTTAATGTAATTCTGTAGCTTTGTACATCAGCATTAATTAACGGTTCTTTATTAGCCACAGTCAGCGCGCGCTATAAAATCGCCCCGCAAGCCTCCGATCAGAATATGCTCGAAACCTTTAGTGAATTGCGCTTTTGGGAGGCGCTATATACATGTTTCGTTACATTACGAAGTATACATTTTCTCTGTGTCCAATTGCTAATCCATCACAGGCTGCCCTTTGCTTTTACGGGCTGACCTTTGCATAATGACCTGATTACAACTTGGTTTTGTTGCGCATTCGGTTTATGCCTCGCGGATAAGACACCGGCTTAATAGGAGTTCCTAATTAAAATGACATGAACCCACTCTGTAGAAGCTAGCTATGGCTCTTGATTGTCTAAAATTTAGCAAATGGCTCTCCTCTCAGCCACAATTAGGCTTTTTGATGCGACGGACAATACTACATTTGAGTCAGAAACGATAAACTCAGTTCTTGAGACGTACATGTAGATGCGGAAATCGACATCGTAAGCTGATCGAAGATGACGAAGATGATGGACGGGTTTAGTTTTTAAAGGTAAAATCATTGAAGTTGAGGAGAATCTGCAAGACTTAAAAGGCAATGAACAACCCGTGTCTTGCTGAAAGTTGAAAGTTTCAACTGTTAGATTTTAAACTGAAGGTTTTACTAAATTCTAATCTGTCCTATTCAGTTCTGTTTTCTCTCTATTCTATCTATTTTATTCTGTTCTATTTCTACTTGGTTTTATTTAATTTTTTATTTATGAATATATAAATTTAGGTTTATATATATCAATTACATAAATATAGAGATAATTGTAATTAATGGCTTCTATCCCGCAGATGTCTAAGTCTGTTCCGCTGTTACATTTTATTGCATTGTGTGTAGGTCTGTTCCATTACATTTAATTCAGTTGCAATGTATTTCAGTTTGTTTTATTGCTTTACTTTCGCTTGCATTGTCTTTCGGTCTGCTCTATTGTGTTTCATTTTGTTGCATTGTAGGCCTACTTCGACTGCTGTGTTTTCTCTGCTCTTTTGCGTTTAATTTTTTTCGCTGAATAGTTTTCTCTTCTCTTCGTAGGTTTTCTATCCAAAAATAACTTCGTTTCGAGAGTCTTAAAAAGATAAATATTTGCTCTTGATTTTACGCAATTTCATGATATTTAGTAAGTTGTTCATCACTTCAAACTCTCAGTCACCACAGTAATATTTTAGCCAATGGAACAGTAACACCCAGTAACATCGCAGTGGTTGCTGGGGACCGGATGACCATGGAATGTCGTACGATCAGTGGATCGCATGTCCTCATGTGGGAACTCGATCGACCAGCGAGCTCCAGTCGTGTGGCCATATTTAGGAACCATGATGGAAAACCAAGGCTAATTCCGCCATTCTCATCGCGTTTTGGATTCGATATGGACGAAAGTTGTTCTGGGTTGCTGTACACAAATACAACTCGCTTGGACGATGCTGGTCGTTATATCTGCCGTATTGATGGAGAAAATGGAGAGGACGAATTCAGCGCTTATCTTACCGTTTTAGGTAAAAACAAGTTGTGCATAGAAGTGCGACATTGTGGTCTCTTCGGTAAATTCCATTCAGTTAACTCAGTCTCCAATCTAGCAAATGCGGGTTCAAAGCCGCTTAGAGGACTCAAGACCCAAGAGTCAGATTTACTGAACATTCGCACGTTGCAAAGGGATTTTTTAAGTCACAAATAAATTAATGAATCAATAAATCAATCAGCCAATCAGTCAGCTAGTCAGATAATCAGTAAATCAAGCAATCCTGCAATTAATTAATCAGTCAATCATTTATGAATAAGTGTTATTTAGTATTTATAGTCCTAGTAGGCTATGTACATTGAATTGCATCCATTTCTGCAGTGTATCCTATTTGCTTTCAGAGAGTGAACCGATTTGCGAGACCAATTACACAGCAGAAGACAACGCTACTCTGGCAGAAGGTGACAGGATCTGGATGCAGTGTACAGTCAACTTCCGAGGGATGTGGGCGCCAAGAGTCGAATGGAAACAACACACAGATGACGACGAACAAGGAAAAGACGATCAAGAGATAGTCCTTCATGGGGTATCAACCGTAACAGACATCAACAGTAGAGTCACTTCAACGCTCATTCCTGCTGGTGGTTCTAGTAAAACTACTCATTTTTCTTGCAGAATCTTTTTCAGTTGGCATAATGGTAGCGTCCAAGTGACAGCGACCAATATACCAAATTTCACCTTCACCTGGAAGTCTCCACGTCTAGTACCACATCGGGAGAAGTTGAAGACTACCGAACAGGTGTATATCGCACCGCTTCCAGTTGAGGTTCGACCTTTCGGCACAACTACACCAAAGCCAACTGGGAGCAATGACTGGTGTAAGTGATCGTTACACTACTTTAGAAATTTTTAGAAAAATATCGGCTCTTACGTAAACATGTGTTTGAGCATTCACTTAGCACCTTTTGAGGAACTATGCTGACACTGAAACCACGTGGTATAATGGTTCACGGCAGAGGGAGACATCCTTGTGCATCATCATCACTTGCATCGATATATGTAATTATGTATGTATGTGAATGTATGCATGCAATTATTTAGCCCTATGCATACGTGGATGTATGTATGGATGTATGTATGTGTGTGTGTGTGTGTGTGTGTGTGTGTGTGTGTGTGTGTGTGTGTGTGTGTGTGTGTGTGTGTGTGTGTGTGTGTGTGTGTGTGTGTGTGTGTGTGTGTGTGTGTGTGTGTGTGTGTGTGTGTGTGTGTGTGTGTGTGTGTGTGTGTGTGTGTGTGTGTGTATGTAAGTATATATGTTTTCATTTAATTATAGCTTATTGCGTTATTGCAAGACGTCCCTTCTCCGCTGCAGTCCCGGCCGTTCGAGAGGTGTATATATATGTATGTGTATATTTCTGTGTGTGCATTTATGTATACATACATGTATATAGACTATGTAGCGCCTTTCCAATGCCTCTAAGCAAACTGGTAGCATGGCTATAAAACAGTTCCATAGAGGCGTTCCAATGGACATGAAAACGCTCCATTCTCGAGCCGCAGTATGCGAGTGTGTAGCAGTCATTCTGCCCTTGCTTCGATTAGGCCAATTCGGTTTTTGCAGGTATTCCAGATCTTGACGTCAACAAAGCTTCAGCGCATTCAAATTCCTTGGCCCGTGTGGTGCTGCGTGCATATTGTAGTAAACGCTCTGGTAACTCTTCTCGGTTTGCTGAATTTGCTTCCTAGTGAAGAAGTTATAAGCTGGCCTGTCGAACCTATGAAATCCGTGCTCAAGATTTGCATGTTTCATAAGTGTCATCTACAGAGAGAGAGAGAGAGAGAGAGAGAGAGAGAGAGAGAGAGAGAGAGAGAGAGAGAGAGAGAGAGAGAGAGAGAGAGAGAGAGAGAGAGAGAGAGACAGACAGACAGACAGACAGACAGACAGACAGACAGACAGACAGACAGACAGACAGACAGACAGACAGACAGAGGCAGAGAGACAGAGACAGAGAGACAGAGACAGAGAGAGACAGAGAGAGACAGAGAAAAAAAAAGAAAGAGAGAAAAAGAGAGAGAGAGAGAAAGAGAGAGATGCTGACAGGCAGGCAGACAGACAGACAGAGACATACATGGACAGACAGAGAGAGGCAGATACAGGCAGACAGACAGAGAGGCAGAGACAGAGAAAAAACTTATCGTCATCTTGCACTAGTGGCGATAATGAGATTTTAATGATAAATACGGGCAATTATTATGAGATAGTCGAAAATGGGCCCATTAATTTGAGGGAGTATTCTGAATCGTTGGGGTCAATCCGAACGCAATTGCAAGTCACCGGGGAAGGGGGTTAAGTAAAGTGGGGGTAATCTGAAAGTGCTAACCGGTTCGATCATACCGCAATGCTTCTCTGAATGATTTTATTAAATATTCTTTTATTACATTCAAAGTGACAATTACGCAGTAAGATTACATGATATAATATTAACAGATTATAACAAGTTTAGCAGGAGTCGATTTAACTGTACGGCAGCCTATAAAGCGCCCATCTGTCATACTGTTCATTTTACAGTCGCCATCTAGGGAGTTTAGGGAGTGAAAGAAAGGCCGAGTCAACCTTTACGGGGCTAGCGGGTATCGAACCCGCGTCCTTCTGATCTGCGTCCCAGCGTGTTACCATTCAACCATCTATCCGTTTAATATCTTTGTTTTTCGAAGCTTGGCTCAAGCCGACTATCCTCTGAGAACCGTCCGCAAGAAATCGGATGGCCTCGCCTTAATTCCTTGGCGAGCCGGATGCTATATTATTTCGGATGCATCGGTTACAGACATCCTCACCGTTTCGTTTCTACTCAGCGCCTCTCGAACGGCTGAGGATGCAGCGGAGAAGGGGCGCCTCGCAATAACGCCAGATACAGCCATCTTGCCGCCGTCCACCACTTAGTCCTCTAGCTTTCGACCCCTTCAGTCCGGTGAACACAGAGGGCCTGGATTTTATATCGTCCTTGGGACAGCGCCTAAGCACCGCATCAGAGGACGTAATATAGGTTTTCGACCTGCTTCAGCTCCAGGCTCTGACGATCCAACGTTTCAACGCGCTGGCATGTCGTGGACCTTTTGCAGCATCGGATTTCGAAGAATCGGGGCCGTCTCAGATTCTTCCATTCTTCTCAATTGATATCCAAGCCCCTAAGGAAACTTATGTGCCTCTGTGTATGAAACAAATATTTTCATAAATGTGCCCCTTAGAAAAAGTTTAGCAGAAGGGAAAATTCAATTATCTCATTCACCGAAAAGCAAACTGAATCGTAACGGATGCAATGATCTCTACTGCTGCTGAAATGTTTTTAAACATAGCTGATAATAACTACCATAATAAACACTGGCGTAAACTTGTCCAAAATATTGGGGGGATGGGCTCTGGACCAAAGGTGCAAAAAACAAGTTTTTTCAAGATGAAAAGTTGCTTCTTGTTGTTTTTTTTCTCGTTTTTTTGTTTTTATGTTTTTTGTTGTTTTGGTAGTTTTGAAGATTTTCGGATTTCGGATTATAAAAAATACGAAAAATGGCATGAACAAGAGCTCCAACTCAGTTTAACCCTCGGGCTACCAAGTGGGATGGTTACCACCCCCCTACGTTTTTCTGCAAAATTTTTTTTTAGCACATGGAATATAATTTTGACATTTTAGGTAGCTGTAGGGGGTCCATTTGCACACATTTTGAGGTAAAAGTCGTGATGATATCCCACACCATAAAAAAATTACAACCGATATAGCCTAGGTACCCCTTTTGGAATCAGGAATTTCTCTCGTCAGCTGTTAGCTGTTGTCGACTATAAAGGTATTCATTATTCTTTCTGGAAGAGAAACAACTATGTCATTCTTTAGAGGGAATGTAGGGCTATATTTGATTGCTTAGTTATTTGTCTTTTGAAAACCGGAAGTGATCATAATAAATAATAATACGCTTTTTCAGTGTGAAAATCACTGATGCAACATCACAACGTAAACCGATATGGTTGGGTATGGGGAAGGGCTATAAACAGTTGAAGCAGAATGCTAACAGAGTAGAGCAGTGCTGTGAAGTGTTTGAAGAAGCCGGTTTGCAGGATGCATTCACACAAAACAATAAAAGTAACTTGCAATAACTGCAAGGACCACTGACGCATTTGACTGCCGGGAAAAATTACATAATTTCATGTTTCATGTTGATATAGCTGCACGCCTTTAGGATTTGCCTGTAACTAAAACAAACTTTGGAATAGTTTGTATTGTTGAAAATTAAGCCTCATTATATGTAGAATATTCTTAGATACATAGTTCATTTTCAAAACCCACATCATTTATATTTTTTTATCTAAACAGTACAAATTGTGTGGGATAATATCAGATATCGTTAAATGGACCGGTGCCTTTGTTAAAAACTATATAATTTCGAGATGCATTCATATATTTTACAACTAAATATAAGACTTACCATTCTTTTCATAAATGAATGCTGAATCAAATGCTATATTCCATGATATGATATTTGAAACCAAACACGAAATTCCGGGGGGGGTGGTAACCACCCCCCTTGGTAGCCGATGTCGCAAAAAAACCTTGGTAGCCTGAGGGTTAATTCAGTTGCGATCTCCGAAAATTAAAAATCATTAAATCAATGTTATTAAAATAACTTCTACAAAAATAAGAAATTTACTTTAAAAAAGAAACAACAACAAACAAATTTTGTGTTTTTAGAAGCAAAAATCCGAAAAAACTTTTTTCGCCTCTGGTCTGGACAGTCAGCAGAGACTTTCGGTGTTACGTTAATGCGTATGAAATGGGGCGTTTTGGTTACATGTAAATTTGTTTCCTATTGAAGATATTGAAGATAAAAATAAATCTTTGTTTCCATTATGAATTTCTGATAGTATTTCAGTTCTGTGTCTCTGTTTTTCTGTTTCTGAAGAAATTTGTCTATATTGAAACATAATATTTTAACATTTGAAGATATTCTCCTCTCGATTTTTTGGGGGCATTGCCCCGGCTCCTCAATTATTGGGGTGGCGTGTGCCCCGGCTGACCCCCCTCCCAGAGTCTACGCCTATGATAATAAATAGTTAATGTATTGTCACTATATATGTTTCCTTCTGAAAAGTAATTGTTAAAAATATTAATTAACGGGTGTAATGTGAAAGGAAAAGTAGGCCTATATACCCTATCGCAATTATGTCGGGCCTTTTTTCTGATGAATATGACAGTGCTCGTTTATCAAACAGTTTACTGCTGCTAAGAGTTATAATTTCAGTTTCGCCGTAAATTATAGCTATATATCTATATAATTTATACTGCTAACATTTTCAATCAGACTCTGCCAACAAATTGCCCAGACCTCGTTCTCTCTAAAAGCACAGCGCTACAATATCGAACGTCTGGTTTGTTCATCTGGACATATTCTGAATAAAACTCTCTTCAACCTGACAATGTGACTGCGTTGCTTTACCTGTGCGAATTGCTAAGATAAGCTTACTGACTATTTGCAATTTCATCTTTAGCAAGTGAATTGGTTGAAGTTTTTTTAAGAAAGAAAGTATAGTAACTCACTCGGTGGCTATATTTTAAAAAGTTTTTCACGCTTTACGTAACAGATAAATTAATCGATTAATCAAAGTTAAATTTAAGAGATTATTCGAATAATGTATTTTATTATCAGTGAATTTTTTTATCAGTACCAGCACTGGTAATTAATAATTACCAATTGACAATGATCAAATACAAATCAGTATTCAGCAATCGGCATTGCGCAATTAACAACCAACCAATAGCTGATAACAAATAACAGTTATTAGTAATTACGTATCACAGCACACAGTATACGGCGGAATATATATTTTCCGGAGTTTAATTCCAGGACCATCCATACCTTAACTATTAGCCTTGGATCAACATTATATTAGACCTAACGATTGATATAAAATGAAACCTTTCCTCCATTCTGCGAGTCTTTCTTCATTGAAGACCTTCATCGCATTCCCTAGACAGTTACCGCCTCAGAGCAGGTCATTACATTCCATAATATCTGATGTTTGGTGCTAATGATGCAATGATTTCAGATATAATTTTAGATATCATCTCGTTGATTCTCTTTTTTGCCGTTCTGGTTTTCGTCTCACTCCTGGTTGGTTTGGGAATTCGACGCTACGTGCGATTCAGAAGAGTCAGAGGTAGGACTACTACAAGGCCTACATTAACTTGAACAAGAATTATTATGCAGTTGTGTAATCTAAAGTAATACTCTAGAAGACTCATACAAACATTGCGCGATCTTTCATTCTAAACTAGGAAGATCTGGCAGTGAGGAGTAATGATCATCGGCCGACATTTCTCGAAGCTAAGAAAACTTACGTCATTAGCCAGTGTTTCCGTTAGGAGTACAAAATGAGGACGTAGAACCTTTCCCTACTTACGTCCGGACCTAGAATTTTGCTGTAAATCAGCCAAAATTGTCAAATTTTGGATATTTTGGACGTTGTTTTTCGAACGTAAAAACGGCCGCTAGGGCATTAACGTAAACCCTGTCATTAGCACTTCATACCCATGGCTGCCGGTTTTATGAGTCTCTATATACAGGCTTTAAAAGTCTAGTGAAAATCATTAACACATTGAGACTAAGAAGAGGAAGACAAGTCTTTTAATATAACCATGAGAGGCAACCCTGGACATGAGTGAAGTGTTAGCGAATTCATTCTTTTAGACTCAGCATATGAGAGCAGGTGGCCATTCCATTACCCCCGTTTGATCTTTCCACCAACAGTGTACTGCAAGTGTACTCATTATAGCTGAATTGGCTAGGGACAAAATAGAAGCAGAAATGTTGAAACACATTTTTTCTGTGGATTGGGATTTGAACTTTCGACCTCTAACCACTAGACAATCAAGCAAGGCCCTGGGACTAAGCCCACCGTAATCCACTTGAATGAATCAGCCATAACGTTTTGTAGACTTAAACGTGGTATACAATGCTTCGACTTCAAGTACCGCACCCTTGCGAAGACTTGAACGACCATCTTCTGGAGAGTACGACCTCACGCCAACCGCGACACCTAATATCTACGACCGGATAGATGGCGCTGAGGCAGACGATGACGTCACAGCTCAAGCGATGGCGTCACAGAATCAATGTGATCCTCAGCTGACGCAGTGTTACAGCGGTTTAATGGCTGCCACGAGCACTGCTGCATGTCAATACGACACTTTGGATCCGTACGAGAAGATGGATCTATTCGACCCTGAGACAGACTCAACTGCAAGAAAGACGCCAGAAGGTTCAAACCAAGAGAATGGAGAAGAGAGGTATACTACACCAGTTCCCAAGAGAGGAGTGCCAAAACCAAATCTTGCTTCTGGCTCCAAAGACTACCTTGAAATGGTAGGAGATGCTAAAAAGGCAAAAGTAGGTGTCACACCTTTGTTTATCGACGTACCTAACGACTCAGATGAAGACAACTATCCGGATGGTAAGCTAAGAGGGTTTGCTGAAGGCAGTGATGACCATCTACAGCCAGGCCCCAAAGCCGTGGATAACTGCCCAACATACATACGTACAGATCGTGTATATACAGAGTGAAGAAACTAATTATTGATTGACCATCTAAGAATCTGAACATTATTCCTGCATGACTTTATTCAAATTGTATGCTGATAGTTTTACAAAGTACGTCAATATTTTTGGCTGGGAATACTTTCCTGTCTGACTCCTATTACTGAAGCTGAATTCTAGTAGCCTAGGGAAAAGCTGTGACCGTTAACTTTTTTTATGACAAAATGTGCTTTAAAACCATAAAATTTCTCAGATTGGGTTATAATGGTGTTTATGATGTATAAATCACGCATACTGACTATTTAATATTATATTCCTAAAAATTTCACAACACTAATCCGTTTCCACTGGAAAGATAAAACGCATTTAACCAACGCTCCAATTTCTTCTTAGAAATAGAAATTTGACGACTTTGATTTTCATTTGAAAACATCTTTAGGACCGCTTTGTTATATTTGCAAATCAAACACCTTTTTGATTAGACAAAAGGTCACCATTTCATTCAATAAAATTGTAAACTGCAGAATCTCCAAATTAAGGCTTGTTTTGGTACATTCGGTCACATTTCAATAAATTAAGATATTTGTTTGAGAGCCCTGTAAAATTTGGAGTATGCAAAGCTAAGGCCGTTGCGTGACGCAGGCTACTAAAACTTTGAGCTTTGATGAAGCATCATTCGTTATGTACTGGCAAAATATTGAGCAAGCTAATGACTGCGATATGAGCTTATCATGCAAACTAATAGTTGCTCTATACAAAAATACAAGTTGCAAGTCATTGCAGTTTATTAATCTCTTTTAAAGCACAGTAGGTCTATATATTTTGGTTAAGTAGGTGTTTTCAACTCGAACAGAATTGCAAATCTATATACAGCTCATGTAATCAACAACTTTCGTGTTATCAGACGCAAATGTAAGGCTTCATACTGATTGAGAAGAGGTTCTCTGTGTACTTCGGTTAGATATTATTTCAGAATGACAACCATTCTAATATTGTTGTTGATGCGTGCCAATTATTGTGTTGCACCAAATATAGTCAAGAAACGATTATCTCCTTGCTAATCAGAAAATTGTTCGGACTGGCAAATCTCTTTCACATCAAGAACTGTAGAACAGAAAGAGAATCTTGGTGCCAGTTAAAAATTCACATCCTTTTTACTTAACGTGTACAATAGGTTTCGCTTAACGGACACTATGTGAATTCATTACATTATAAATAAGCTTTTCGTCCGTTTGCGACTTATGAATGATTTTGCTTATTGCTGTCATGTTCACCTTGTAGCAGACGATTACCAAGTTTTGATAGTTCACACATTGTACTGCCGGCAATTCTTCCTGAATGTTTCTAAGTTTTAATCATTTTAATGGTAGCAGAGTATATTATCTTAACTCCATACATTTAAACTAATTATCGGACGATCATTTTAAATGGAATTCTGCAATTGTTGTTTAATCCAAATATGCAAAGAACAGTCGCTTGAGGTTCATTTGTGAGTGAGCTAACTCAGGATTTCGATTTTCACCGGCATCACTTTGCCTGTCAATAATTAGGCCTAAGTATGCTTTGAATAATAGCTATATTCAAGTAATTGGGTAAAAAGACTTTCAAACCCAGAAACCAGAGCAAGTGCCTTACATCATAGCGAAGTCGGTCTTATCTGTTTAGCCAAATATTATATAGTCACTAATAAAATAACCACTCTTCCATATTTTGCCGTGAAATTGCATATTCAAATTAATTTAAAAAAATTTGGATTTTAGACAGCTACAGAATGGTGAGTATGTAAAAATTACCTCGATATTATTGTGCGTTTATAGCTATAGCATTATGAACCTCAACATTTGAGCTCGGTGCTTAACGTTTATAGTCAGATCCCAAAATGCAATGATTAGACTTTTGATGACTAAATATGTAATTCGTGCTTCCTATGTGTTTCTGTCAGTAATTATAATTCCACCCTAAATAATGGATACATGTATGCACTATACACTGCAGTGTATAATTTCTCTGTGTTCTGTTAATTATTCCAGCTCACCATTCATTAATCTTGTATATGACTTGAATAAGTGAATAAAGTTTATTTTCTGGGTTATAAATTGCCTGAATAGAAATCATAGACCTGAGTAATATTCTGTGTTGATAATAATAAACTCTAACGTAGTTTTGAATGCAACAGAATTAAAATGTCATTTTATGACAAATGTAGTCATAAATAAGAACACTGTCAGAAATATTATAAACAGTCTTAGCCACAGTGTATGCTACAATTGTAGCCGATAAAAATTGTATTTACTCTAGTTACACAGTTATGCTATAGCATGTGTCGCTCTGAATGCGTTCAAGTGATTGAATGCTTTGAAAAACCAAATTCTACAATCAAAATAATAAACCTAAGTAGGAACCCATGTTCAAAGACAGAACCCAGGGTCAGCCGGTTCTCTGAAGAACACAACCTCAACTGAGGTCATGGTCTTCAGATGGAAGTGAAATAGGTTCTGCCTCTGACCACGCAGAATAATACTGATGTAAATTTAGAACGGTGTGCGCGGTAATCCAGTGGTTAGCTTGCTGGACTATCAACTGACAGGTCGGAGGTTCAAATCTCAGCCACGGCAGAAAGCTATTTCTGCTCCACCAACGACCTTTAGCCAACTAAGCTAGTAAAGAGTTCACTGACTAGTATAGTCCAGCACCGTTGGTGGGGAGATTAGGCGGCGAGAGAGTACTGGCGACCACCCTTCATATGCCGAGGCTAAGAAAATAAGGTCGCTGAAACTTCATACCGATGGCTAATTCTCAGGATAACTTATGAGACTGCTCTTCTTATTCTTCTTCTAAAAATTTCAACTTTGCAGGGCTTATCAAGATTAATTTAACTCGCAAACGCCTTGCAAGAAAGAACAAAATAATTTCAACTTCAAGAGAACGAAACGAGTAACATGTCTTGTAAGTGCTTTTTGCTGTTTCAAGTTTCGCTTCTGAATTAACAATTATAATTAATTAAACACATACACCAAATAATTCGGGTGCATTTGATAACAGTAAATAAACACTGATATCAAGTAATGAGAATTTTATAGAACAATTCATTATAAATTATTTCAACAATTTATTGCTCTTTCATCCTGGTCATTATTTGTGATACCGGAGCAATTAATAACAAGAAATTAACTTCAGCGGCCACAGTCATTAACTTAAAGTGTTGGGACAGAGACAGTCATTAAGTAGAAAATATCTGCTTTTATTATTAATTATTTTAATCATTTTATTATTATTATTAAATAAGAAACCGAAAATAAAATCTGTTTTAAATCTGCTTATTAATGATAGGAACTTTGTCAACACTCCTAACACAAGGATACTTTTATAATCTTACGCTCTATGCTTGTTATAAAAACAGCCTGTAGGATGCTATATGATACAGGCACAAATAACTAAGCTACATAAGTATGTTTTTACAGTCTTAAATCTAATGCAGTTGGTAGCGACGTAACATAACCAAAACAAAACGAGTCAGACAAAACTCAGGGAGGTTGACAAAATACGCTAACATAATTTCTGACACTAAGGTGGAACCTTGATTGTAATTTTAATTGTAATCTGACATTTCTATAGCGCCACATCGAGAATAAATTCATATGTGGCGCTAAATATATGTAATTAGAATAAGCACACAGATTCAATCTGAAAGTCTATACAAGTGTTGAATTTAACTGTTTTGGCGAAGCCAGCAGAGTAGGAGTCTGCATGTCACGGTAAGTAATAATTATTCGATTAAATTGATTTGAGCATACATAGATTACACTTCCGCTTGGCTGTCGTAATCACTTGCTGGAATGCGGTCTCTAGCGAGCGTTCTTTTACGTCCTATTTAAAAATAAGAAACCGAAAATAAAATCACACTAATACAAACTCGCATGAGAACGGTAGTTAATGTTAGTATAGTCTTTGCGAATTAATAGTTAATTATTATTACACGTCTTAGAACTATGTCTTATCTATAAATGCAAGTCATAGGACGACGAAATTTTAATTAAACTGAACACATATAATTTAAAAAGATGAATATGTAGTATGTTTGCTATAATGCTTCTCAAGCACGCCGCGCGAACACAGATATTGAGCAGCGCATATTAGGCCTATGTGAAGAGTGCATCCAAAGCTTTCAGTTGAAGTCGAAACCAACGTCGGGAAACTGAACATAGATTGAAGCGAAGTGAAAAGCTGCGCATATAGAGTGAAATATGTTAACTGAGTGTGAAGATGAGACTGATAAATAGAAAATTTCATCTTCATTATATTAGTCTTTACTCAAATTTATAATATAACTGAAGTCTAACTCGCGGTTTTAAAATTGTGTTATTGTAGGCTATGCTTAGGCAGTTGAATGGTGATTTAAAAAACTTACGCATTTTTGTAAATAAATAGCATCCAAAGGCCAAATATGGCAAAATTCCTAGGATGAGTAAACCGATGACCGACGGTGTCCACTGCTTGTTTTCTTGTTCCGGCGCTGCTTAAAAATTAATTAAATATTTATATTATTCCTGTAACACTTATCATCACATCATGCACACAACAAACATCTATGCTTGTACATCCTTCACGTCAAACAGGATGCTGACATGAATATCACGTGATACAATCACGTTTAACGGAATACTATTCAAGTCAGTCGTGATCTTTAAAGTCTAAACAAACAGATTCCAACCATCAGAAATAAATGTTAAAATCTATTCAATTCAATTAAATAATGAATAAATGATACAGCGATGCAAGATAAATGTGATTTAAATGCTTCATTGGTTTATTTATCTCATAACCAGGGTAATTTGTGTCTAGCAATTCAGAGAAAACTCAGAGTTCCAACAATGAGAACTACATGCTACGCTTTGCCGTTGCCGTTGTCTGCAATAATTATAGCTGCTGCCTAACATCCTTTATGAGATCGATATTTAGATTTTTAAATAAGTGACTTTTATAGCAATATCGTCTGTTGCAAAAGGTCTTAACTGATGGGGCACTATGATAGCCAAGCAGTAATCAGGCCAACGTCCAAACGATAAGTCAATTAAGACACAGTGGATCATCATTTTTAATTTTTGTGAACGAAATAGGCGACCGAGCAGAAAGGACACATACAGAGAAAGAGTAGCAAATTGTAGGTCTAGCAACCGAAAAAGCTCGTTCACCAAGAACAGTTCTAATTACAGGTATTACCAGAGAATAACAATCAGGCTGAATTGATCTATGGACAAGTTTTTTTATTTAGTCATGGATAAGAATCATGGGCGCCGACTCTGCGAGGCCCGTGAGTGCTCAGCACCACCAGAAATTGGCCCTGCGAGGCCCACCTATGCCTGGGCACCACCAGAAATCAGCCCGGAAAATCGCATTTTAAGAGATTATTTTTCTATTGACATTACTTATCTATCAAAAGATCCAAAAAAAATTTCCCGCGCTCACGCGCGAAAATTGCTTTGACTCTCTTTGGGCATTCACACTGTTTTTGTCAACTCGATGCAGATAGGTATTCCTACATGGTCTCAATATAACCAAGGATAATTTGCTTGGTTTTGACTTATCAGTGGGAAATTGCAAAGGACAAGGGTGTGACGACGCCTCTGCCATGTGCGGAGGGATAACTGGAATACAATCGAATTAAGGAGGTTTAAATAAAGATTTCTGTGTTCACTATGCAAATCACTCATTTAATTAATTTAGGCATTCAGGAAGCAAAATCTAGAGTTCCACAATGCAGAGGCACGATCAATATAGTCAAAGATTTAAATAATTTTGTCAGACACTCTTCTAAAAGAATGTCATGCTTTGAAACAATGCATCGTAACCGTTATCTCCAATTTTCTAAAGCGCCACTGTAAAGCCAAGCGCAGAGCACCAGCTTATTCACAATCGCTGCGTCGTATCCGAGGGGTTGTCCAGAGATCGATGTCCGTTGGTGGTCCGAGTCCGGTTTGCCACAGAGACCAGGGAGAGGCAGAGCAGTTGTTACGGAGGGTTTCGTTGAGGACGAGAAAGCTTGGAAGGCAGAGGATCAGATGGATTAGGGTAGGAAACCTTGAGTTGGAGAGAGAAGCCAATTAGTTGTGAATCATTGTAACATATAAAGGTATTACAATTATAAAACGAAGGAGTTAAGAATTCCTGGACAAGAGAAGCCACGGTATTGATAATTTGACATCAATTTGACATTATAATTATAAAACAAAAGAATTGAGAATTGATACTGGAGAGAACCATGGTATTTTGTAGCATTGGTCTATAACATTGTAACAAAAAAAGGTGAAAATTTTTTTCCGCGCTTCCGCGCGAATATTCCTTTTAGGCCTACTCTCTTTGGGCACTCACACTATTTTGGTCAACTCGGCGCCTATGATAAGAATATGAATAGGTTTATGGATAAGCTCATGAAATGAGGACTAATTTTAATATAAAAGGACTACATTTACAACATGCTTTCTGCACATCCAAATGTCTTAGCGCGTCCTTGACTGTCCAGACTGTAAGTCCGTGTAACCAAGGTTACTGGAGAGGATGAAAATAATAATAATAAAAATTCCTATTGTAAACTCAAGTCGATTGTACAAATGTTGCACTAAATATGATGCCTTTTTAAATATGATGCGTTACAATATATCTTTTCAAAGCCATCACTTACGTTGATGCTGTCCACTGTGTTCCAGATGCTTTTCTGACTGAATAACCTCGACGTACTTTGGGAAAACAAGACAGGTTTGGTTGCGTATTCTACACCGTGCTTCACATCTGTGTAATCCGTTCTTTTTGGCAATCAGGACGTTGTCGGTGGACTCAATGGTTCTGCTGATGTCATCTTCAACCCTTTCGTACCAGACCCATTTGTAAGTACACGATAGGTTGCTGTTGGCATTGCAAACGACCTTGTCGTCTTTAGGTAAGGTTGTCCGCTGTGACTCTTCAATACTGAAGGAATCTGAATAGAAATAGTATGGAGCAATAATGACATTCAAATAGAAAGGTAAGACCAGTTACGATCATCGATATTTTGTAAAACTTATTGAACAATTAAGGCTCAATTTTGTACACTACGGTAAGATCGGTTAGAATACTCACTACCTTGTTAAACTTCTTGAGCAATTATAATCTCAAATTAGTTTGCTTGTTGTATCCGCAGACCTGAACCCGACAAGGCTAACCATGTAACGCTTAACTGGTCCGCGCGATGACCTGATTAAACAGGCCAATGGATAGCTCGTGGGCTACTGTTGGGCCTTTGAGTCGACAGTGGATAATTGAGATGTTCAGAACATACTACCACTGTCAGCGCATTGCAGAACTTAATGTTCGCTTCCCAGCTGACGGATGCATCAATTCTACTTCTTTATGTCACGGCGTACGTTCAACAGACTCGAACATGCAATGGTTGGATCATATGATAACCGCGCTACTGAATAGACCAACATGCCCACAATGCACTTGCCATCATGCATGACATGTACTCATAGAATTTGGTGAATGTACTTTGGTTTACAGTCGCACTGAACATATTTTATTGCCCCATAATATTGAATGACTATATTATTATCTCTGAGTTCAACTGTTCTCTTGTTGCTATCATTTGTTCCGTATCGTAATTGCACACTTATAATATAATAACTCTGACAATGTTAAAAGGTAATTAGTAATTTCTGTCACGCCGGTTTCTAATGTATAAGGTGTCAGTTGAGGGTTGACGAAAAACAAGCCGTAATGCGATCTATAGCTAAATAAATATATGCATAACATTACACAAGGTCAGAGATGATGTTCATTAATCGCTGGCGAAATAGAGGCAGCGATATACTTACTTAATATGGAGATAGGCTTTGTTGTGCAGTTGTATTGCTCCTCTGCTGCTCTCCCTGTTGTCTGACAAACGTAAGACGCACCGTGCAAATCAAGGTCTGGACTTATCGATAGGTTGCATGTAATTTGAGAACCATCCTCTGTGGTGCAATTTGATTTGAGTACTACCCTTTCTCCAAACTTTCTCCATTCTAGTTCCGGAGGTTTGTTTCCATGATATCTGACGCTGCACGATAACAGTATCTTATCAGACGGTATGCTGCAGTCATTGGGACCAACGAATTCGTCCATGTTAACGCTACATTCCGGAAGGTTCTCTATTAAAACAACGGAGAAAACGTATGAAAATGTTAAAGTTTTGTCTCTAATGGCGACTTTTCCAGTTATCTATACACATTTTAGTTTGAGATGAACTCTCTGTTCTATATGGAGTTTAGCAGCAGCCTGTTGGTAGCGTAGAAAGCACCTTGTGGGATACTCAAAAGGCATTATAAATAAATAAATACATACTTACATACACATTCATATATGCATAAATTCATACATGCATGCATATACACACATCCATGCATACATACAATACATACATGCCCACAAACATATATACTTGTATACATATTCATCCATACATGCATACATGCATACATGAAATCATGCAACTTACATAATGTTTATTCTTACCTGGTTGTATACGTACTATTAAGCAGATAAAGATAATGGATAATTCTCAAAAATTCATAAATTTACCCAATTATACTATGCCACAGTACATGGAAGCTATAGATTATGTTGTGTCATATTGAATAATTTATTTGGTAATCTTATGTCTAGCAAATATTTAGTTGTCTGTGTTCAGGTTTCTATCGATAGAGCAACCTTGTTAGATTCTATGTCAGCTAAAACATTTACACTTGTGATATGCTGATTATAACATCTCACCGAGAACAATAAGTTCGGCTTCTTCTGCTACTTCATCATGATCAGTATCAGTACATTCATATTTTCCAGCTATGACGGTTGACACGTTTCCTATAAGAATGATGCTTTTGCTCACAATTTGCTTTGCTTCCGCACGGAATCCCAACAACCAGTATTTATTAATAATTTTTTCATTGATGTAGAAGTAGTCTGGATAGAATATCCCCAGTTGACGATGACTCCAGGTAATGCTCAGTGCTGAACAGTTTAGGGCGGTGGAATCACCGGCCAATGCCACTATGTCGTTTGTGGTCATTGTAAACGCTGAAATTATAGCCTATGGAGTTTTACAAATCAAACCGTCAAAGTAATGTGTTTAGGCAAAACATATCAATAAAAATAGAGCGAAAACTAAAAGCATGTTGCCTATGCAAGATTAAATCATTCTATTTCAAGTGTAATCTGTAAATGTATCGAGATTTGGAACGTACATATAAGTTTAGCATATGCATCAATGCCTAAGGAATGAGTTGGGATTGGATTAGTTCGGTAGAATATGGTAGGATGAGCTGGGATTGGATGCAATAACATGGGATCTCATCTAATCTGTAGAATTGTTGTTTTTAGTGGAATGGCATTGAAAAATCATTATCTATCGGGAATAGCCAAAACGATCAGAGAAAGCAGAATTCAGGTTTTGGATTGAATAGAATGAGAATGAGTTGAGATAGAATAGGACGAGATATGATATATCATATAAGATTTGATAGGGTAGGATAGAAGGAATAGCACAGGATATTATGGGATCTATTCCATAGTGACTTTATTAAAACGCACATTAGTTCAGGTTTGCCTTGATTACAGCGGAGCAATGCAAGAGGCAATAGGTATCTGTTGACTCTTGAAATATTTGGTAGCGTGTAGGTTAAGCAAGATGATTGCGTGATCACTTTGCTACGTAAACTGTTTGATTAAGGCGGTCTGAAAATTTGTTTGCAAACTTACTTTAAACTTGTTTAGATCTTCTAGATAGTCACAAGTGCAACGCTAATGTGTGGTGTTAGAAATCCGCTATATTAAGTTTATTGAAACATATGTACAGGGTGGGCCAGTAGGATTCCAACTAATTTGAATGGATATAACTTGAACAATTCTAGGGCACCAGCGTAGCTGTCTGAGCGTTATGTTGACTTAGGATCTAATTTTCTGCTTTTTCATCGGTCTTGCTTTTGGCTTAATATTTTTTTGACTCTTTTACTCAGGATATCAGGTAAGATCGATCCTATTTCATTTAAAATAACCAAAACTGTCCCTAAAACTCCTCAGGTTAATTTCTAATCTGCCGCGAGACGCCTTTGTGTATTGGCGTCTTCGGCCATTTTGAAAATTTCACAATGCTTACTTTTGCCTCGACATTACTGCTGTTTCTGTGCATCCGTCTCTCTCTAAATCCCATCGGACCTAAACACCTCTCGTGCCCCAATTCTGCACTACCAACCGCCACTACAGTACAGTATTCTGATTACAACACCATT